>JAPMOQ010010593.1:1986999-2033449 GCA_026543055.1 Argiope trifasciata | reverse complement strand
AATATATTTAGAAGAATATATTAGAAGAATATATTTAGAAGAATATAAAATATCTATCTAATACCAAGATATTTGAGGCTAAATATACTGGTATTAATTTTAAACTTTATTTCCAATTGTTTGAATCCCATATTAATTTTAATTTTATCTCTTAAACATTATTTAAATGCAGCAGTAATGTAATTTTAATCCCTGTAAAGGGATTAAAAGGAAAGTAAAGTAAAAAGGGAAAGGAAAGTAAATCATGGGTAAAACAGAAGGAAATCATGGGCAAAAGAGAGGGAAATCATGGAAAATTGGTTATTCTGAATTTATTGAGATACGAAATCGAGCTTATAATGTAAAATGGAGAAGAAACAAAAAAATAACTCAAAAAAAAATAAATGCTAATTTTTTAAAAAGCTCTGTTTCAAAAAATGCCTGCTATATCATAATAGGTATATAGGATCCTAGAGTTTTCAGCAAATGTTTTTTTTTTTTTTTTTTTTTTTTTTTTTTTGCAATTGAATTTACAAACTTTCTGTGATTCGAAAACATTTTTGCTTTAAAAATGAAAAATACATTACAGTAAAAGCTCTTTATTCGCTGGGTATATGTTCCATTATTATTCCTCGAATACAGAAACTGTGAATACGGAATGGCAATTTATATGGGATTATAGGGGATACGTTCCAAGGTGACAAAAAAAACAAATATATAAAAAATCAATTTAATTGAAGTTTTTGAACGTTTAGATTAATTATCTTAAGGCTTAGGCAATGGTTTCAAGAATTTAGTAATTTTCTCTTGCTTGGCAGTTTTTAAAAGCTCCTTCCATTCAGACTGTTACGCAGCAGTCGCATTAGCAATTTGCCTCTTAAAAATAAGACTTCGTTCCATCAATGTTCACAAAGAAATTGCAAACCTCATTTGCCATTCTTAAACCTTCACTAAGATTTTTCAAATTAAATGTCATGTTCTACCTTATTTCTTAGTCATTAACTCTACAAATACACTTTATTCATTGAGTAATAAGGTTGCTTTCGTTCTGTTTGTTTACATTCTCAAGAACACCGATCGCGGCGAAGGCGGCTTATGTCAAAGTCCTCGGCGATATCATTTAGCAACATACTTTAGGCAAAGTTGTAATAAGATCTATTTTACTTTTTTTATTAGTCTATTTGACGGCATTTACAAAGGATATTGGGTTGGAATCCTTTTATTATTATGTATGTACTTATTACATCCGTGAATAAAGAAATTTTTAGCCTCGAATATAGAAATTAGGTCACATTTCTTTAATCCGCGAATAGTGAAAACGCGAATGAAGGAAGCTCAAATAAGGAGCTTTTACTGTAATTAATCTTTATACATCTAAATTAGTGAGTTCTTGAATCGTCACATTTGCATTCATAGGAAAGTAAAAACAAAAAAAAATCTATAAATGCTTTGAAAGTTGCAGTTAATAATTTTGCATGGTTCTACAATTTACATTTTATCTCTCGATATGGTAAACCGGGCATAAGCTCTTTTTACCAATTTAAAATTTGAACGAAATCTGCATATTTAAAAAAAAAAAACATACCAATTTTCATTTATATTTCTCAAGGTTCCTTTTAGTTATCTTGTTCACAGACAGATATAGTTCAAATAAGCATTCTGACTATCTGGTGTCTGAAATATGAAGTTTCGTTCAAATTTCTTTAATTCTAATTTTTTTTGACAATTACAGTTACTTTACCTTTATATGCATACAAGAAATTAAACAAACACACACATTTTCCTGTTATTCAAGAAGTAAAACAAAAAATACTTCTTTGAGACTACCTTTAAATTAATAAAGAAAGAAACTTTTGCCTGTCATAAAAGTTCCTCTCTCTTTCACTTTCTTCAGATTTCTTGTCAGATCCTTTCACGAATAAATTTAATATCTTCCCGTTTTATTTAACATTTATTTCGTAAAGAATATTCTATGAAATTGCAACTATATTAAATAGAGAACCAATTAGTAAGGCATATAAATTTTAATTTTATTTCCTGAAATAGTTACGCAGTTCTAAACAACGCGAATTAATATATGGGATTTTTTATTCTTAATAATATTACAAATTCTCGTATTCATAGCTTAATATATTTATTAATAGTTGACCATTAATAAGCTTATAATAGATTCGATATAGTGTAGTGTTTTATAATACATATTATACTTTGATAATTGAATCGAAAGAATTCTTTGAAAATTCATCTGGTAATTCATTGTTCTTAAAATAATTTGCACAATGAAAGAGTTCTTAGGAACTCCATGCATTTAAATGACAAATGATGATCAAATCTATGTATTGTTATAAATCGCAACTAATTGATTGTTATAACTGACGCCTACTTTTGATTAGTTTATTCAATTTCTAATAATATTCTTCATTAAATATAAATATGGAATGTCGAGAATAGATAAGCAGGATTTAAAGGTTTGACCAACTCAAAGATATAAATGATATAAATAATTTATTAACTGAATATTTCTGTTCGCTCCATTGACATACTATTTGTTCTTTTTAGAATACTATTATTCCTTCCTTCGAAAATAAATAAGAAATTTATATTTAACAGAGAAGCCTTTAGTAAGTCATAGAAATTTTAATTCCATTTCTCGAAATATTATACAATTCTTAACTGTGCGAATTAATACATGTCATTTTTTATTCTTCATAATATTCAAAATTCACGCATTCGCATTCATAGTAGCTAAATATCCTTCTTAGTAATTCATCATTATTTCTCTAATGATAGATTCTATTATATTACCTAGTGTTTTATAATGCATATCATTGATAATAGAAACGAAAGAATTCTCTGAAAATGTATAAGTTAGTTCATTATTCTGAAAAACATTTAATAACACAATGAAATAGTTCTAAGGAATTTCATATATTGAAATGACAAATGAGGAAGAAATCTATGTATTGTTATAAATAGCAACTAATTGATTGTTATAGCTGACGCTTACTTCTGACTAGGTTATTCAATTTATTAATTTCGCTAAATCTAAATATGGAGTGTCTTGAGAAATGATTTACAGGATTAAAGGATTGTACAACTCAAAGATATAAATGATTTATTAATTGAACATTGTAGTTTGTTCCGTTGACGTATTATTTATTCTTTTTAGAATACTCTTATTCCTTCCTTTGAAAATAAAGAATCATAAATTTATCTCCATCAGAATTCAACTCTTTCTTACATTAAGTTATAACCACTTCCAAGATTTCACCAATTGAGAGGCTTAGCAAGAGAAACAAATAAAATCAATAAATTCTTAAAGCGGGCATCGCATTCGCCATTCTTTCAGAGAATCACGAACAATCATTTATCATCATTGAGATCAGATTGTACCTGCTATTATCCTCCTGCGTGTGATTAAATGCTTCCTTAAATTCAAAGTAAACAAAGCGCGAAACTCGCTTCTTTTGAACTAAATTAAATCATATTTTATTTGAAGAGAATTGATGCAACACGTTTGAAATAGCTGAGTCGTTCTTTTATTGGCGATTCTTTTGTGTTTGGAGAGGCTGGAAATGATTGGTTTTTGTTAAAACTGAAAAGAGAGAACTGATGGCTGGAGAAAACACGGAATGTCTTAAGTTTGCAGCTTCGTCATTTTGTTTTCAGAAAACTTAAAAAGAAAAATATATTTACAAATTGATTCATAACAGCTCAGTTTATTTTTCAGAGGATAGGAAACATAAGATATCATTGGATGCATATTCATTGTGACACGGCAATCATTTGTTAGATTTTAAGCGTTGATTTCGAAGTTTTGCATAGAACATTTCGTAGGGGCCGGGAAAATTAGGTTGGGTAGACAATTGTTTTCTCATCCCTTGGGTTGTGAACTTGAACCCTCCTGACTCTAGAACCCTCCACACACTTTTCAACTTTAAGGATGTAGCAAAACAATGTAAATTTTCAACAACAAGTATTTTTATATAGACTTTATGGCATCATTAGTATTTACCTTAAGTCATAGTTCTCAACTTTTAGATTCTTTCTTAACTCGGAGACTTTTATACATCCATTTAAGTAATGGTAAATATTAGCAATTCCTCTACAGTTGCATGTATTTTCATGTATTCTCCCAAAGATAATATTTCCTGTATAGTAAAAGCTCTTTATTCGCGGGGTATATGTTCCATAAATATACCGCGAATACAGAAACCTTGAATCGGGGATACGTTCCTAGGGGACAAAATAAAAAGAAACAAATAGATAAAAAATCAATTTAATTGAAGTTTTTGAACGTTTAAATTAATTATCTTAAGGCTTAGGCAATGGTTTGAAGAATTTTGTAATTTTCTCTTGCTTGGCAGTTTTTAATAGCTCCTTCAATTCAGACTGATACGCAGCAGTCGCATTAGCAATTTGCCTCTAAAAAATAAGACTTCGTTCCATAGATGGATCAATGTTCATAAAGAAATCGCAAAGCTCATTTGCCATTCTTAAACCATCACTAAGATTTTTCAAATTAAATTTCACGTTTCCAGTGCTTGTTGAAATCTCTTCTTCAATGGGCTGTGAATTTAACATTTCCTCCAAGTCGGTTTCACTCAGATCTTCATTTTGCTATTCAAGCAATTCCTGAATGTCACTTGATTCTAGCTGTTCGAACCTATATCGTTCTATTCCATTCGCGATTACGGCTATGTTTGCAGTTTGCATTGAACAACATACTTTAGACAAAGTTGTAATAAGACCTATTTTACTTTTTTTCATTATTCCATTTGAAGGCATTTACAAAGGATATTGGGTTGGATACCTATTGGTTTATTATTATGTATGTACTTATTAGATCCACGAATAAAGAAATTTTTAGCCGCGAATATAGGAATTAGGTCTCATTTTTTTAACCAACGAAGAGTGGAAAAGCGAATGAAGGAAGCCCGAATAACGATTATCCTGTATTAAGGATTATCCGAACTCTATTATCCCCAAGATAATTTTATAGACATTATCTTGCAGTTAATGCAAATAGAATAATTACTTTTGGTCAAATCTTAGTCTTTGGTCTTAAGTCAAATTTTTCAAGTTTGGGATTCTTTCTTCTATGCCTTCATTAAAATAATGTAAACAAGTAAAAATTCCTTCTCAGGTTCATTAATTTCCGAATAAGAATTATAAAATAATCAAAATATCAACAATTAACTTATATGCAATCAAAATTATAAAAACTCATGAAAATCATCCAGAAAACACTTCTTGGTGGTGTTTTTATTTTTTCATATCTACTTATTCGATCCAATGTCAATCCCTTTTCAATAACAGACGAATCTGATTGGTTTGGATTGTTGTCATCAATAATAACACAACCTATCGTAAGCCGACCTATTATCCGTAATTGAAGCCATTATAAGATATTATTGGATAATAGGAATGGCTAGGATTAAGACATGGAGTTTCATTACCGGCTGCTCATATCCTTTTACATTGATCCCGCAGGCAATTCATTTATAGAAGACTATAATGAGAAACAAGATCAGGGATATTGAATCTTCTGACTGTGGAAAAGAAATGCAGGACCTATGTGAAAGGAGTTATGGCAACGTGATAATAAATTGCTCGATTAGAGAAGTATATTTGAGATTGGATTATTTTGGTGTTTAAATAAGATATTATGTAACATTGTAATTTTTCATTGTAGCATCACTGTTACATTTCATTCTAATGAAAACGGATTTTCGAATATACTTTTTGACTTGGTTTTTATATTTTGTATGCAATATTATATTTTAGTAATAAATAAAAAATGAAATTATTTTCAGAGCTCATTTTTGTTAATAAATTATAAAAAGAAAATTTATAAAAAACATCCCATCTTCCTTACAAAGAAAATTAAAAAAAAAAAATGTTAAAATTACTCTCACAGAATAACAAGAAAATTCCCTTTTACTTATAAATTATCAATTAATAGAAAAAGAATCCTCTATTATTTAAAAAAAAATGTGCACAAAACAGGTGTAAATCTCCACAGCTCCAGTTCAATACTTAGTTTTCTTTAGTCTATGTCATTTTCGTTAGGGAACAAAATGAAATAGTATTCTAATTTTTGCGGATTCTATAGAGGTTAAATATATTTAAAAATAATTAAGAAAAATTTAGTCGAAGTGATTTCTTTCAATGATGTCATATTGAGGAAGATTTTACGAAACTTCATTTTACTCTATCTACATAATGTAGTTAACCATGCTTGAAAGTTAAAATTATCTTGGTTTCTAAAATCACTAATAAATGTATGGTTTATCCTGTACAAATCTTTAATATTACCTTCCTGAAATTTTGGTATAAGATTTGAAAAGATGGATTTATAGATATACAAGATAAATACCCTGCCAATAGTTTCGAACTTGGGGTGACACACTTGGATCTATGTAGCAAATTGGTGATGAGTTTGACTATTTCGGAAAAATAGGGGTTCTCGATAATATAAAAAAATTATAGAAATATCTCAATTGGAAGCAGATATTAGGTAATCTTTGAAGCAATTTTTAAAAGTAATGGGAAGCTATATAATTCAAAATGCTCGCACGAATTGTTAATTTTGCCTTGAAGTAATATTACTTGAAGGCGATTGCACTAAGCATTTTTTTGAGCTGATTCTTATACAGGGTGTCCCAAAAAGATTGAAACGCGCTTTAATTCTTTAACCGTTAGAGATAAGTAGGGGATGTAATTTGAAAAAATGTTCAAAATAAGATAGGAGGGAAGATTACATTAAGAAAAAAAATCCATCTATGAATTTTAAAAAGTTACACTTTGTAAATTTTTATATAGCCCCTCTATGCAAATTTGGTCAATTAGAAAGTTTTTCCTTTCCATCCCAGAAGACCATTAAAAAAAACTGCATAACTGTATCTTTAAAATTGAGTGAGTTATGCGTAATTGAAAATTGAACGCTGTTTTTAGTGACCATATACCAAAATGGAAATGTAAATTTGCAACAAATTATAAACACATAAATTTTTTATATTATTTACAAAACACATTTTTGCGTATTTACGGTAGATTCAAGATACAGTTTTAATCTTATCAGGGGCAAGTAATTTTATGCCATGTATTCTAAATTTACATTAGAAATTTTATAAGATTTCATTGAAAGTCAATAAAAGCCATTTGACAGATTTTTATAGCAAAACTTATAAAAAAGAAAAATACTGTTAAATTAGTCTGGTAGAATTTTAATTGTTTTCAAATTCATCACATTTTTGTCATGAATTCTAACATTCTAACAAATTAACTGCCAGACGATTTTTGCCTTTCATTTAACTGGAATTTAACCGCTTCTAATACGTGTATATTAAAGTTTTTTTAATTTTATTTTTAAGTTACATAAAGAAATCCAGACGATTATTTTTCAATTTACTTATTTAGTTCCAAAATTATTTCTTTCCTGTACAACTTAACCAAGATTTCCTCATGCATATCAAAATAAAGTTTAGAAATCATTCAGCGATATTGAGTTTCATATTGTCGAAGTAAAAATACTGTAACTAATTTTGCATTATGGTACTTTTAAAAAATGACGAACTATTTGAACTAGCAATGGTTTATTCTATTTGCAATAGAAATAATGCAGAAACTGCTCGGGAATTTGGACGACGATATCCCTATTTGCCTGAAATTTCACATACATTTGTTTATCGGATGATGAGGAGATTGAGAACTACCGGTTCATTTAATCCAAGACCTGGCCCTGGTAGAAATATCTTGTTCAATGAAGACCAAGAAATTGATATTATTGCATTCAAAAAGCAAGTGCAATTACAGGATTACCTAGGACGTCAATCCATAGAATACTTGAAAAATACAATTGACATCCATTTTGTATTCATGGACTTCAAGCACTCCATCCCTCTGATTTTAACCGACGTGTAGCATTCTCCAATTGGTTATTAATCCAACAGGACACAGATTCAAACTTTGTCAAGAACATTATTTGGACTGATGAATGTTTGTTTACGGAAAATGGACACATAAATGCACACAACGATCATTATTGGAATGATACAAAACCATTTTTTGTGCAAGAGATACATCACCAGAGAAAGTTTCCTGTGTCCGTATGGTGCGGAACGGAAAACTGATTGGTCCAGTGTTTTATGAAGGAACACTTACAGCTATAAAATATTTGCAACTTATTTTAAATGGCATAGTAACAGATACTTTGGAGACGACATCATTGTCATTAGTAAAAAAAAAAATGTATTTTCAACAAGACGGAGCGCCTGCACACAAGTCTATAAATGTAACAAACTGTCTCAAGGAAAACTTTAATAAACAGTGGATTGGTCTGAATGGACCCACAGAATACCCCCCCCCAGATCTCCTGATCTAACTCCACTCGATTTTTATTTTTGGGTTGGCTTCGAACGCTAGTTTATAATACTCGCCCCCTGAATGTAACTGACCTTAAACAAAAGATAATTAATGCATGCAATAATATTACAGGAGGAGAACTCCAAAATATTTACAGAAGTATTATTAGAAGAGCCCAACTATGTATTGGTGTTGATGGAAAACATTTTGAGGATGCTTTATGATTCGTGTGTTTTTAAATTTAGGTTCGTTTTATTTATTATTATTTTTTTATGTTACACTTCTTACAATCTTATGTTGTCAAAACTGTTTAACTCCATCAATAAGGACTTTATTTAAATGCCATTTTGGATTTCTTTTACTCTAATTATCTTTTTTTGATCAAAGAATTTCTATTACCGATTTGGATATGGTCCCTATTTTCGCCGACGAAAAGGTCTTTCAAGTGATTTGGAAAAGTGACATAAGTCTAATTTTTTTCTGTGTTATTATTCAAAAAGTTTTAAAGATACAGTTATACAGTTATTTTTAATGGTCTTCTGGGATGGAAAGGAAAAACTTTCTAATTGACCAAATTTGCATAGAGGGGCTATATAAAAATTTACAAAGTGTAACTTTTTAAAATTCATAGGTGGATTTTTTTTCTTAATGTAATCTTCCCTCCTATCTTATTTTGAACATTTTTTCAAATTACATCCCCTACTTATCTCTAACGGTTAAAGAATTAAAGCGCGTTTCAATCTTTTTGGGACACCCTGTATAGCGATGTGTTGTGGGATTTTTGTTGTTAATATATACAAAAGTTGTTGCAAATCAGGGCTATGTTTCACTACTTTTGTTAGTGTTTTCTTGTGGATAAAGCATTATTATCTGTTATTCAGGTTAGTTTCACTAATTGTAACTAGATTGGAAGTCTATTGAATGAAACTGAGAGCCAGTATACCTATACGCATATAGATATACTGGCATACCTATACCTATATGCATGAAATAAATTTCATTATTGGTTTGTTTGTTTTTTGCTTGAGATAAGCAGATTCCCACAGCCTAGTGAAAAAATATTTATATCAATTATTTTATTTCAAGAAAATCAAGGAATCAAATCAGAAAATAAAATTCCAAATTTTTTTATGACCCACATTAAATACAGACTGATACCTAAAAAATATTTTATTGGCAGTTTTCTTCTTCATTTATGGAATTAATTTCTTAATTTTTTTCTTCAACTAAACTGATGTATAGCAAAATTTTTATATATGACTTCGCTAAATGATTCTTTTTTATGTCACTGAGATAGCCACAAGTTGGTCAAAAATGATTTTGATCCAGTTATAAAGAAACCTCTTTTTATTACTGATATCCTGTCTTGGCCTTCTCGGTTTTCTTAGGGTTTCCTCTCGGTACCCTAGCCACAAAGTGGTCAATCTCTGATCCTTCTCATCATCTTCTTCTTTACCTCCCCCTAACTCAACTAGCACTTTATTCATAACTCATTTTTCATCCCCCCGCAAGTAACTGATATTTATAACCCTTTATTTTTGCATTCACACTGTTCATTACAATGTTCATTCATCAAGTGTTATTGTTCTCAAGATATTTTTCATTCTAGTATTTATCAGGTTATGTGGTATTTATACGTATTTTGTCATTTGTCTGTATCTTTCCCATTAATTGTTGTTTACTTTTTTTAATAAAGTCCACTTACATCTGTACTAAACCGGAAAGGGGGCATATGAGCTTTAGAAACGGAAGTGTGGTGTGGTGTTAAAAGTGTTAAATGTATTCCTCTCCCTATCATTTGTTTTGCGATTTACAAAACACCACTTAGAGAAAATCCTCTCAATATTCTCCGTGTTACTCCAAATGCGAGTTCTACAGCAGAATAAAGGTAAACATTTTTATGTAGCTGACAAAATTTGTAAATTTTCAGCATCATTTCTTTCAGTGTTTCAAAATTTTCTATCACCATTAGAAGTCCGTTTATTTTTAGCTTTTAGATTATTCACTAGTTCCGAGACATCAAGACATTCTTTTAAATAATGTTAAACTTTTATTTCCATAGTTTTGGAGAATCGCCATAATTTTCAGTTGCGCTTCCAGGCAATTCTTGAGAACTTGTGAAGCGTCCTTGAAAACTTTTAAATACAATTGAACAATGAATCGGGAAGAAGAATTCAAAGATTAATCTTTGTTTTCGGTACCACGGTAGAATCATTATAAATTTCAGATATACTTCCAGAGAGATCATAAAAGTAATTGAAGTACAGTTTTATGTAAAAATCGATTAAGGTAACAGACTAAGATCGAAAGAACTTTTTTTAATAAATGAATTTTTTAAATACTATATCACTATAAATGCAAAAACAATTATTAGAAAATATAATATATTTTTAGAATTAGGAATATCGGCTATAAATTTTCATAAAATTTAAACAAAAACGGTTAACACTCTACACAAATTTGTAAAGCAGCAATCCTATTTTTCTTTGTATACAAGTTATAGAATATAATAATGAATGAAATTTATCAAAATCTAAGAAAAATTTTGAGATTCAAAGAAGTTATGGGTAAAAATATGTGTATATATGCATTTTTTCCATAAATTCACAAAATTTTTCTAAAAACACTTTTAAATGTAAAAGTATTTCACCAACAATATAACATTTAATTCATTTCATTGCCCATATCACTTAAAACACACCCTGAAATTTTTATTCAAATATCTTTATTAGTTTTTGAGGTATCATGTTAACGGCGAGAGTTTTGATGAAAATCAAAGTTTTGTGGAAATTGAAAGCAAAGACAAATTATAGCAGAAAATTATGTGACCCTGGATGATAGGTCAGGTCTTCCTTTTCCTAAAAAAGATAAACTGATTTGGATAGAGAAAATTTGGAACTACAAGAAATAACAATGAAAAAAAACATTCACCAATGTGGTCGATAACCAGTGTTTTTAACATGGTCTGATACCTTAAACAAAAATTCTACTTACTGCTTTCAAGTTTATTAAAGATGATATAATTTTTTACATATCAAGTTTTGTTTTTACATATCTTTAATAATATAATTTTTCAAGTCATCTAATTTTTGCATATCCTTTTTTATAAATAAATTTTTTATTTATTAAGTAATTACATAATTTTTTTACATTTTTCTGGACTTATCTTTCCAGATACCTCCTCAATAACTGTAATGTTTTTTGTTGTTGTTATTTATTTTGTGACTAACCTGTACAAGATCCTTAATACAAATTATAAATGTAATTTTATCTTGAACTATTTTTAAAGTACATTTTTAATTTAATAAAAAAGCTTAAAAACTATCATTTAAGGTAATTACGAATTTATGTTTTAATTTGGGTACTATTGTACAGTGAAATATCTTATCAGTTTAGTGGATATCTAGTTCGTTATTAAAAATTGTTTTAAATAACTGTAATATGTAATTTTAATCATTTCTATCACAAATTCCTCCACACAGGATTATTAAAATTTTTAAATATTCAGTTATAAAAAAAATTATGTTGCATTATTTTATAGAATTTTATTCTTAAAGCGTATTTTAAATTTTGAAGAATACAAATATGAACATTTCAGACAGTGTCTTGCGAGAATTTCTTAATCTGAAACCTTTGTATACAGTAGTTGCAATACAAAAGTATCTTATTTTGTAGTAAGGCAATATCAGAAAGTGAAATTAATTCTTTAAATAATAAACTCTGAAGCATAATATATAAATACGAAAAAAACTTTTTCACTACAATTCTTCTAATTTTTTTCTGTTAATACGATCCATCACTCGTGAATGAACATAATCACCGTTACTTTAAATTATTCGAACAATAGGGATGCCATCAATAAAATTGGAAAGAAATCGTTAACGGTGTCTACTTATAAAACAATGGATATTTTATCAATACAAGTAATTAAACAATGGCTCTATTTTAGATATTTAATTGCTGACAATGGCAGATTTATTATAAATTTAGAGTTAAAATCATATTACTATCAGAACTTCTGATTTAGCATAGCAATAGACTCTTTTAAAATTAAATGCCACACTTTGTTGTCCATTACCATTTAACTCATATTTGGACATTATCTTCATATATGAGTTAAATTTATTTTCAAAAAGAGATTCAATAGTTCCCATTACAGAACAATAGCTTGAAACTGTTTCAAACTATTGACTTATTCATTAAAATTGCAGAACTACAACGTTTAGAAATAGCCACTGCCATATAATGAAGCTTGAAATAGCTCAGATATCAGCTTGAAATATTTGTAGCTCATCGATTCAGTCAACACATACGTGAAATTCAGTTCGTAGAATATTTGCAGCAACTCTAATAACTTGAAATGTTTGAATACTTCAGACCCTTCCTTGGATAATAGATGGAATAATGTTTTAGATAATACCATTCTTTTTCCACTGGAAAAGAATCATGATCAAAGTAGCGTCAATCTAGGTAAAATAAGATCAAAAATAAATTGAAGACTTTTTCTGAAATGTTTTAGAGATTCCTTAAACGATAAACTGCTAGATAACAAATATCAACTAATGCTGGTAACCACATGTAAATAGATTATTAAGGAAAACGAGTTCGAAGATACATGGTGAAAGAAGTCCAAAGCAGGGTCTTTTATTTTACAAACAAATTCAAAATAAATGCATCAAAGAAGAGTCAAAGAACTCAAAAATTCAACAATGACAAAAATTATATCACATTAGTAGACAAAATAGCACAACAACATTATTCAGCGTGAAATAACTGGAGAACTAGTACAGCAATCAAGTAAGTGATACATCACTGACTTGATTTTGCTTCTTTTATATACGTTTTCCAATAGGACATCGAAATTTTAAGAACAAATACAACTAACTGATCTATCTCTATGATTCCTGTATATTCTAGAACTTTAAACTTTTTCGCATTCCTCGAATAAATCGAAATTATTGACACAAAAGGATTCAGAATATATTCAATACGCTTACAAATCTATCTTTTTAGCATTGGAACTTACTGAACAGGAAAACATAGAAGTGCAATAACGTGTGGCAAGTGCCTGAGTTGCATTAATCATAATCATGTATTTCATACTATTGCTTTATTATAGATGGTATTATAGAAGATTAGAATTTAAATATTCGAATAAATTAAAGAATAAGAAAGAAATTGATCTTCTATTCTTCACTTTTCTTAAAATTCGTTTGATTAATAAAACAAGTAAATCTTTCATATATATCAAATTACATACTTGATTTGAGTATCGGATATACAAAAAAGCGACAAATTCTCAAATAATTTAAATGAACACCAAAAAATACTATATGTAATACGCAAGTCATGTCAATCGTTAAATATATGAGGCACAAAAGATCCATAAAAATAGAAATATTATAATATATTTTCACTGTAATCTCTTAAATAAAAGATATTTCAAGAGCAAAAAATAAATTAAATTTCTTTCTGAAAAAGTAAACATGCAGAAAGATATTAATATTAAGCAAATGAAAGACCATTTTTGATTTAACAAAACTGAAGATTAATACGATAAATAAAAGCAAAATACTTCCTCATCAAAAAGTAATTTCCTTTAAATAAATTTGAATATTTTTTATTGCATATATGTCAAGAGAAGAGCAGTTTGAAAAAGTCTTTTAATTTTTCAATTATTCTGCATACAAATGAGATTTATTTACAAATTTTATTGTATCTGATGGGTAGAGCATGAATATCGCTTCACAGCTGTAATTGATACGATGTATCATATTAAAATACCATTTCCCATTTATATGCAAATTTAAGCAGTTTCGGAAAAGAAATAAATGTAAGTTATAAGCGATTTTCCTTTCATATATTTTCTTTCCGTTCAGTAAATTTGTTTAAAGGTTGAATATTATTTTCAGCCATCAAATAATTAAAAACGATGTCATTTAAATTTCAAATTTTCAACCAAACTCATTTTTTTAATAAGAAAATCGTCATTGGATTGACTCTATCTACTTGATCAGTAAATATAAATTAATTAAAAATTATATTGATCTTTTTTAGAGATACATTTTAATAAAAGTGAAAATGTTAATGCATTTTTTAATTAGTAAAGTTGTATCAAATCGCTTATTAAACGTAACGATTGTGTTAAAATTTTCTGAACATTTTATGGTTCCTTTTTAATTAAAATTAAACATAATGAAATATTTTTCAAATAAATGGAAACTCTCAAAAATAAGAATTTTTTAGATTAATATTTCTATATTACTCTGCACTGCAGAACAATCGTTTGATTATAAGGAAATTTAAAATTTTAAGATTACTTGAGGATACGGTTTTTGAAAATGTTTATACTTTTGCCAAATTGGATTTATTTTTTTATTTAATACACTGCTCATAACAATTAAAAACCTTTGTTAAAAAAAGAAACAGGATAAGCATATTTTTTTAATCAAATGGAAGAAGAGAGCCACAAATGCAAAATTTTCTTATTTTCAAACTTGGGAGTTTCAGAGTTTTGAATCTGACGTTGAATGCAACGCTTTAATAGCAGCGACTTTTATTTGACTTTCACCGTAATGTCAGACGAAACGAAAAAGATTGATCAACATTCAGAAAGCGCATTGTTTCGATGAGTGCTCAATGAAGTCATTTAACCGAATCAGAAGCTTGAAGAGATGTTGACCAATTAGAAAGGGCAAACACAAGCCGAAATAGCAGAAGTCATTGGAGTTTTACAAAGTGTGATTTTCAGGATCTGGAACTATCTTTAGGAGACTGGAAATGAAGGCGGAAGATCAGGAAGAGCTTAGACATCCAATGAGCAAAGCCCAACAAAGACCATTATTTAATACCAACTGCTCGAATACATCGAAATATGAATATTGCTCTTCTTCAAAAACAACTTCGTTCAAGTACTGACAACACAGTTTCATTAAAAACTGTGCGAAACCACTTTCACGCTGAAGATCTGTATGCTCGCCTGTGGTCATGTTAACAGCAAGGCACCCTTTACACACACAGGGAGGGGGCAGCTCAGCATGTGAACTGGAGCAGAAATGAATGGCCCAATACCCTTTTCTCTAAAGAGCTTCTATTTACTGTCCATCATGATAATAGGCGTATTTTCAAGTTGAGGGAACTTGGTACTAGCAGGAATTCCGCGTTTGTGCATGAAATTGTAAGATTTGGCTGTTTAGAAGTGATGATTGACGTGATTGAAGTAATGATTTAGAAGTGAAGTCTCCATTGACTGGCATACCCGATCTCCATATTATTCAAAATGGAGTTCTAACCGGTCGCCGATATAGTGATGAGGTCCTGAGACCTACTTTAGTCCCTTACCCTGCAGCAATCGGAGATGACTTCATGTTAATGGAAGACAATTGCAGGCCGTATCGTGCTAACTTGGTGAATGATTCCTTTTGGAGGAAGGAATCATACGAATGGATTGGCCAGCGTGTTTTCCAGACAGGGACCCAATCCAGATTGTTTGGAACCTTCTAAGCAGACAAATATCTAAACACATACCACTCCCACAAACTCTTCAAGAACTGGTAAAAGCTCTTCTGAACGAGTAAGGCATAATACTCAAGTCTCTCATTAATATCTTCATTGACTAGATACCTTCAAGCCGTTCAACATTGCTGGCCTTCCGGAGAAACTTCGAGCCCTAATAAAAATGATTTGCTTTTAAGGAAACGCCTTTTTTTATTTGTTTTTCTCAGATGTACAAATTGTGTGTGTTTTTTCTTTTGTACCAAATGCTCAATAAAACGCATTTTTTGCCCAAAAATGCAACTTTATCTCATACAGCCTATTACGTCTGTTCATAATGTATCAATTAGTCAAAGAATTTTGCAGGTGCAAGAGAAACCCACAACCTCAGCATCCTTTATTTGTTACGATTAGTGTATGTTCTCAATTAAATTCATTCACTAAAGCATTCTTCTGGTTTTGAATTTCTTCAAGCAATTCATGTCGCATATTCATATAATTCATATTATTTCACTACATTATTAACAAGAACTTATTATCAAATGACGGAGATGGTACAAAGTTAGGATAGTTATGCACTATTTTTATGTCATTGCTTTTATTTCAACAAAGGGAAATATACAACATCTGAACTTACAAGGGGTAATGAATATAAAGTCACAGCATCATAATAGAAAATGACGTGCCAACATCATACATTTTTCTGCCTGAAAATTCAGTGATTTGATAGAACTTAGCTTTTCAGATTCAGGTCTCAAATCTTTTAGCATTCCAATTGAAGGGGGGAAACATTATAAATCTGATTTTAACGCCTTACAGAACGACTTTTTTTCTTCTTTTTTTAGTCACAAAAGTTGCACATTAAACAATTTTCACACAAGATTAATAAGATTGGGAGTTAAATTAGAACCTCACGTAAGATATCATCGTATCAAAAGGAGTAACTTCGCAACCCCAAATTTTTCCCAATTACTTTCTTTTAAGAATTGCATCCCCATTCATCTCCATAAATTTTGGGTCATTTATGAACGGTAAGCATTGGCGAAATACAGATTCTTGGCACGTATCTAGCATTTTTACTTAATCTATATTATAAACATTGCCAGACATTTTGGGTGATTAAAGGCTGATTCTTCTGGAATATTAATTGTATAAGTTTTCAAGTATATCACTTAAATATCATCTCATGCCATGATTCGAAAAAAATTCAGACAGAGTTATAATGACATTGTCATTAAAGCATTGTTATTTTGAGGGTTTTGCTTAAGTTATGTTTATTGAATATCTGAACTATCTAATAAAAGCAGACCTCATGTCATAATAGTGTTATTTAAAATATAAATAATTTATATATGAAATCATATCTCTGTAGCTAGATATAATTTCATGTATCTACCTCATCTGAGGTATATATGTAGGAATGGATAGGACAAAATGCCCATTCAACCTCATTTAGATCAGTGTCTAGGGTCACTGATTTTTAAATAAAATCAGTAAATTTATTTACAGCAAAGAATAAAGAAAAGACCTTAAGAATTGTGACAAAACAGGATATTTACAATAAAGAAAAAAGTATCAGCTTTAGATGCCATCAAGGATAAAGTCTAATCAAGTATTTCATGGCAAAACTATGTGCCCCCGTTGCATATTAAAGAATCTTATTACCGAATCGAAAGACCCTCTCTGTCTCTGTTTGCCGAGCGAAAGCTCACTGTTCGCTTTTTCTTAAACCTGACGTCATGCTTCTTAGAATTAGGATCAGTGATATTCAATGGAATCCATGGTGCCATCTATTACAACAAAATGAAACTAAATAGGGAATAGTAACGGCAGCTAATTAAATCTCCTATATATACCTCATTTATCTAACATTCGAGGTACTGTAACTTCATTATGCTACTTATTGACTATTAAAAGTATAGCTACTCTCTAGTTTTTAACAATGAAAGAAATATTTGCTAACACATATTATATGAATTTAAATGAACATATGAATATATGATTAAATCTTTGCTGAAAGTTCTTTGAAGTTCAGAACAACAATGTAATCTTTTGTTGGGAATTAAGCGAAAAATTAATAATAATTGCTGAACTTCAAGTAATATTTTGATGACTTCTAAATGGGTATAATTAAAAAGACTATTTTTTTATATTTCAAAATGAAGTAGAATTTATTTTTATTTGTGAAAGTTATGACTAGAAAATTCCACATTTTAGCTTTGCTTTATATTTAATTATAATTCTACTCCCATCTAACCATTCTACAAAATATATATGAGTCATAACTAGTACCAAAAAGTTAAATTGTTTTGCCTAGAGAGCGTCAACACAAATACTCATCTTTATTAGTAGTAGATATTTTTATTTTTATACTTAGTTGTGCACCATCCTTGCTATTTTATATAAAAATTGTAATTTCTATTTTCTAAAACATATTATTTCCTATCTATGTTTTAAAGTATATATACCGAATGCTATTTTTGCATGTCATTAAAAATATGTTGGCAATAGTGCATTGTTAAAAACAGTCTATGTTCCTATGAAAAATACTAAATAATAGTTTCAAAGCAATTGTTTCTTACTCTGTGCTTGCTATTTTTTATTTTATCGTGTTATTAATTATATTCAAAACTAAATTTAAGACCAAACTTTAAACTCCAGTGAATCGTTTTAATGAGACCGCCAATGTAAAATAATTGGTTCTAAGATCTTGCTGGTAAGGTATACGATGAAAGCAACTTTTTATTATGAAAATATTCAATATTTTCTAAAAAAAGAATTCTGCACTTATAAGAATATTTATATTTTAGAAATATTCAACTATCTCATTTTTTTCCAGAAGAATTTTAATGAAACACAAATATTATTTCTTTACGATTTTCTTATACGAGCCAATGATTTTAAAGCAAGAGAAATTCATAACATTTATAGGACGAAATAATTATTTAGAATTCATACATGATCATAAAATTACATACTCATGTTTTTGCCTTAATGAATATTAATGAAAAAAATTCATGTTGTTTTTCAGTCCAAGATAGCAACCAAAATAAAAACTTATCTTCGCTATTGAAACAAAGTTTACTAAATAGTGCAAATTGACTCTTTTCCGAGCTTATTTTATTATTACTTCTTATTATAATGCAATGAAAGTTGGATATAATTCTACAGTTTCCCTTGCTTATTTTGCAATTAGCTCATGGTCCCTTTATTAGAAATCTATACAAATAAAAATGAATGTTTGTCTGTATGTCTCTTATGCGCTGCCGTACCACTCATCAAATTCTGATAATACTTCGACTACTTATTACTTGCACTTACGCGAACATTATAGGCATAACACAATCATCTTAAGTATAAAAATATTTTCAGATTTATTTACTCCATCAATTAACCACAGATCAACGAGCAAATAAATTGCCAAGGAGACACAAAAGATTCAATAAAGATGCTAAATACAAGCTAGACGTTAATATTTCGTAACTATTGTATGTAAATAATGTATAAGTCTTTCTCCTAGGTAGTAGTGTTATTAGAGAATGTGCAAGAAGGTTTCCAAGAAATCAATCTATAGGTTTGAAATTTTAACTAAACATTTAATCAAGTTTTACCGTTTTTTCCAAACACTTCCGAGATTATAAGATGACAAATTATTTTGCACCCTCTTAGCTTCCAAAAAATTACCTTTTCAACTATATTTAAGATTTTATGGTATAAATATATTTTCTATTTTTAATCAGTTTTGAAGGAAAATATTTCAATCATAATTTCTAATATTAAACTTGAGAATACTGAACGAATATGAAACGAATCACGAGATACAATAAATAGTTTCTTTCATTACCATTCTGAAAGAACACCAAGCATTACAATTCTAAAAGAATTCACAAATCTTATATTTGAAAAGGAAATATTTGTTTGTAGGATAATAAAAATAGATTAAGTACTATTTATGTTTCTCCTGTATGTATCCTTCAATTTCAATGCATGAGTTCACTGTCGACAAGTAAATAAACATCATTCTTCTGTCCATTCAAATTCCACACGATGTTTCAAAGATTATTTCTTCTGCGAACAGCAACATGCCAGGTACCGACTACTTTAATTATTAAAAGAACCAAGAGTGACTATTTGAATCCTCTAAAAAGAGGCTGTCTTTGATTCATAAATTCATCATAGAATTTGACCTCAACATGCAGGAAGCATACTAACTATTTCTGTAGATGGACTTGCGCTGAAAAAAAAATGTGAATTTAAAATTAACAAAGGGTGTTACTGAACATATGAGAAAAACTTCAAAGATACATAATAACCAAACCCTTTTTCTGGACATGAGACCAGAAATATATTTCTAATGAATCAAATAAAAGAAATGAATACACTAGACAAAGAGTGCAATGTATAATTAATAATATGTAAATTCACAGTAGTAAATGTAAGCCCACTTTCAGGAATAATAAAAAGTAGAGCTTTGATCCTTTGATCCGTCTAGATCCCTTGCATATTTACTTTAAATATTTTAATGATTTTTACATCGAGAAAATTACAAAAGTTAATAAAAAGTTATCTAACTAGTTAATTTAAGACATTTTAGATGGCTTTATGTTGTATTGCATTTATGACAGAGGATTTTAAATTCAAGCCTCGTTTGTTGAATTTGGTATATGATAAACTATTTTTTTAGACAAACCTTGAAGATATTTTGGTATTTGAATTTCTCGAAATGTTCCTTGGAACAAAAAGCTTTTTTACATGTACTACATGAGTGTATTGTCAGTTTAGTTTTTTTTTTCAACATTGTAGCACACCCAACATCTATTCCGCTTTCTTCTGGAACCTTCTAAGATATTGTCCCTAAGCTTGTGGGAGGCTTCAGGAGTGTCATTTCTTTTCTTGTAGTCATTTGCACATTTTGTATAGTTTTTAGAATATTTTGTAAGAATTTCATCGCATAGCATTATAGTCAATGGATCTAGTCCAATTTCTGAACGAGATATTTTGTAAAATCCGTTTGCATTCAGCACCATTCTGTGAAAATAAACAAAAAAATACTTATACAAACTTTAGAAAACGAAACATAACAAGTATTAACACGTGTGCCTTAATCAGCGGCAAACGGAAGAATGAAATGTTCTTCGTAACGTCAAGGTCAGTATCCCCAGAAATCTGGGATTTGTAGGTGCGCGAAAGAACGCCGTCTGGTACGCAAGGGGTTAAATTTCAAAAACGAGTTTTTTTTTAATCACTTCAATTTTATTGAACGAGCAATAATTATATATTTAAAATGATCGACACTTCAGTATGCCTGTCAGTACCAAATTTATAAATGTTTCATAAAACACCGAAAATAGAAGAAAGATATTTCTTTTAAAATACATTAATACATATATATTTGTTAAAAGATATTTATTATATATATATATATATATATATATATATATATATGATATCTTACTAAGAAATTCCATTAGAATTAACTGCTGACAATTCATCGCTGTTTGAGATGTTTGAGATTAGAATTCTTTAACACTTTTTATAAGAAAAATAGGCTGACAATTTCTACAAGAAACATTTATTTGAATGTATGCCAATTACTATATGAAAGCCGAAATGAAAGCATATCGTTTGCAAACATTTTTCAAAAGGCAGAATCAGAGCGTAGGCTTTAAATCAAACAGTATTACATATATATTTTGGTTTGATGTAATACATTGTGTTTACTCGAAAAATAAAGGGTTCTTTGATATCAAATACATTTTTACTCCACCTATATTTAGAGCAAGATCACATTTTGTATAAACATAGTTGTAAATGAGAAGATTTTAAGGAAACCATCACTTTTGAAGCTTTCTTTAATCTTCCTCTAATGAATTTTTTAATAAAACGAGAATCTTTCATTGAGTTCAAATTTTATTTATTCATTTTCTATTCTCTTCTAATGTATAGACATTATTTTGAATTATCCTATATTCAAAATAAAGATATCTAATGATTCTCCTGAATATTATTCAACAGTGCATAATTATCACATGGTAAATTAAAATAGTGTCACTATGAGCTTTTATTCAATTAACAACAAAAAAAATCATTTTTTCATTATATCATTGTGACTTTGAATCACCCTATATATAAAAAATCGATTGTAAGGCAAAGTTTTTACAAAATTATATCTTGTTTACCTGAATAATTTAATTTCTAAAAGAAATTAAATTATTCAGGTAAACAAAAGAGAGATTCCCCCCCCCCTCATCTATAAAAAACTGAACTTAAAAATCAGAAGACGGATAACAGAAATGTTGGCTAACAATAATACTATTAAAGCAAAATATAATTATAAAATATTTAAATCCAGTTATATGGTTCACCCATATGAGGAATTAAATTAAGAAACCCTTATAATTAAGAATAGGGTCCACATTTATATTTCTGTAATAAATTCATAAATCATTAACATCGCTAAAAAGAAAACAAAATATTCTTATTATTTGGTGCATGGATAACTACTTTTTTTCAATCTTTGTTGGTCTATGAAAATATAATAATAAAGAAAAAAAATTATTTATCATCGAAAGTCGTGTACTAAAATACTTATTATCATAATTATAGCTCAGGTGTTAAAGTGTAAAAGTCCAATGATTATCAAAGTGAAATGACCTGAACATTTCTATGAAACTCTTCATCAGTCAAGAAATATGCTGAATGTTCTTTTAAGCGAAAAAAGAAAGCTTCATTTACCCACATTTCGTTGCTAATTGCTGGTCGTCCACATGGTTGTCTGGATTCCAATATTCTCAATTTTTTTACCCGTATGATTCACTCGATGAACTAATTAGCTCTTTTGTTGCGATAATTTTGGTTCTTCGCCTCTCTTTGTTAAGAAAGCGACTTAGAGCAGAATCATTTTCATTTATTTCTTTTCTGGACGTACTGACTAGGGAAACAAAAAATTACAGTTAAATAAAAAGCTTCAGTGCAATTTAAATGTCCTTCGTACATGGCAATGTTTTTCGAAGATGGGAACAGCAAACTGTCTGTCGCTGTAACAGATATCTGGATTTTCAAGGAGATAATATGAAAAAGTACAATGATTGTACATAATTTTCGTTTTTTTTAATTCTTTTCACTTGCCTTTAAGGCCAAGTTAATCATCATAAATGTCACTATCACATTACTGGTGGCTATGTTCTTTAAATATGAGTTCAGTAAACTATTGATGCAACAGATACCTGTATTTTCTAACTTATAATGTAGAAAAGTAACAATAATTGTGCATAACTTTGAAAGAAATTCATTTTTTTTATATTCACGTTTTATTTTTTACTAGTCACCAAAGGAAAAAAAAGCATTCTTGGTTGATTATGATTGTTTCATTTCTTAAATTAATTTTCAGAAGTGTTGAATGACGAAATAAACATTTCGAATTTTTATATTTATTTCGCTCATTTCAAACAATGAGGAAAACATTTCTGCTTACCAAATAATTTATTACTTAGAAACATAAAATATAAGAAGTAAATAATTTCGATTGGCAAAAGGAAATAAAAAATGAAGGAAAGAAAAATAATTATTAAGCAGTATTACTTAAGATCTTACACATCTCAAGAAATATATGTATTCGAAGAATAATTGAAAGTATTAAATAGACACGAAAAGTAATGAATATTTATACATTTTCAGTGTCTTATTAAAATAACTTCCAAAAATCGAAATTAAAGGAAATTCAATTATGAATAGATTCACATGTTTTTATAGCTGGAAAATTTGACAAATTTTATTATACACGAAATCAATTTCTGTAGCAAATAGAAGCTTTTTTTCATTAAAAATGAATTAATTTTTATTAATAGGAATTTTTCACATTTCATTACATTTGAAAGGTATTTTTTTGGGGAAAAAAACGTTTTCTTTTTCCAATTATTAAAATCGAATGGGGGTTTCTAAATTATTTTATTTCGCATGAGTCATATCAATTTCAATTTTCAATTATCATTTAGTATAAGAGGCATTTGTAAATGATACTTACTATTTATACGGACATTTCAAAATCATTTATAAAAATAAAAATAGAAGATATTTGGACTTGTAAAAAAAGACTATTGTTTGATATGAAAGAATTCAAGATTGCAATTTCTTTCTTTTGTATTTGATTACGGATTTGCTTAGATATTTATAAAATTTTAATAGAAAATAATGAAAACATTATTGATATTCATTATTATATTCATTATTGATGCCCTTTTTTTGAATTTTTAATTAGAATTTGAATTAATTAAAATTTAAGTGAAATTGCGACGTTTTTCCGCTATAACTTCCGAAATTATTATCGGACAAACATGATTTTAACATCAATGTAAAGATTAAAAAATTAGCTTTCTAATGGTATCAGTGTTTTAATGTATGACTCAAGCTTCTATTTTTAACGAATTTTTAAAGAAATATTTTAACCGTTTTTTTTAGCACGTGACTGGATAAAATAAAACAATGCCGGAAGTTCAAATAAAAAAAACAACCATCATCGCAAATCAAATCTAAAGAAATACAACTTTCAGCACGTGACTGGATAAAATAACATAAATATAAAATGTGATATCTTCTAAAAAAATAAATGCAAGGCAAAGGATTCTAAGAAATCATTTGCAATATTTATATCATTAATTCCATAAATTATCTTTATTTACAGTAAACCTGATTGAATTTAGACAGGATATGCATTGAAATCCCGACTTAATGGCATATTTCTATAATCGTTTGCAATATCTGCATCATTAATTCAATAATTTTTTCCCTTTTTCGCTTTTTTTAAAAAACATTTTATCATTTTGGCAATATCACCGAAAAAAACATTTTTAATATTTTGGAAGCATAATTGATAAATTATTAGAGCATTAAACTCAAAAAGTTTTTCCGAATAAAGTTACCGACTCTTTAACTACTAATAACTGAATCCTTTAACTTTAACTATTTCTTAAATTTTGGCTAATGAATATGTGATTTAATTGGAAATTTTAGAACGCATTGTTCATGGCGAACCAGCTGATCGCCAAAGGCGGCTAGTATATAAATATAATAATTACAAACCTATGAGACGATAAATGTTTTTTGTAAAGCAAAATATAATACTCTTTATATATACCGAATGTTTTTCTGTAAATACCTAGTTATAATCCTTAGAAGAAAAATTATATCAGTTAGTCTTTGTGAACATACTTTTCAGAAACGCTATGCCTTTTCTCTATTTAAAAAAAATTATGAGTATAGTTTTTGGATAATTTGCAAATTATGGAATAATTTGGATAATTTGCTAACTGTTTGCGAAAAACTTTAATAAAAAATTTTTGGCGCACTTTGTTTTTTTATTTGGATTTACTATGTTATGCATCGGATTTTTTTTTATCAAAACATTACTTCTTTTTAATAATTCGACATATTAATGAGTTAATTATTCTTTTAAGATGCATATGTATTATAAATAAATAAATATAAGTAATAAATAAAAGAAGCAATTATATTTCTTGAATAATATGCATTATAAAAAGCATTCAAATGAATTGCCTACTTATTAAAAATTTGAATTGTTTGCTAAAAGTGCCTTAATTTTATCAATACAATATTTAATTTTATACCCGTTAACTGTTTAACCTAAATACAAAACAAGTTTAGCTAAGCATTTATCACCAAATTTTTAAATTACAATTGATTTCAGCTAATTTAATTTATGAATAACTTACTATTCTATAATTTAATTTTCTTATAATGTTAACTTCCAGAAATCTATTATTTTTTTCCATTAACTAAAAATTAAGCGAAGTCCCTTTCTATAATTATAAATATTAAGGAAGTTTTATTCCTATATAACAATAAATATGCTTGTCCATGTTATTTGAAATTATTAGCTTAATGGTATTTTATAATGAGAATAATCTATTTTGATTTTAATCTCTTATAATTTAGCTCTTTTAGAAGGCATTCTCATAAAAAATAAAATGAAAATGTATGTTTATTTAATCTTATTTAAAATAACTATTAAAAATAGATAAATTTATCCATCGAATTAAATTAAATTTCGAAAAGATGACTATTTAAATTTCTTTCAACTTCATTTACAATAACTATAACGAGAATAAATAAATGTGGAAAACAAACTTCAATTTAATATAAAAATAAAGAAATATATAAATATACTTCTTTTTAAATGCTCAATAGAACTTATTTTTAAACTTTTAACCAATGTACATTAAAAATAATTAATTAATGATTAACATAAAAGTAGAATTATTAATTATTTTTTCATCCTTATTTGACATTAATTATTAAATTTAAGAATATTTTAAAAAGAAAAATCATTAAGTAATATATTTCTTTATTACTTCTAATCAAATCTGATAATTGAAATATTATTCTCATTTATTTAAGTTTTCTAATTACTAACAAAATAATTATATAATTTTTTCAGCAAAAATTAATCTTGCATAGGTCATCATTTAACATCTATGAATTATCAGTTATCAATATAGTAAGTACAATATCAATATGATGTAGAACTTTATTTGCATTTACTGCACTTGTTGAGACGAATTAAACTTCATAAGTTTCAGATATCATTTTAGAGAGAAACAAGAGTTCGATTAAGAGAAGGGAAAGCATAAGTGAAATCTGGTTTTTAATTCCTTTAATATCCCTCAAAGTACTTTACACAGAAATATTTAAGCAGTTTAAACCTGTCATTCCTAACATAATTCAATTTAGATAACTCAGAATATAGGAATACATGAGTTCCTCTTTCACAAAAAAAAATCTTTACCTCATCAAAAACCAGAATGCAGAAGTTGATAAGTTTGAAATTATTAGATAATTTTAGACAATGGACACACGAATCCTCTGACATTCCTTTAGGATTTCTCAGGAAACCTCTTAACCCCTCACGCTTATCTGGGCGATAGAGATTAAATCACTCGTCAATGGCATTTAATTAATAATGCTTAATGATAGAGGAAGACAATTTCGCTAAGATATCCAGGTACCTCGGGTTACCACCATAGTTTCATTGGACAAACATTTGGAGCATTTTATTGTTGGTAAAGTTAAGCCTTAAATCAATAAGTATTCATTAAATAAGCATTAAATCAATAAGTAATCCTAGTGAATTCTGATAAAAAAATAAAAGCTACAAATATAGGCACTTTCATGTCATTACTCTCCCCAAAATCGAGAAGTTTTTACAAGAACATTGGATTCACAAAAGAAAGAGGAACAAGAAGCAAAAATATTGTTAATTCATATGGTTTTCCTAAAATTAATCTCGAATATCAATTAAATTTAAACCATAGCTTTATTTTTTGAAAGGGTCAATTTAAAACTAAAATAAGTACGGATTTGAATTATTGTCAGCAAAAGGGATCAATTCACAATTTTTCGAACTAGGGTCAACAAACTTTCATTGTTTTTGAAACACTATTTAACAAAGAAAAAGAATTTTTCTATTTTGCAACTCTCCATTTCATATAACCCTAAATTATCAGATATTAAATAGTTTTTTAGTAGGGCTGCCAACACTTTATAGTATGAATGGTCTCAAATTCAAATCTGGCTTCGTTTTGGAACATCCTTTACTTCTTTCCAAATAGGATAAATGACATGTACACTACTAAACGAAACTATTATGTGATGATCAGATGATCAGTTTAATAAATAAATCCTCAGGTAATGTCTCTCAAAATTAAAAAAAAATTCTATATAATCTAATGGCATTTATTTTATGTAAAATAAGATAAAATCGAATTATAAAGCAAAAGGTAACTGAATATTTCTTTGAAATGTTCTTTATCATTGTATATGAAGACAGAAGTTTCAAGTTCACTGAACTACTCTCAGCTGAAAGCTTATAAAGTCTAGAATTTGATAATATAAATGTCAAATCTATTTCAGGTATACAAATTAAATACTTTCGATAATGAGCCTTAAAAGTCTTGGATAATAAATAATCTGACATCATAAGATTCTCAAACAAATTTTAAATAGTTAAGAGAACTATTTCCTGGAACCATAGTTAAATTTCCTTCCATTTCTGTCTCTTAATAAAACGTTCAATTTATTATCTTATGAAATATATTAAGCTTTATGAAAATTTCAACTAAAGCATGCCAAAAAAGTTTTAACTTTATCGCTGAAAAAAATTATTGTCTAGACTAATAAAGCAGAATTCTACGACAATGATATTTTTAAAAAAAAACTTTACAATACCCTATGCTTATTTTCGCCTTACCATGTGATTAATTAGAGTTGTTTCAGTACAAATTTGAAGACTAGAGTACTATTTTAAAAATATGGTTCTAATAAGACTGACAACATAAACAATAGAAGAGTTTTTTTAATTAGAAATCTAAGAGAAATGATTGTTTAGAAATGGAACATCATTTTATGAGAAATATATTACGTAATGGAGTTTTTTTTTTGAAAAGTTTACTAAAAAGTTACTGAGATAGGGGCTTGCTTATAAAACCCATACTGATTAATATTATATTTCAATTTTATTTCATAAAGTCTCATGCATTAAAAGAGTATTTGGTAAAGTGCTAAAAGTGCGATAAGTCAACAGTTGCAGTTAATTTTAAATTAATAATAAATTTAGCTTCATATATTCAGAAGAAAAATACTGCTAATTCAATAGAGAATAATACTGTTCAATTATAATTTCCTTATTTAACTACAGGGTAATTTGAATTACCCTGTTAACTACAGGGTAATTCAAAATGAATGTAGTGATTACGAACTATCGTAGATGTTCGTGTCATCAATCATAAATGCCATAGAATAAATCTCATAGATGTTTATGCCATATATCATAAATGTCATAGGACTTATGTCATAGATACCATAGAACATATGTCATAGAGGCTTTATGTGAGTTCCCTTGGTCACATGGATAATTTTTAGATGCGTATTCCACTTCACAATATCTGCACGTGACGTAAAAAAAGCGCAATCTACGTTCTGTGTTAATTTAATCAATGAATTATTTTTCAATTATTTATATCAGTTTGTAATCACTTTATTCATTTTGACTGCATTTTTATTTAACTTAGTAGATTGATTACTTCTAATTTAATCACATTTGAAGAATTTTACAAATAATTTTTCGTTTATTCAACAATCAAATATTATTTATACATATACTGCTCTCAGATCTAATATTTTACCAGATAAATTCTTATATTGCTCTTTTCTTGGTACCACAATGAAAGATATATTTCTCATTGTAGAAGATACTTTCTTTATATGAATTACCAAAGCTAGAACAGGTTCAAATCAAACATTTGTAATGATTTAAATTCATCTTAAATTTAGAATCTTCTGAACCAAATAAGTCAAAGACTTGTCAGTCTTTTATAAGAATCATATCGCATTTGGATACAGAATTGATATAAAATTTTTTTTCTCCTTTCAGTACAAAAAGAAACATTATTTAACATCTACCATTAATGGTGATTGTCGGTATTCATTTGTTAAATAACAAGTAATTATATTGATCAAATATTGCAATGAAACACTAATCTACTAAGGGAATGCTGGCATTCATCGAAGAACACATACTTTTGGTAAAATTAAATCTCGTAAAAGAATTTATTAACAGGGATGCTGATTGTGATTAAAGTTCCTCTTCGAAATGGTAATAGTTTTAAGAAATTCATGAACTTTACTTTTCCACCAAAACATTATAAATAACTCACCACCTGGGAAAAATGGCACTATATCTAAAGACGTGATACATCGACATATGCGTAACATTTTTCCTACTGCTGAGAATACTGTACTAAGATATTAAGTGCTTTCAGAAACTGGCGATCGTTACGTTGAACATGCTATGTTACACTATTCAGAAAAGATTAAATACATTTTAAACCGATGACTCCGTATCTTATTTTGTTTATCGTATTGAATAAATCACCATTCCATTCCTGGTAGTAAGTTTTTGAAATTTTTTGGCAGAAAAGGAATTCAAATGACCTCCTTTAAACTATTAACAAGTTTGGAAACATTTGGTACAGTAGTTATATCCAATTATAACCATACTTTACAGTATTTCAGTCAATAGCAAACAGATATTATAAATATTTTTCTCTCGTCCATTCATTCTTAATCTGGTTTCAAAATACCGATCGATAAACAAAATCCATTGCTATTCCACTAAGATACTGAACTAACCGCGTTTAAACTGCAATTACCGCCGCTCAGCTTACAAGAGTAGAGAAATGCCGTTATCAAATAGCTCGCAATTTCCACTCATTATATCAGAAAACGGATTACTGCCACTAAGGGAGTGCCAAGATAGGATAGACAAGGGGTGCAGATCTGTCTAATAACGTTAATTGCTCACCAACATCAGATGTCACTTGCTGGAGAAACAAATTATCTACTAATTCTATTCGAATCTGATGTCAGGAGCGGAATTTAATTTAAATGGCTAATTTTCGCTACTTTCAGTGCAGTGAGCACTGCTTCATTTTAATTGACATTTCATTGACAAATGATATACTTCCGGGGTGTGAGGGTCCATTTGTCGAGTAATGTATCTTATTTGTCTTTTAAGAAGCAAACAAGTTTGTTAATCAACCTGCAGTGAGCAAGGAAGGATTTTTAAAACCAACCGTCTATCTAAGTTATAAAAATAATTGAATAATTAAACGATAATTTATTTTCTAGTGCATATTCTTAGGAATTTCCTAACCATTGGATTCTTTTACGTGTTGTGGGGTGTATTGTGCAGAAGATAAATAGCAATTACATGCCTTTTAGTAGAAAGACTGCAACTACAACGTTTATTTACAGGACGGATTCAGGACAGCACAATGATGACAAATGTTTACATATATACGTACAACTATATACAGCCGACACGAATACACAGAATAGCACAGCATCGCTCTACAGCACAGTAGCCTACACATATAAATTCGGTAGTGACAATGCCAGCATCACACAAAGCGTCCAGACAGGATTCAGCAGGAGATCGAATCTTTGTAGATTCTGTCTACACTCTAGCACAGTGATGGGGAAACTACGGCCCGCGGGCCAACTCCGGCCCGCGGAAAGGTTTAATCCGGCCCGTTTAAGAGTGCCATCGTGAGAATATTTGAACGCATTCTTACTTCGTAATGTGACGACCCGCATAAAAACTACCTGCGGTGATATTCAAAACACAGTAGTTCAAAACACAATTCAAAAATATCTCCAGAATTTGAAAGGAGATTTCAGGACTTTAGAAAAATGGAACCAGAGTTCAGTATTTTTGCGACCCCATTCAATGTTAATTACGAAGAAGTTGATGCAAAATTTCAACTTGAGTTAATAGAACTGAACTGTAATACTCTCCTGAAACAAACTTTTCATACAGTACCATTACTAGAATTTTATAAAAATTTAAGTCCAGATAATTTCCCAAATCTAATTACTCATGCAGTGAAGATAATGACAATGTTCGGCTCATCTTATATATGCGAACAAATCATTTCAACAATGAAGCTTAGGAAAACTTCTTTAAGAAACAGAATTACAGATGAGCACCTTTCATCAGTTTTAAGAATTTCTGCTTCGCAAATGGAACCGGACCATGATGAAATTTTGATAAAACAGTCTCAATTTCATTTTTCTCGTGCACCATCAACCAGTAATGACACCAGAAAATAAAGTGATAATACTTCACATCAAGAACTACTCTAAATTCATTTTATATTTTGTGTTTATAATTTTCTTACCTTTTGCTTTTTTACTATTTAAATAATAAGTGTATGTAATAATATATGTATATGTTTATAGAACACAAATTTTTTAACGATTAAGCATTATTCTTTGGCCCGCTACGATTGTCTAGTTATTACAAATGGCCCATCTTAAAAAAAGTTTCCCCACCACTGCTCTAGCAGGTCTCTCCAAATGGCTGAATACTTCTCTGGCTCACTTCTGACTCATGATTTCAGGCAACGGGTTGCTACGATACAAGACACTACGAAGCCAGCATACGGCATACAACAATTCAGCTCTCCATCGTTGCTTTAATACTATCAGTGACACCCACGTTCAGGACTACTGGTTCACGACGACGATCAATTCAAGTCATCTCAATTTAGGACTCCTCGCCAGGATTCCTTGATGTACGAATTCAAGGACACACCGTTGGAATTCAGCGATACAATACAGGATCACTCCCCGGCAGGACTACTGCTATTACCGGCGATTCCGTTGACAAATCTACTCCTCAGCTCAGGACTACCAATTCAAGACATCTCAATACATGTCTACCCGATCGACCACCACTCCAGCTTCATATTATTGGTCTTTTACAGTTCCCGGGTGGCTAGGCTAAAATCCTATGGACCAATCAGAAGCATTCTGAGAGTATCTCAGTTCTGAATGGACGGATCGAGAAAGTTCTATTATCCAATAAACCATTTTGTCGTCAAAGCCGCCAAATCCGCCACCGTGTATCCAAATGGTCGTCATTTGTTGCCAAAATGAGATCTCTGATGCGACACTCGTTCACCGTCCAATACAAATAACTGTAAATAAAAATATGATGATACGTGGAGAAGCAGAAATACAGGTTCGTAAAAATATATTATACAGAAAGTATAGTAAGCAAACAAAAATTCAAACCCGTGATTTACTCGAATTTCCACTTTTAGACCTCTTTGAGTTGAAAAAACACATTTTTTAAAAAAAAATGGTGCCTGTTGTTCACAAAGATAACTAAAAAAACCTTTGATCTAGACAGTTAAGCTTTGGTATATGGTCTTTACACCACATTTGCAGATTTCTGTCAAATTTCGTTTAAAATCTATTCAGAGTCCGTCTGTTCAATTTTGAATCAACATGAATACTACAAAACGAAGAGAGCAAGATTGATAAAATGTGCAACAGATATTTACATTTATAGTGTAGGCACCTTTCAGATTTGGCTTTTAGTTTTTACATAATGGTTGACTCTTAGGCGGTCTGTACATTCAGAAACATGTAAACACGATAATTTTGAAGCGTGATGTGTTAAAGATATCTGACTTTGTATAAGATTTTGTGACTATACTGTTTATATTGCTGTTTCAACAAAAAATGAATTTTAAAAATGATTATGTCCGCATTTGAACGGACTGGTGAAGAATACTGCTCTGGTTTTCTTTGCTGCAGATTAATTCAAAGATAGACCATCTCCTTCACAGATACCTTCTACCATGTTCTATCATCACAGATACCTTCTACCATGTTCTATCATCACAGATACCTTCTACCATGTTCTATCATCACAGATACCTTCTACCATGTTCGCTAAAGTCACATGATGAACATCATGACGTATGCTCCCTAGATGTTGCTTTGCATGATACAGGGCATAAATGTCTGTCATAGAAAATCTGAAAATTCTAATGAGATTTTTGTTCACCCCTTTTTGCACATTTTTTTCGTTACTTATTTTTTTATATTTAATAGAAAAACATAAACGATAATCATAAAAAAATCAGGTCATTTCTGAAACTTCCAGTTAAGGAATTACTACGTTTGAAGGAAAAGGTTTAAAAAAATTAGATTTTTCCAAAACTATTTTATGGATTTTAGATTATTGTCAATCATAATACGTAATACTATAAATACAACAAAATTATTTGAGAAATAGGAAAATTTGTAGTAAATTTTAATGAAATTTAACCAAAACTGTTAACACTCTACAAAATTGTAATTCAGCAATCCAATTTTTCTTTGCGCACAACTTATAGAATATGATGATGATTTTTTAAAAGTGTTCTAAGAAAACTTTTGAGATGCAAAGAGGTTATGAGTAAAATTATACATAAGTATGCATTTTTTCCATAAATTTACAACTAATTTTTTTTTCTAAAAATACCTATAAATAAAAAAAAGAATTTCACCAACAATAAAATTTTTTATTCATTTCATTGCCTATATTATTTAAAAAGCACGCTGAAATTTTTATGTAAAATACCTCTGTTAGTTTTTGAAATATGTTAACGGTGGAGAATTTTTAGGAAAATTAAAGTTTTGAGAAAATTGAGGTTAAAGACAAATTTTAGCCAAAAAATATGTTTTGCTTAAAATTTCCCTGGATGACAGGTCAGACCTTCCTTTTTCTAGAAATGATAAATTGTTTTGGAAAGAGTAAAGTATGAACCACAAGAAATAACTATAAAAAAAATTCGCCAATGTGGCCGACAACCAATGTTTTTAACTGTCGTTAATGTCGAATACTTTAAGGATCCTGAGTTATAAAAATCATGGAATCTGAAAATTAGAAGAAAATATTTAGGCCTATTTTTTAGGCATAATTTTTTTTCCAGCGTAATGATTATTAATTAAAAATATACACATTAGAACTTCAGTTATCTCATTGCATAAATATACGAGGGAAATCCCAAAAAAAGGTCTCCTATTTTTGGGGGGACGTAGAGAAAGTTTTAATACGGTTGTTGGTAAGACTGTTGTGAGTGGTGCCTTCTCCGCTACCACATAAGAACGCAGGCGCTTCTCTCGGATGCTCAGTCTTGGTTTGGCAGCCATTCGAAATGGATCTCCCGATAAACGTTACCGCCATGTGCGAAGTGCGCGCAGTTATTCGATTTTTGAACGCAAAAGGCGTTAAACAGGTTGAAATTCACTGTCTATTGACGGAAGTGAATGTACAGCCGTGCATGGATGTCAAAAACGTTCGCAAATGTTGCAGAGAATTTACAGCCGGTCGTACAGAAATTCATTAGAAGAAAGGAGCGAGTGGTCGTCAATTGCCGATGAGACAATCGCGAAAGTTGAGGAACTCATGCGTAAAGATCAGATGCTCTCTGGAATTTGGTTCCTGAGGTTTCCAGAAGCACCATCCACAGGATTTTAACGGAAAAGTTGCAAGGTTCAACGCTTCCTAAAGGGAATGGCGGCAAGCTGGTATGACATGGGCATTGTAAACTGCCACAGCGTCTTCAAAAATGCATCTACCGAAATGGCGATTTTGGTGAAAAATTAAGTATTCTTCAATCTTTAAAGTGATGTAGCAATTATAGAAAATAAACGGTTCTTTGTATATCTAAAAATATAGGAGACCTTTTTGGGGATTGCCCTCGTATTTGGATTACAGTTATATATGATAATACAGTATGTGTAGTATCTTTATAAGCTTCAAATTGTAGTTTTTTGACAGGGAAAATAGTTTTAATAAATAGCTCTGCTGGATGAAGCACATGGCTATGCAAGGCAAAGCAATAACATTCCGTTCATACGGAACTGATAAACGAAAGAGTATCCAGCAACCTTTAGAAAGAGACAAGATAGCGAGAGGATCTTTTACCTATGTAAGTCTCCTGCCTTCCAAAGACATCTGGGTGATCGTCTCTACCAAACAAAGCATGCGCCACGAGTATTCAATCAGTTAAACGTTTCGAAAAAGAAAAAAAAACTGCCCAGTGATATTCAAATAAATCAGGCATGCCCGTAATTTCATTTTATAGACTTTTAGAGCCTTTCAATATTGAGAGATTTTAATTCTTGACCATCATAACTGGGTGACTTCTCTAATAAAAAGTAATTTATTAATTTTAAAACGTTTTCTTTCATACAGAGCGAAACTTTCATTTTGGAAGTTTGTTTATTTGTTTTTCATGTGTTGTTGTGTGTAATTCCAATATGTTTTTTCTAAACTTACGTTTATTCTTTTTAAAACTTTTCCGAAGGTTTTGCTAATGTATTTTTAAAGGTATAGGATTTTAAAAGACAAGAATTTCTTTATGCTCATTTGTATAATTTGTAATGATAATAAAAAATTTAACATATTATACACATAATACACATACATATAATTTGGAATGATAATAAAAATTTAACAGAAAAATGCATCGATTCTTTTTCAAGATGTGCCAGAAAGAATATGTGATTATCTTAAGAGGTCATCATTTAATTTTAAGTACATAATTCAAAATTCACTATAAGGAGCAAGTAAAATCTTTCTTCGCGAAACGCTGAATAAAAGAACCTTTGCTCTGTTTCCAGTTAATAATTAATAGAGCAACTTATAATTTTTTTAGTTTTTTGAAAGCTGGAAAGAAGGTGCATTTCTACATCCATTCCTTTACATGCTTAAATATTTACAACGTGTTAAAAATTTAGCAGCACGCTATTAAGGTTGAATTTCTAAATGAAGCTTTTAAAATGCTCTCCTCTTTTCCATCCTTGTCTATTTTGGAGAGAGATAAAAATGGTCATCGTTCTAATTTGCTTTTATCTATATTTAATATTTATTTGTTTTATGACTTGATATTTTTATAATTTAAAGCAACTCAAAGGAAATGAAACATGCTTTCTGTTTTATTAACAAGCATTTATTTTTAGAGGGTGTCTAAAGCTTTAAAGTTGAAACAAAAATTTGGATGTTGATTTATGTTTAGTTTAAATGCGATAGTATGTGACGTTCATAAATGGCATATTGGGGTATGGTAGATGGCAGATGGTATGGTGTGTTTTATTGGCATATGGTCCAACTCTGGACAAGCAAGGATTTTTAAATAATTCCATTATTAAATGTGTAAATGAAAGAAGGATGTATTGTAATAATGTCAAAAGTTGAGAAGGTCTATGATTTAAATTGATTTCACACAAGAATAAAAATAAATCTCAAATGTGAAATGTTTTGAAAAAAAAAGCCAATAGCTTTTATAAAGTCAAAAATTTTGAGTGAGGTTTCTCATCCACTAGATCTCTTAAACTTAAAATGAAAGTGAGTAAAAAGATCTGAAATAAAATTAGGGCATTCAGTGAGAATATGTGATATGGAATTGATAACTCCACAGTTAGTACAATGAGGGGCCCGTTCCCCAAACAACAAATGTCTATGAATGTTTCTCGTGTTCCCAATAAAATCTTCATCCTTAAATAAACAAGCTTACTCCTTTTCTCTTCTCCATTATTCGTTGTTAAAATGAAAAAGCCTTTCATCATTTGCCTTTCTACATTTCGATTCTATGATGACATTACACTGTATGAAGTCAAAACCTGCGTGCATAAGCAATATTTTATTTTCCTCAATAACAGAGTACGTTCAGAAAATCCTAACTGAATGCCAACAGTGTATAAAAGTGTTAGTGATTAAATTTGTAATGCAATGAGTTTCTTCAATGAAAGCCTTTGCATGTCCGTTTATTCTACAGTGCGTCAGACGCAGACTCAACAGAAATCTTCATCTTTAAATAAACAAGTAGGCTCTGCATATTTTCCATTGTTCGTTTTTCAAAGGCCAATGACTTTTATCATTTGAAATTCTGCATTTCGATTATAAGACAACATTTCAATATATTAAGTTAAAAACCTGCGCGCGTAAGCAACATTTTATATTCCTTCATAACAGAGCACATTCAGAAACTCCTTCCTTCATGCCAACAATATATAAAAGTTTCGGTCATCCAATTAGTACAGCAATGAGTCTCTTCAATGAAACCCTTTTGCATGCCCATTTATTCTACCGTTCGTCGGACACAAAGACTCAACTAAAATATTATCCAACAATATTCGGTGTCCTTTGTAATATTTGCTTCAATTATTGCATTTACTGTCGCGAACGGTATACGATTCTTCTGAAGATATGCATCTTCCGGTTTCAGAGAAGGGAACTTTAACATTCTTACTCGACTGATTATGAATGATCGTCTTTAAATGTATTATTCAAAGTTTTAATTATCGTGTTTCTTGATACTTCACTTACTTATTTTAATGATTGTTTAGTAATATTTTGTGACAATGGTAGCTACAGGAACAAGGATTATCTTTATGTCAAAAGGATACAAATTGAATGAATGTAGTAGATAGTTCAAAATCTTATTTTGCAAATTAAGGTTCTTTAGAAAAGTTTAACAACTTTTGAAAACTGAATGAATTTTATAAAGATTTGACTAAAATGAGGTGTTTACATCCACTTCAATTGTTGTCTTTATCATGATAACATTTTGCAAGTGCGTATTTAATTTCTATTGATGTAGTCATTGTATGCAACAGGGACTATTATCAGAAAAATATAATAATTTTTATATAAAAATTGTTTAGTACAATATTTGTTAATTCCGAATTACAGAGTAGTTGAATGCATATTTATAATATAATATTTATCAGTGTACTTATGGTACTTATCAATAATATATATATATGTAATAAAATGCAACAATGATTTGTGATAGCAGATTCGAATAAAAAAGCAGTGAACTCAAAAAAGATTGGTTGTGTAAAAAGATGTGTATGATCATTTTAAGCTTTGGCCAATATGGTTTAACTTACTATTAATATTACGTTTAGCTACAATATTACTTACAATAGCTACAATATTAATATTATGTTTAGCTTTCCTATGAAGCTATTTAAAGGGGGTTGTATATAATGTTTTCAATTTTAATCCGCAATAAAGTTTACAAATGAGTCAATACTTTACTTACATTATAACCAAGATAATTGACCCATAATTTCGGATTAAGTATGATTCATTCCCACGAATAAATTGAACATTGGTCGGTGACATTGGATTTCCTTAAAATTATTCTTGGCCAAACTAAATTATTCCCATTATGTCACTGACCACCTGTAATCGTTTCTTACTTTTCCAGAAAAACTAAATAAACAATCTTGGGTTATATCCTCAAAGAAACATGCTCCACTGTGTAAAGTTTCCGCTCCGGCAAGAATACAGACATCCAAAGCTGATGAATGAAACAAAAAGAATCTGACAAATGTTCAAAGAAGGCAGATGAAACACAGTGAATGAAAAGACATGTTAAGAGAAAATTGCGAGTTTTCAAAGTTATATGCATTCTTAAATGAGAGCTAATGACTGCAATTCCAACTGTACATTTAAGTCTCAAATCAAAGTGAATAAAGAAAGGGCGTTCAGTGTTTGCTCAGTTTGCGATGCGCAAAAGTTGCCGAAAGATTCACTTGGCATGTGTTCCAGAAGCAGAAAAGTTTATTTGTCTCTTCTTCTAGAGCAATCTCAACCTTTGAAAAGTCTATTTGGAAGTATTTGAAAAAAATATAAATTCTATTAATTCTTAGAAGTCTGTTGAATATTTTCTTGAAACGTTTAAGTCTAAAGGCAGAGTTTCTAAGGAAACATATTTCTTGTGAAAAGTTTGGGGCAAAGTTTGAAGGTAATGAAATAGAGGGGCATATGAAAGATTTATCTAACGAACCGCATTGAATGAGAATTTTAACTAATTCCTTAGTGAATGTTTGTATTTAAACTTTACAACATAATTTATATTTTTAATTAAATTGACATTTTTATGGCATTTAATTGACACATCAAATTGATGTTTTACTTAAAAATTTTATTTTTATATATTTTTAGTTAGATTTTAATACTTAACATAATATCAGACAAAAACGCTTTATTGAATTAAAACGCAGGATTGTTAATATACAGTTTTATAGCAATTTGCTCAACAATTTTAAATCTTACAGCAGCTTTCTAGGAAAATTCAGTTAAATCAGCAAAACAATGAATTTTATCTGATATAAACTGAAGAGTTTAAGCATGAAAAATTGTACATCATCTCTCATGTAACACACTCTTAAGAAATGCTAGCGTTTAAAATAATTAATAACGAAAGGATATCAGGAATGACATCGACTTACAAAAGCAAGAATTGAAATACCACATTCGAAAACAGAAACTAAAGATAAATTGGCGAGGTATTATATTTGTAATCCCAACTGAGCAGTAGCTAAACAGTAACAGGATTTTTTATTCATCACTATAATTGGTAAATTCCCGTTCACACTACAGAGTTGATGATAATCCTGCCGCATCAATTACTGTGCTATCAATGATGATTGGATGAATAGCACCTTTCTCATCTTTTTTATGAGCCGATAATATTTATCAAGTATCTATTTAGTTATTACGGTGGCGTAAATTACTGCACTATCGTTGAGGACTCCACAAATGATGCATTTTGTGTCTTTCATATGATACGATAAGATTTTGCAAGACTATGTTTTGTTATTACAATAGAGTCAATTACTGCGCTATTGATTATGCTTACATATACCACATATGTACTCTAAATTTATAGTCTTCCATATTCAGTGATGATATTTTGCAAGTGTCTTATTACGGTTGCGTCAATTATTGTGCTACCATTGATGATTGGATGAATGATATGTTTCGTGTCTCGAATGCTGCTATAACATTGTCCAAATATTTGATATGATTATATTGTTACGAACATGTGGTTTTTCTTTTCTGCGTTAAAACCATCACCGTAAGGAAGATAGATTTACAGTAGTATGTACTGGATAGTGAATGGGCGTGACGTCAGAGGTCCCAAGGCTTAGTGACAAACTTGGCGACCATTTGGCAATTTGGCGACGAATTTTGGGACTTTGGCGACAAAATGGAAAATACCCGAAACATCGAGAATTTTTCCGATCCGTCCACTAGGAGCCGAGATTCATCTAGAATGCTTCTGATTGGTCCATGATAGCCCTGCCTCCCTCCAGTATATACATAAAAGCCAGCAATCTGAAGCGACGTGTGTGAATCAAGCGAGAAGCAGCACAGTTGAAAAGGAGAAGACCTATTAGATAGATCTTGAACTTAGGAGTCATGAACGGAGGACTGCTGTGTGGCATGTACTGACGAGGCCTGTGTCGTAGCCCGTTGCGACGTCGTCGGGATCGGAGCTGTCCTGAACTGAGGATCAGTCCTGTTGTGAGAAATAGTGAGACCGCAGCAACGGCAAGAAGAGACAAAGGAATAGTTCAGCCTATTCCGGAGAGACCTACCTGTGTGTAGAAAAGAATCCCTTAAAGATTCCCTTTCCTGCTGAATCCTGTCTGGCCGCTTTTTGAGCTGTGGACGTTGTCACTACAGAATTTCTGCCTGTGAACTACTATCTGCAGTGTGATGTCCTGTGTGTTCGTCTCGGCTGTATATAGTGGTCTCCTGTATATAGTTGTGCTGTCAATATTTGTCGTCTTTGTGCTGTCCTGTCTTCGTCCTGTAAATAAACGTCTGTATTGTGTCGTCTACTACAGGACTGGCCATTGTCTGTGTGTCATCATCTCAAACACCTCACACGATACACAACTACTATAAGAGGTAAAAAAAAGAACCCATCGGATCAGTAACAATATTTTGTTTGAGTTATTATAGTTAAGTCTCTTATTTGCTCTTGATGACGACTGAGTGAATGGCTTGTTTTGCATCTTCCTACATCTGCAGTCCCAAGATCACAAACAAAATTTCATTGATTTAATTCATTCGTTTATACATTTTTGCACTTGCCTCCATATAAAAGTTCAAACTAACAGATAGTCAATCATTTGACATATTTGGTTTAAAATTCCATAATAATCTATAGGTCACATGCGAAATCCTTTAGCTAAATGTATCATTCTAAGTTTTCACCCTTTTTTTAAATTTATCCTAGCCTCTTCTTCTGAAAATTTAAACTTACAAAATCATTTTGAATGCACTTCTTATTTATATAGTATTCATTAAGTGCATCTGTATAAATATACCCTTTGTAATGTATATTCACATTTCAGAAAAAAAGTTATTTCGAATTCGTTAATTATTATTTCTCATTTCGCAATAAAGAAATTAATATTCTTCGAATAAATTCTTCTATATATTCGTTTATTGAATGCTTATAAATATTTGTTTAAAACTTTTATGTTTTGTTTAAATTATAACTATTCATAAATAATCTCACGAAATATGCTATACATGATTAAAAGTAAACAACTAAGTCCATAAGCAAAAAGAACTTTTTATGAAGGATAACAAGTACTAGATACGATTCAAATTTATGTTTTTATAGTGGAGCTGAATTTAACTGAATGTATTAAAATTAGATTAGGTTAAGGCTTTCATTTATGAAATCTGGCATTGATTCAAATGTAATTTCCTTATACTTCGAGATACATAAAAAAAAAATGTGAAACACAAATTTTTAGAATGTTTATTTTTAATCCTTTCAATTGGGGAAGATCCTTATAAATCATAGTTTATAATCTGATTCTAAAAGAATGAATTTTTTTATTGTTTTCTCTTATTTTGAATGAATAGTTTAGCATTTTATTTAACAAATTTTTCTTTCTGTAAGAGATAAGGATACAGTTTATTTGCTTTATTTCTTCTTTTCCTTTTAGTGCTTACCTTTCTGGTGAATTTTTTATATAAAAAATAATGCCATATTTTTTATTGAAGGAGGGAAATTCGGGTCAATAAAGGGAATAACTCTTTGAAATAGATTTAGAAAACACAATTACATTAAATTAAACTAAGTTTTGATAGAATAATTTAAAATGTGGCGTTAGAAGTTTAATGATATAAAACTGAGTATTTTAAAAAAAAATAACTTCGAATATTTTGTGTAGTTGCTTTAATCTATTTGCATACGTTTGTCATGTATCATATATAATTGTGCTTTCATGGTATTGTGTTCCGAATATTAAAAATTTATGTGAACCGAAAACAAAAAGAATTAAAACGTCTTTTTAAATAAATAATTCCAACGGGCTTCAATACATGCACCTGAGTTGTCATTACATGTATAATTATATCTCTTAAAATTCAAATTGTGTATTTTCGATACAAAAAAAAATTATGGAATTTTGTGTTGTATTACTTTTTATTATTATATTAAATCTTACAGTAAATTCAAAAATGTTTGATAAAAACAGATTTTGAATAAAAGGTTAAATCTTTTATTATATTTTTTGAATATAATTTTTATATACTGAAGAATTTATATTTTTTAAAGAAAAGAATAATCGGTAAAATTCCTGTTACAATTGAAGATTACTCATGATTAACAAAGACCTTTTTGGAATTTAAAAATATCAATTACAAATAAATGTAGCAACTAATTTTATTTTTATGCCCTTTTTATATTGATTTTTGAAACTAATTAGTATATGAAGACCGAAATTGTTTCAAGTAGTTCTATGTTTTTCGGTACTATGATTCAGGATTTTATGAAATATCTTCTACAAATATGCCCTCTTATTTTGCTCTGTTTCATTTCAATTATTAAATAAACCTAAATAGAATCGATCAGTTAACCTACAACAATCACCGGCAATAATGGGTTTTTTAGTTGGTTTATGGAACATTTCTAATTAATTTCAGCAGATAATCTATTTATAAATCATTATATTCATCAAAAATACAATCTTAACATTTGCACGTAGAAATTTATGAAATCCTTTCCATGAATTGAATGCATGAAACATCTAGAGAGACAAATTATATAGATGTTATTATGCTTTCTCACATGTAAAAAAGCAACTAAATATAAATATTTTTATTCGTTTTGAGGATTTTAAGACATTTGAAGCTGTGGTGATATCTTAATAAGACAGATAAGATCTGCGGGACATGAGCATGCTTTTGTCCTGTGGTTATGTTACTGGCCATCAGACCCAAAGGTTCCTGGCTCTATTCCGAGCCCATTTCACCTTCTGCATGGTGACCTCGAACAATGAACCTTCAAACTTCATGCAACTGATGTGGCGCCATCTACCCGCAACCAAAGTCGTCAGACTCACTTGACACAACAATTCCCGCACGTTCGCCATAACACTTGGCTTAACTAAAAAGCTCTCCGCTCGCCAAATAAAGATGGGTATGACGCATTAGGCACGACAGCTACACACAGCAACCTCTCACTCAACAAACCAATTCATCACAACTCAACAACAACGCATATCGTTCGCTTGCTCAGTGGAGGGTCAGTCTGCGATGATATCTTAATAAGAAAGAAAACATCTACGGGACATGAGCTGTGGTTATGTTACTGGCTTTCAGATCCAAAGGACTCGGGTTCTATTCTGAGCCAACATCACCTCCTACAAAACTTTCATTACATTAAGATACGAAACAAATTCATTTTATACACATTATAATACGGTATACTTTTTCTTTTATATTTTAAACTTGTGGAAATATAAAGCCATCACCATCCATTTTTCAAATATCTGAAATTCAATACTAATGTCACTGTTTTTCTTTCACGCTAGTGGATACGTCTGGCTGCCAGATGACCATTTGAGTGTAGAAAAAAACTCACACATTCGATAATGTATTATAAGATATAAATGTTTCTTAAATTAGTATATTTAACGGACAAAATAAATGGATGTGATGTCAGGCACACAATTATTAAAAATATATAGAGAGAGAACCATTTTACTATAATGTAATTCTACAGATATAAAAACCTATTCAATGGTTTTAATGCCAAAAAGGTTATCGAATTCTTGCTAGAACGATAAAGTTTACGGCCAAAATCGGTGACTTTATTAATATAACGTAAGGAAACCGGTTGGAGGGCTATTCCCTAAAGTTTCTCACATACAATGCGGTATAACATATACTGTAATGCCTTGATCTCTGCCGATCAAATAAGGGACAAGAATTTCAGGCAAATAATTTATTGAGGATACCTATATTTACAAACGAGCAATTTGTTCTAATCTAGTTTAAATATTCGCTATTTACGCAGCATTTGTAGGTTGAAGGTCTGTAGGTTGAAAAACAGTTATTGGAAACAGTCATCCATTAATTCCAAGAAAAACACAACACATCTCTAACAAGGTGTTAGTCAGAACCACAACCAGGGTGGATAATCGAAATCTCAGTCCGCAAACCATATATCTCTCTCTGTTCAAACACCATCCGGTACTTTATCGCTGTCCCAAATCCACCTCCTCAAACTCTATTCTTCCACATCAGTTCTCCATCGGCCCAACAAAATTTTCCTTCAATTGAGGCAACACTCTTTAATGGCGTAGCATTGTCTGTCAATGATTCGTCATAGCAATGTACCGCTCTTGAACACGTGTCAGTGATATTCCTTCACAAAGGGACCACCTGGTATCCAGCTGAAGGAAACACCTCCTTTGAAGAAGCGAAAGGTTTCATCCTCTCGATGAATTTTCAGAAAACGTGTCTTCAAAATCAGAGGTGTCTAAAGCATGAAGATTCATCGAAATCTCGATTTCGTATTTCTTGGCCCTTACCATACTTCATACAAAACAAATAAGAGAAAGTAAATATGGGTCTCTAAAAATATCCCCCTGCAAATTATTTGTAATTTTAGACTCACGACTAACAAAATTTGAAGTGAGTATTAAATACAAAATCACTTTCAAACAATTCGACACTACAAACTGTTCAGTCAGTTGTTATTATTCTATTACCAATTCACTCAAAACACCATCATCTCTTTCTTCATGTTAAACTAATGAAGACAAGTTAGTTGTTGGAGAATATCCGCCTGTTTGAGGCTCATGCTATGTTCCACTGACTTTAATTGAATGTTCTGATTTTTATAGAGACCATGTAAACTTTTTTAACTGCTCTGATTTTAACTTGTCATTCCTTCTAGGATAAAAACTTCACACCAATTTATCCCAGTTTTTAAAGTAAATCGGAATTTTTAGTGAAATTTAAATTTAGTTATACTTTTACTTACTGTTCTACAAGAATTTTATGGTATTACGATGAATTTTATGGTATTAAATAGAAAAACTCAATAAATGAACTGTGTTTTCGGTGCAGAATATCATAGAAAATGATCTTGCTCCAGAAAAATTATCATATCCTATCCTATCCTATCATGTTAGACTAAAGCTTTACTTTAAATATAACTAATTAAAATATAACTCCCCTTTCTAAAATTCAGTCCGTTGACGGCTATTTACCATTTTCAAATCCAAATTGAGCATAGAAACGAAATTATATCCCATCCAACGACATCGCAGAAACTTTGAGAATATGTTTTCTCTCATGCTAATTATATTTTGACATTTAGAGAATTCAGTTATGACATTCAGGCGCGTCGCTCAAAGCTACTTGGTGCTCATTTTATTCACCAATTCTCCTCATATGCATTGGTTCATCTGAAATATTATTGAGCCACTACCATTGTCTTCTGTGATGTTTGTCACAATAAATGCCTTCATTCTCATCAATGATAAAGGGTCTCCATGACAACGAGATGTGCATACTTCGTTATCGGTAGAGAGAGAAACTTTGACAATTGAGATTATTTCGCTGATAAAGTGCGGACGTTCACCTAGGAATTGCTTCGCTTAAAGACCCAAAGCAATTATTACTTTGTTCTCACTTCTTAATAATTGCCTGGTATTATTGTGTTTCAAAATTTGTGATGCTAATAACTTTGAAAAGATTTTTTATATAAAAAATAAACGAAAATGAATAGGTGTGGCAAATACCTTCTCTACCTTTAATGTGAACACGCATAGTCATAAAGATTATTAACAAAAACCTGAAAATTGGAAGAGTATTTAAATATGTATTATTCATTTATAAGTATGAGACTGTTTTACTTATCTGAATAGTCTTATTCAAAATTATAGATAAAAATTCATATTCCATAATTAGTTTATAGATAACATTTCTGACAATATAAAGGAGACTGTATCGATGTCAATGCTTTCAAAATAAGGAAGGACCAATAGATTTAGTAAATCCCTTCAAAATAAGAAAGAACAGACAAATGTGATAAATGCCTTCAAAATAAGGGAGAACAGACAGATGTGGTAAATGCCT
>JAPMOQ010010593.1:1938558-1986989 GCA_026543055.1 Argiope trifasciata | reverse complement strand
CTTCTTTAATAAATAGTTTATTGATAACTTTTTGGTAATATCGAGGTTTATATTGAAATAATATACCTCTAAAATTGATAAATGAATTCTAGATTATTTTATCTAGTTATTGCTTTATATTCAATAAGTAGTTTAATGATGATTTCATTGATAACACTGAGAACTATACTTAAATAATATGTTTTAAAAACTAATACATGGTTTCCAGATAATATAAGTTGTTATAAAGAATTTCCAAGAGTGATAGTAAAAATTTGCTTTATTTCATTTCGTATTAATGCATGATTCCGGTTTTCGTAAACGAGCTATCCAATTTTAAACTGCAATCAAAAGAAAAGCTGTTTTATCTGTTGCTGAGCTTCTATCCTCCAGAAAAAATACAGGGTTTTTAAAAAAAATATTAACATGTTTTTTTTTAATATTGGCTACTACTTTTTAATTTTTAGATTGAATACGGTTTAAGGCGAGATAATATACGTCACACAGCTCTAGAATTTACCATTAAACGATAGTAACAATCTATCATAACAAGAAAATATTTTCAATATTGTGATTGATCTCTTTGCATTAAATCTTGATGTAATTTAATTTTAAGGGACAGTTTCTCAAGAAAAATGTAAATTTAAAACATGAAGTAATATGATATATCAACATAGTAGTTATGAATCCTAAGCAAGAAATTAAAATATTATACAAAATCATTGTTTCATACTTAAATTAAACAATAGACAATTTTGAACAAATTTACTCTCCAAACCAGTATACTTAGTCTTTCCCCATCAAAAAAAAACATTTTTCGCAAGTTATTTATTAAAAATCTTGTCATCGACTTTTGCATAAAATTCTGGACTTCGAATAAGGTATTGAGTACCTTATACAGACTGTGAACATTAGTTATAATATAAAAGAGCAGTAGTTATATTAGAAAATATTGCATCTATTGTGATAACATGTATTCTGGACAATTTATTTACCAACTAATTGACACCAAAATTTGATACAAAACTATAGTTGTATTTATATTAAAACGTAATAAAATTAATTGGTTTATGAGTTATTGGGATCAATGCTTGTGAAATTACAAACAGTCAACCATTTGAAGGATTTGGTTTAACATTTGAAAAGTCTCTATATTTTAGTCTCTAAGAATGTGTACCAAATTTTATAGATTTTGAGCCTGTACAGCCGACAAATCCTGCAATACACAACAGCATAGTAATCGTCAGTATATCAGAAATCGTGGTAAATCAGAAATAAACAATAGTACAAAATGCACAGAGGGAACTGGCAGTTCATCTGTACGCCAAACAGAGATTCACCTCAACTACGCATGTCTGTAGTGTTACCCATTCACAATTAACACAGTCACTAGTTTTTACAGTCTTCGTAGGTGGCTATAAAATATTATAGAATTCTAGAAAAACGCGTAATTTGAGTCCAAATCAAGTTATTACCAAAATTCTTGAAAATTGTAGATCAATCACGTTCATTGTCAGAGTCAAAAAATCCTTCGCCATATCGCCAAGCCCGGTGATTCATTTACACAGGCAATTTATTCAGAATTCATTTAATCTATCTCAAAAACTATCAGTCTCACTTGAAAATTAAATACGTGAAAAACAATAGCACAAATTTGTACCAATATCAATATCATGATACCATATTTTACATTGGAACAATGATACATTTAATGCACACTAACATTCATCATCAAACTAATCCCAATATCAATTAAAATCTTTTTTCTTTTATTCATTTAACAAGTTAATAAAATAATTTTATTTCAGTCATTTTGAAGGTGTTCAGACTTAACAAAACGTCAAACAAAATGCAATGCAAACCACCAGCCTCCTAACAAATAGCACCAATCTTTAGCAATAAAGTATGGCTCACTATGCCAGCAACATTTTATGCCAACTGATCAATTACTGAATTATCGATGATGATTGGATGAAAAGTCAGTTCCGTCTTCTTCATCTCCCCTCTGAAACCATTCCCTAACGTCATTTTGCTCTCTCTTTCACTACGCAATGCACAATTCCGTAGGGAAAGACCTCCACCTAACAAAGGATTCGCGGCCTTTCGTTCATCATCTTTCAACTCCGCTTCAGAAAATTATGAAAGCAAGTTTGATCATAATTAAAAGTTAATTTTCCTTTGAGAATTCTCGACTCGTGTCTCAAACGCTAAAAGATCCATTTGTTAACGGTATTAACTGATTGAAACAGATGTTTTAATAAATCTAATGAAAGACATCCTCTTATAATAAGAATTTAATTCTGTAAAGTTCTTAAATTCAGTTAGGAAAAGTTTGTTGCAATTAGGCATAAACTGTGAAATCGCATATTTGATTTATCTATCTGAATAAATAATAAATTCATTTGTTTCGCATGATGAATAATTTTGGAATATTGCCCATTAACTTAAAGTCATGTCCTAGAAAAATTATTCTTTTATATACATATACTTTTGTGTATTGGTTACCACAAACGTAGGCTTTTGTATATGCAGAAAAAAAAAGAAACTTGGAAAAAAGGAAACTGTTTCAAAACTCTTGATTTAACTCAAATCTTACACATTTATTTATATTCTGCCCTAATCAATTTTTTAATCGCGATTTTAATCGTTTCTACTTTAATAGTTCGTTTAATCACAATCGTAATCGTTTCTACTTTAACAGTTCATTCAATCACAATCGTAATCGTTTCAACTTTGATTATTGGTTTAGTTGCAATGTTGACCGTTTCTACTTTAATCTGCTGGCTGGTAATGGTTTGGCGTAGAGAAAAGGACGCCAGCTCAGGTGTTGTCTTCGTCATTCGACCACGGTTCAAAATTAAGAGGTCGGTCCCAAATTATCCCTAGTGTTGCTTTAAAACTTTAATATAACTAAATTTAATTAAAATCCACTCGTTTAATCGTTTATTTAATCGAAATTTCAATCATTTGTTTCTGTTGCTTTAGTTTTTTCTGTTGATTGATTATGGTATTTTCAGAATAATTAGTTTAGTAAAAAATATCAAACACTCAGAATGTTGAAACCAAGTTGATTAGATTATAATAAAAACAATAAACCGAAAAAGATACTTCAAAAATTGTTTTTCTAGTTTCTGGAGCTTTTCAACATTTATGATATTATGGCAAGATTTTAAGATATAAAAATGTTTAAAACAATTGTGAAAAATTGGTTATAGAAGAGATGTTTTCTTTATCAATTTTTATATGTATTTTATTAATTTGGGGAAATAAAACTAAAAGCCAGCTGATTAAAAGAAAGAAAATTAAACAAGTTTTTTTTACATTTCTTAAATAGTATAATCTCGTTATTTCTTCAATAGGTACTAGTAAGAAGTTTCATTCACTATTATTTCTTGCTGAAACTGGAAAAGTGCATAATAAATCAAAAGCAATCAGCTGTAGAACCGAAAGCTGTCATCCGAAGCCTTATCTTAATAAAAACCCTTATTAAAGTATAAAAAAAGAGCATCAGACGGATTTCATATATTTGATTTTTATAAAAATGCTTTTAACCAGATATATCAAAATTTTATTAATTATTTTATTTATGATATTTAGCACTGATTAAAGTTAATTTCCTGAATTCCTTTGAGAAGGTGCATATATCCTTGCATTATACGTGTAATGCAAGGATATATGCACCAGAAATTTCAGAACTTTGCCTCTTTCTTTTGAAAATTATACTAATAAATCAAAGCTCATTGTCGTATTCGAAATAAAAACTTATTTTTCCCTTTCCCAAATTTAGATGCCGCTAATGTAGGAATTTGAAATTTTTTTGATGTATGAAGACATATTGATTTGATTTCACTAAAAGTTATTATGTGAAACCAAATGACTTGCGAATATTCAGATATTTCTATCTTCCTAATATGGATATTTTTGGTTGGTTGTAGTTTTTAGTTGCCCAGAGCCAATCTTGGATAAACTGCGCCAATCGTATGGTAAAAATATTGAAAATCATGATGGATATTTTTGGATAAATTCCTATAGAAAGACAACTTATTGCAAGGATTCTCAAAACCTTTCTTTGCCGATCACGATACCTAGAACCTGAAACTGCCCTTCGTATAAAAGTTGATATATACTTATTGTCAAATCAAACAGATAGATACAAATATGTATATGCATGTAACATTGAACATGCATATGATATCTTGTGAATGAAATAATTAAAGTAATTATATTTTTATTTTTATTGACTGGGAATATATTGGGAGAAATGTAAAACTCTCAGACAAGGCTTAGATTAATTTAGTTATATTAATGTCCAAATTTGAATGAACACTAGGGCTATTTTGGTACTGACCTCGCGATCAGATGACGAGGACGACACTTGAGCTGGTATTCTCCTCTCCAAACTTCCACACTAGACGTTCCACGTTATGGCCCCGACAGATTTAACGTGCACGAAACCCGCTTACACGGCGGTTCTTCGGTGGAAGGGGACCTTGAACCTACAACCCTCCGGTCCCGAAGCCGAGACCTTACCACCAGGCCACCGTGTTCTCCTCGGACGAAACCTATTTATCTTAAAAGGGGAGGGTGGAAGTTTTCCTTTATGCATAACTTTCTTAATATTGAAGATAGAAAAATAAATCGCATTACCATATTATTACCTCATTAAATCGAATAACTTTTGTGCTTAAAGTGTTTAGATTATTTCAATGTTATGTGTTAGATGATGAAAAGGGATTTTTAACCCTTGGTTATGAGTATCTCTAACATCAACAATTTATGTTGCCAGATAGTAATTTTAGGTATGAAGGAATCTACTATTACCTTCCAGATTGCAGAAAAGAATTTTTTATTTATTTATTAACCATCTCATTCGAAGTTTTGTATTAATTGGAAATTTAATTGCAATTGCTAATTGATTGAAGGTTGAAAATGCAAAAAGGAATATACAAGTTGCTGAATATGAATATGACTTGATAGTTTCTAAAAAATGGTTTATATAATCTTTTAAGCTATTTTCAAATGCAATTATTCATTCTATAGAAATGATATAATGAAATAGATCTCAGGTGTTATAATAATCTTATTGTATAACACTTTTCTCAGGTGACCAGTTGTTCTGCAAAGCATTGTCGGTGCATTTAATTTCCATTATTTTGTTTAGAAGCAACTTCATATCCATGATGCCGTGAAATTGCCAGACATTAAAGTTACTTTAATTGTCTTATATATTTTCCGTTCATTGTACATATGATTCTTTCTGATACAATGCCGTCCCATAAAATTTTAGTGCCATTAAAATCGTAAAATAGCATCTATCTTTTAGACTATGCGGTATTGTGACTTCACTTTTTTAAATTGTTTATATAAACTATTCAGAAACTATTCGTAAACTATTAAATATAATTCTTCTTTTTCAGCTTTCAACAGTGGAAGAAATCACACGATAATATATTTGTTGGAACAATGATAGCAATTTCAATTTCAAGACGAGAATTTGATTTATTGAGGGAAGTTAGATGAAAAATAATTTTAAAGAATTACTTAAATTTAGGAAATATTTAAAGGACTGTAAAATTGCCAAAAATAAAATAAGATTCTTTAAATTTAGAAACATTTCTAGTTTCATTATTGTGTAATAGTATTTATGGAAATTATCGCCAAAATTTTAATTAACCCTTTGACTGCATAGTTCTTTAAAACTTTTTAGGTGCAATGTTTGCAAATAAGTTCTAAATTTTTTTTAAAAAAAGTGAATATATAATATATGCTGCCCGATAATAATATGATCTATATGATTCCGAGAATAATAAAAATCTATTATCGTAAAAATATACGCTATAAAATGAGAGAAATGCTGGATGACATAGAAAATTGGATTGGTTGACAACCTATGGAAATCGCAGAGTAGGCAGCTTTATGCTAATTTTTAATTAATTACAATTTTAAAAAACATTTTCCGATACGTGCGCTTCCACCTTTCAATGTATATACGGGGCACATTTGGTAACCATAGGTCAAATTATCTAGCCAATTGAACACCAAAACACATGCACATACACATTCATTATTTTTTATAGAAAAGTAATCATTTTTAAACATACTGGTTAAAACTTTCTTATATTCGTCATGGTAATAGTCAAAACATTTTATGACTTTAACAGATATATTACTCAAAAGGACATCATCTGAACAATAGATATATAAAAAAGAAATAAGTTAAGCCTGTTGTTTCAATTCTTGAATTTTATTTATAGTTTAAAATGATTCCAATAAAAATGATTATCAAAAATATTTGTTTTAATATGTTATAATAAAAAATGATATAACATATATTTTAATAAACGGAATTTATTATAACCTTTTAAATTCGATGATTTAAAATGAATTTTCAAAGGGGAATGCATATTTTTTATTTCCTATAAATGGTTTGATTTCAGTTAAAAAGGAATCGTATAACGATGCAAATTTAAATTGTTTTATGGTAGATCTATTAGATACGTAATATTAAAATAATTAAGTAACAATAAAAAAGTTTTTATAAAATTAAACATTTTTTTCTAATTAAGAAATTTATTTTTCATTTATTTTTATAAGGTAAACCAAGAATAAATAAGCACTAATTAAAATGACGAAGAACTAGAGTCGTAAATACGATAAAACAATTCAATTACAAACTCCTATTTCATAAATGACAAAAAAAACATGAAAGAATGGATCAATATGAGATATGAGTATTCAAAACAAACTAAAAAGGCGAAGGAGATCCAAATATAAGTTTTCTTGTGACACGATCAAATTAATATGAGCATGGTTGATAATTATTTAAAAAAAATTTCAAGTTTTCCATCAAAGACTTGCTATATAATGATGCAATATTTTGTTTCGTTTCTATTTCGAACTCATTGTAATTTCAAAAGCTTCGTATTAAAATGAATCTACGTAGTATTTTGAATATTCATAAAGTTTATTTATATATTGTAGATTTTATTTATACCAATCAATCTCATTTTAAAAAAGAGTAACATGGTTTGGAAATCCAAAATTAATTCAAAAGATATAGAAGATCAGATTATTAATTTTTGTTACATAATTAAATCAATATACTCATGATAGATAGTAGTATAAACTGACTGCTTCTATTAATAATTATGACTGAAAAAAAAGTTAGTGTTATTTTGTGTTTTTGTAATTGTAAAATGTATCATTAATATCTCTTTGATATAAATCATCAATTTTATCATAGATAATAGAAAGTCAATTATTATTCATTTACAAAATTCCTTTGAAAATGGAATAGTATTTTACTAAACAGAATAAAGGAATGCATATTTCAAAATGAAAATGATCATTCAAATTACTAGATTGCGAGGGCTGACTTCCTTAATTGATAAAAGAGTTCTAAATGCATTTACAGATTTATATTTTCAGATCACAATTATTTTCCTTGTAATGGTCAGAAAATTTAATGAATTTAACTTTTCATTGATATTAAATATACAAAGCTTATTTAAAACACTCACAATTCCATTTAAAGAAATCAGCATAGGTTCAATGTCATTGACAGACAAAATCAATAGATTTGTATTCGCTTCGCCATTGAGAAAGACACCAAAATAAAACCAGCTTCAACACTTGTTTACAACTACTTGGCTCTCTAACAACAATAAATACGTCAACATCTGCGATGAATTCTCGCCATTCGCAGCATTCAATGCTAGCTCGCCAATTACTGAATTATCGATGATAATTAGAAGACAGGTCCGTTTCCCCCTTTTCATCTGCTCTGTGAAACCGTTCCCTGTCTTTGTTTTGTTTGGAGCACGCATTTGTAGAAGGAAGCGACCCCTCCCCTAAACAGAACAAAGCAGGCTCGATATTTTGAGCAGCATCTTTCATCTCCGCTTCAGGAATTCACAAAAGCAATCTTGATCATAATTAGAAGCCTATTTCCCTTTCAGAATTCTCTACTCGCGTCTCAAGGGCCGAGGGATCCATTCATTAATGGTTGCCTGAAGTGATTGCAGAGATGGTTAAGCAGATCTATTAAAAGTTGTTCTTTAGTGCTGAGAATTATATCATAAAATTTTCTTGTTTTGTTATATGAATAGTTTGGGGTGTAATTAAGTGTTGAAAGGCAAATAATGAATACGATTTTTTTAACTTATCATGAATTTATAAGCTTTAAAATGTGTATATGTAGGGAAAAATTCGTTTGATATCACATGGCAGAAAACAAATGAACCTCCAAAATGTGCGATCTTTTTAATTGTGTGAAAAAAAGGCTCACATCCCGAAATATAGGAAAAAATTCATTTCAAATATACTTATTTAATGTTGCCAAATATTAATACTAAACCAAAATTTAAATATTTGGGAGATGGATTATTCTTTATTTCGTATTTTCAAGATATTTTTTAATTATGTTTAAATGAGAGGACATATTTTTAATAAGTTTTGCTACATGCATATTTATAGGGAAATATTTAATTTTAAATTGCTTTAACTTTCTGAATTATGTAGATAATATAATATCATGTTAATGTGGATAAGTTACCATGGCTACAAACGTGTTAGTTCATCGCAAACATTTGGCCTGAATTTAATGAAATTTTTCGCCCTTTCATTTAAAATAAAGAGCAATGAGAAATTTCAAAATATGAACATTAATTGGATATTCAATTCATTAAAAATTAACTCAAATGTAACCTCTTTTTATATTTTGAAATATTGTAGTATTGCTTAAGAAATTTCTCTGTTTTTAATACATGTTTTATCAGTGTTTAAATAAATGATGATAGAATCACGCTTGTATAAACAAGAAATATTATTTTTATGTCTTTTTTACCCTACATAATTTACAGAAAGAACATAGCAACTATAATGAACTATACAGGAAAATTTCGAGTGGTTATTTTGATGATATCTGACATCGTTTAATTTGAATTATTTTGGAGGTTGAGAATATAACATATTCTTCTTTATCCAGAGATGTGAGTAAAATTATTACAAAAAACACACAACAGCCTTTTATTCTAAGCGATTTCTGGAAATATAAGATAAAGTGGCCCATAGCTCACCTAATATTTGTTGGTAAATTTCAAGCACACGTCCATAAAGCTGTTTTCATTCAACAACAGAATTATGCTTGGCTTTACAGACGTAGTTTTTTAAATATACCTCCAAAAAGAAGCAGCGATTTAAATGGGGCGAACGATGTGACCTAACATATAGGAACCCTCGCATTACTATGTGATCTTCAGCAGAAATTAGTTGACGTAGTGTTTTAACAAATTGGAGTTCTGAATAAGTATCTTTCATAAATATAGCTGAACTTAGACATTTTCTTTCTTGAAAAGTATGATCAAATTATGATCTAGAATTCTTCTAAATTCTGTGTTTTTTTCACCCCTGCAAATTAATCATGTTGCGATAAGATATTCCCCCAAAAAAGATAATTTACCAATAAAAAGCAATTATACCACACCTAACTGCAGAAAACGCAGTATACATATGCCATCCAATAGCTCATATTCTAAAGTAATGTCCTTAAATGATCCTCATATTTATAATAGTATTCGTTTATTTGTGCAAATAAATGGAAAAATTCGTCATTAGTCTGTAATGTATTTCATATCCATGAATCGCCGTCAACCCATTTTAAAGAATAATTGCAACAACAGTTATTTATTGTGTGTCATCAGTAAATTTGCGAAATTTTAATTTCATGCCGATAACTTCATAAAATGTTTCGCAAGAGTTTGCTCATGTTCAACCATAGCTTAAATAATTAAAGGTATAATATAATTTATAAAAAGTAATTAGTTATCTATTCGAGTTAAAAAAACACATTTCTTGGAATATCTTTTAGTTAATTTTAATATGCTTTTTCTTTTCGTGCCAACCAATGAACCTTAACAAATGCTGGAAAAGCGACTGTCGTTTATGATCACTGGAAGTTTAGAAAGATACAAAGATCCTGTAATTTAGATTGCCCCTTTAATTCAATAACTATTTCTAATTTGATGATATTAATATAAGAAACCAAACATTAAGCGTTTTTTTGTAACAAAAATTTACTGTTTGAATATATCAATCTTTAATATTCATTTATCAATTCGAATATCTAAGAATTTATGTTTATATTTCCTAATTATTCAACTCAACTTCAAATCAGATTTCATATATGATAACAAATAATCTGCCATTTTGAAAAATATACATACTCTCTTAACGTCTTTTATATTTCAGACCATCACCTTTGTTAATGCATTTCAAAAATTCTGATAATTTAAGAATACAACTTATCATAACGCACTAAATCTGTGCAGAGGATTCATAAACATTTTAAAAGGTATTTTATTTTATATCCCGTCAGCAATATTTGTAAAGATTACATAGTTCAAGCCCCTGAGGAATATCGGAAACGCTCGCAATCTTACGTCATTCATTTCAAACTCAAATCGATAATGTAAAAGAATTTCATTCGAAGCATCTGTTTCGTTATGAAAGCAATGATAACAATATTTTATGTGTATCCGCTGCTATATGTTTTTCTGCTTTTTCATAGTAATGCGTGAGTAAGCAAGATTTTATTGTTTTTTAGACAAAATAAATATCATTAAATAATACTTAAAGAAACATCCATTTGCATTATTCAATGTCAACGTTGTTTATTATTCATTCTGTTTCCAGTAACCATTTCTTAATAGCTCATGAGATATGCATGTTTTTACTTTGATTGAAAAATAATTTCAAAACCGGTAAAATCTCATCAGGGACATTCCACAAATATATTTCGGTCGCAAAACTTTTTGTTTCATTATATATTTAAACATTTTTATTTATTTACCACAAAAATGGATAAAGATTTACTCATGAAATAATTTTCTTTTATTTTCGTGCATAATAAATTTCACTGAAATAAAATAAAATAATCAACTTTGACATCGATATTTCTGTGAATTTTGAAACCCTCTAATATCGTTTTTTATTCGTATATGAAATGAGTAGAAAACATATATATTTGTGAAAAAAATTATCAACCAGATTTGAATGCTTACTTTTTAGACCCCACCCCCTTCACTAAGAGACGCATTAGTTTCCAATTATCAACTGCTTACCTATAATTTTGTCTGTAAATATGGTAGCTCAAAGCTTATACTGCTTTGTCGGATAAAATAGAATTTTTGATTATAGCACAACAATTGTAAATATTTAGCATGTTTCTTTATTGGGAGATAGTTTAAATACATTAGTTGATTTTTTTGTTTGTTTAAGACATGAATTTTCCTAGATATCGTTAAAAAGAAAGTAACTTAATAAAGATATGAGTTTCGAGGTTTTTTGCAATACAGTTATATTTTAAAAATGTATAAAACATATATCTGATCAGAGCTATTTACCTATAAATCTGTAAAGTAGAGAACTTTGCTTTTTGGTCACAATTAGATGACTCAAAATGTACAAATAGATTATAGTACATATAAATATTTCAACTCTCAAATCGATTTATTCTCTTGCAGAATGGTCAGTAATCGGGATTGTTTGAATATCCCATTATTATTGTCCAGACGTTGCCCATTAAATCAATAGGCAGAATTGGAAATGGCGCTAAATATTTGTTTGGCTCATTCAATACCGAGAAAATATACAACTTTGTTGGACATTTTATGTTGATAAGGATGTTTCTGTGGATACTTTCAATATATTGATTGCAACTGATCTTTAGATGAACATGTTTTGCTTCTAAATTCCTTTGATAATTAAACGTGTTGGTGTAGTAATTACGTTTATATTATGAATAAGAATTTTTTCTGTTATAATATGTGCCGAAAATCATTTCTGAAATGCCTTTGAATAAATGGCGGAGTAAAATACATTCACCAAATTGTTTATGCTGTGTTTTTGCAAAATTCCACTGGATTCAGTTCCCCAGTGGTAGAGTCTGTTTACTTCATGACTTAATTTGTTTCACAAATTCAGCAATTGCTGTTTTCTCTTTGGCAATTGCTGTTTTCTTGTGGGAAAAAGGAGAATTCGTCATGTAGCAAAGGATGTTTTTAACGCATGTCCTCATCACACATTCGAGTACTAAATAGCAAAGAACACTTCTAATGTTCTTTTCTCCTTCCATATTGTGTTAGTATAACCCTTTTTAGCCTTTTTTCCTTTGACATGTCTCTAGGGAACGAAAATCCTATATTGATAGATCTTCCTACTCCATCAGTATAGGATCCTATGTGAAAAAAGATAGCGCAGACAATAAAATAATAAAATTCCTAAGAGATGCGATGAATGAATTATTAATGTTGATGAGATGAAGTGAGGAACCTGGGGATTTCGTTAATGATAATTTCTTAAACTAATAATATCAAAGATACTTTTTATATCGTGTGTTTGAAACAAAGTATTTATATATTTGAACAACAATATACACTGAAGTGACAAAAGTCATGGGATGGGATAGCAATATCAAATATACAGATGGCAGTAGTATCGCTGCGAAAAAGTATAAATGCGCAGTCCGTTTTCCAGAGCTTTCATTTGTGTTCAAGTTATTCATGTGAACAGGTCTTTCGTGATTTATGGCGGCACGACGAGAATTAACAGACTTTGAACGTGGAATGTTAGTTGGAGCTACACGCGTGGGTCATTCCATTGCGAATATCGTTAGTGAATTCAACATTCCGAGATCCACAGTATCAAGAGTGTGCTGCCGAGAGTATGAAATTTCAGGCATCACATCCCATCATGGACAGCGCAGTTGGCGACCACCTGCACTTAACGACCGAGACAGCGACGTCTGTGTAGAATGGTCAATGTTAATAGACACGCAACACTTCGTCAAATAACTGCAGGAATCAATGTGGGACGTACGAAGGACGTGTCCGATAGGACTGTGCGGCGAAATTTGTCTTCCTTGGGCTATGACAACTGAAGACCGACTCGAGTGCCTTTACTGACAGCACGTCATCGCCTGCAACGACTCTCCTGGGCTCGTGAGTATATCAACTGGTCCCTAGACCAGTGGAAAACCATGGCGTGGTCAGATGAGTCACGATTTGAGTTTTTACGAGCTGATGGTAGAGTTCGAGTGTGGCGCAGACCCGACAAAGCCATGGACCCAAACTGTCAGCAAGGCACTGTTCAAGCTGGTGGTGGCTGCATAATGGTGTGGGCTGTTTTTACATGGCATGGACTCCTTCCTCTGGTTCAACTGAACCGATCATTGACTGGCAATGGTTATGTTCAGCTGCTTGCAGATCACTTGCAGCCATTCATGGACTTCACGTACCCATACAACGATGGGATTTTTATGGATGACAATGCACCATGTCACCGGGCCAGAACTGTTCGCGATTGGTTTGAAGAACATTCTGGAAAATTCCAGCGCATGATCTGGCCACCTAGATAGCCCGATATGAATCCCATCGAGCATTTATGGGGCATCATCGAAAGGTCCGTTCGTGCCCAAACTCTTGCACCATCCACACTTTCACAATTATGGACGTCTATACTGACAGCATGGCTCAATATTCCTGCAGAGGACTTCCAACGACTTGTGGACTCCATGACACGTCGAGTTGTTGCACTTAGCCGGGCAAAAGGAGGACCGACACGATATTAACAATCATCCAATGACTTTTGTCACTTCAGTGTATATACGATAATACGCATTCAGGAATCATTTTCAATACAAAATATGGCAGAATAAAATTATAAAATTGCTGAATTTACGAAACAAATTAACTCATATAGGAAATAAACTCCACCACTCGAAAACCGAACCCAGCAAAATCTTATAATTCACTACACAAACAATCTGGGATTTTTTATTTATTTTACCTTCAATTCAAAATCATTTAAGAAATCATTTTCTGTTCATATCATGACAGAGTTAAGTCCTTGCATACAGAAGCAGCATTAAATTTTCAAGAAATAGCGCTGCTCCGTCTAGGGATCGAAATCGGCACACAAGAATGGGAATCGCGCACGTTACCACAATAGCAGCGGCACTCAGAACACACGCTCTTAATTTGTCATATCTGACACATGGTGATATCTGGATCAATATAAGAATAATGATCAAGATTTTTAAAAATTTAAGAATTGTGCAGAAAAACTAAGAGTTTGTGAAATGAATCGCTTTTTCTAGAAATAATATGCCCAGCAGAGAAATCTAACCATCATAGAGAAACAGAAATGTTGCATTATTTCTCTTTATAGATGTCTAAGGTTATTTGAATCATTGAAAATATTTTTTTTAAAAACAAAATGGGCTAGGCTATTACATTTAGTGCAAAATTACTTTCGGGTACTCACTATAACAGGGTCTTTTTCATATATGTATTTTTCAAATATATTAAATATTAAAAAAATATTTTAAATAAAAAATTATGTTTTCTCGATAACTTCGAAATGTATATTCTACAAAAAATATATTATAAATTTTTAACAATTAAAGACACAAATTCAGACTTTTAGAGATATAAATTGTACTTCCGAGTAATTTTTCTTTCTGATTTTGAAATTAAAAAAATATTTGATATATATTTATTAATTTTGAAATCTATCCACTGTGAAAGAATGCAACAAATAGTTTGTATACGCGCGTTATTACTTACACAGGAATAGGGAATTTTAAAACGTAAGTCTAAGATAAATTAATTCAAATTAAGACAATACTATGGTGCATAATGTTTTTAAAACATAGATATTATTTATTCGTAGAAATGCGGTTAGTGTGATGTCTGTCATACTATTGTCTTGACAAATTATTTTGTAACTTTTGTAATTTTAGAGGATAGAAATGATTAAAATCAGCTCAGTAGAATGCTTGTTCATGTCGCCAATATTTCCACAGTAAATATTAACAAAAAGTTTTTAAATAAGGCTAAAATTTTTCATCGTTATAGCATTATGTAACTTTTCTATGCATTAAGAATCAAAGTGATGTTGTAACAGATAGCTACTTCTTTAATAGTTAGGACAGATAAAACATTTACCTCATATGAAATATTATCTTTTTGAGAACGTTGAAAATATGTGACCATTAGGAAAAATAATACTAATCACAAAGCCAATTCTTATACACATATATACATTGTTGTTTAATACATAAATAATTACAATTGTCAAAGTCAAATTCATCTCTATGAAATACCTGTATACGTGTTCCTGCTAAAAATAATATTGTCTGCAGATATTTTGTTCATTTTTCGTCCGGCAGTATTTACTATTGTTTTCGAAATATGCATTCTTTTAATGTTTAGGAATACGTTAGCTGGAATTCTTATGAATATTAAACAGCACTTAGAATAATGAATGAAATACAAAGACGAACCGGAAAATAATAAATCACAAGAAGTTCTGCAATATAAATGCTAATATATTTTATTTAAAAAGTAACCTAAATCGTTCCTTTCACATTATTATAATTATATTGATCAATGAAATTCTTATGTTTTCTTAGACAATCTTTTATGTAATATATTTTCTGAATTAAGGCAGAACTAAACAAACGCGTTTATATGCGTGATTAACAATTTTATTGGGAATTAACTACACAATAAAATAAAATTGTATATGTTATTTCATACCTTATTTTCCTCGATTTTTATAACGCAAAATGAGTTTTACACTTGCTATAGGCCCCTGGGGGCACCTCGAAATGAGGATAAGATTCTTCCAGTATGCTGGTTGGATCTCTCCAACATGTTGGTTACAGTAATAGGTGGGGACATTGACCCTCCCATGAAAGATGGGACGTATACCTAACGGGAAAGATTGTATAGTGGCCGGAGATGGCCATTAGGACTCAACCACACTTACCGGCAGTGTTGCTGTTGCGGCATTGCGGTCATTCAGTCTTGCGAGGATGATGTGCGTGCCTACGAGCGAGTCAGTGGTTAGTCATATGATTTTACACTTGTTGTATGTTTTACAAAGCTGTATGTTTTGAGAATCTAGGGGCATCTATCTGAATGAATGTTCTGCTATGAATCAAAATGCAACATGAAATTAATAGCCCCATTGTTAATATAATTAAATATCCCAAGAAATTATTTTAGTGCCGTTGATTGATTTTTAATTAATAGTTATAATTAAATTTTATAATCGTCAAAAAAATCCAATTCGAGACGTATGTCTCTTCTTTCAGGAATGCTTGAGTCCAGAAAAACTTCATTTATCTAACTATGAACTCAAAAACACTTTGAGCTAACCGATAGAAATTTAGTACTTGCTTGTATGGTTTAAATACATTAGAAAGTATTTTTTTTTTGTTTATGAAATAAATTTTCCTAGTTATCTTTAAAAAGAAAAAAATTTATAAAAATATGAATTTAATGTTTTTAGCAATACAGTTACAAAGCAAAAAAGTATTAAACATTTATCCGATCGGAGCTTTAAAGTAGCTTGTATTCCCAGCTGTGCGGAAATAAAAGTAGGATAAACAGAAAAAAACACTAGATGAAAAACAATTAGAATGCAAATTGTTGCTTTAAATTATAGATGTAAATAAAATTTGTTGCTAAATTTATCAAGACTTCGACTATCCATTTATCGAAAGATTAACAAGCATGTAAACGATTTTTCTCAAACACAATTCTTCCATCAATAACTTGCTATATAATGATGCAGTACTTTGTTTCGTTTCTTTTTCGAACTCTTTATAATTTCAAACACTTCGTATAAAAGTGAATTCATCCAGTATTTTGAATATTTATAAAGTTTATTGATTCGTTGTCTATTTTATTTCCACCAATCAATCTTATACAAAAATAAAGAGTAAAAAGGTGTGAAAATCCAAAATTACTTCCAAAAATATAGAATATCAGATTATTAATTTTTGTTACTTAATTAAATCAATATGAGCATGATAGATGATAGTATAAACTGAATGCTCCTAATAACAATTTTTACTAAAAAAATGATAGGTGTTATTTTGTGTTTTTGTAACTGTACTGTGTATCATCATTGGGTCTTTGATATAAATCATCAATTTCATCATAGATAATAGAAAGTCAATTATTATTCCTTTATAAGACTTATTTTGTAATGGAATAGTTCATTACTAAACCGAATAAAGGAATGTATATTTCAAAATGAAAATGATTATTCCGATTACTAGATTACGAGGGTTGACCACGTTAATTGATAAAGAATTCCAAATGGTTTTACAAATTTGTATGTTTGGTAGATCATAATTCTTTTCATCGCAATGGTCAGAAAATGTAGTTAATTTATCTTTTCATTGATATTAAATATACAAAGCTTATTTAAAATGTCCACAGTTAAATTTAAATAAATCTGATTATGTTCAATGTAATTGACAGACAAAAGCAACAGATTTGTATTCACTTTGCCATTGAGAAAGACACCAAAATAAAACCACTTTCAACACTTGTTTACAACAACTCGGCTCGCTAACAACAATAAATTCGTCAACATCTGCGATAAATTCCCGCCATTCGCAGCATTCAATGCCAGCTCTCCAATTACTGCATTATCGATGATAATTGAGAGAAAGGTCCGTTTCCCCCCTTTCATCCGCTCTGCGAAACCGTTCCCTGCTTTTGTTTTGTTTGCAGCACGCAGTTGTAGGAGGAAGCGATCCCCCCTAACAGAACAAAGCAGGCTCGATATTTTGAACAGAATCTTTCATCTCCACTTCAGGAATTCACAAAAGCAATCTTGATCATAATTAGAAGCCTATTTCTCTATCAGAATTCTCTACTCGCGTCTCAAGGGCCGAGGGATCCATTCATTAATGGTTGCCCGAACTGATTGCAGAGATGGATAAGCAGATCTATTAAAAGTTGTGCTTTAGTGCTGAGAATTATATCATAAAACGTTCTTATTTTATTATATGAATAGTTTGGGTGCAATTAAATGTTAAAAGGCAAATAACGAATATAATTTATTTAGTTAATCGCGAATTTATAAGCTTTAATATGTGTTCATACACGGAAAAATTCGTTTAATATTACATGGCTGAAAACAAATGCCCCTCCCAAATGCGAGATCTTATTGATTGTGTGCAGGAAAATTCTCATATACTGATATATAAGGAAAAAAATCATTTCAGAAATATTTAATTAATATTATTAAATATCAATATTAAACCAAAATATAAATGTTTGGGAGTTATGAAAGATTCTTTACATCGTCTTTTCAAGATTTATTATGTGTGTGGAGGAGTTATGGAGTGAAAATTATAAATTGCTAATTCTGGTAAGTTACTACGGCTACAAACGTATGTGTGTTTGCTAGTTCATCCTAAATCTTTGGACGGAATTTAATCAAATTTTTGGTCCTTTCATTTAAAGTAAAGAGTAATGAGAAAGTTCAAAACATAAACATTAATTTGATCTTCAATTTCTTAAAAATAAACACATTTGCAATCTCTTTTTATATTTTGAAGAATCTCAATCTCTACAATCTCTTTTTATATTTTTGCAAAATTTTAATTTCATGCCGATAATTTCATAAAATGTTTCTCACGAGTTTGCTCAAGTTTAACCATAGCTTAAATAATTAAAGGTATAACATAATTAATAACTGTTAAATAAACACATTTCTTAGAATATCTTTTACTTAATTTTAAAATGCTTCTTCTTTTCGTGCCATCCAATGAACCTTAACAAATGATATAACAAATGCTGGAAAAGCGACAGTCGTTTATGATCACTGGCAGTTTAGAAGGATACAAATATCATGTAATTTATATTGCTCCTTAAACTCAATAACTATTTCTTATTTGGAGTATGGTAAGAAATCAAACATTAAAAGATTTTTATTAAACTATTAATATTTTTTTATCATTTACATTAAACGATTTGATATTCATTTTACAGTTCGAACATCGAAGAATTCATATTTATATTTTCAAATTACTCAACTCAACTTCAAATCAAATTTCCCATAAGATAACAAATAAACTGTCATTTTAAAAATGCATATACTCTTTTAACGTCTTTCATATTTCAGACGGTTACCTTCTTTAATTCATTTCAAAAATTCTAATAATTTAAGAATATAATTTATCAAAACGCATTAAATCTTTGCAGAAGATTCATAAACATTTAAAAAGGCATTTTATTTCATATTCCGTCAGGGATATTTATAAAGATTACACGGTACAAGCCCCTGAAGAATATCGCAAACGCTCACAATCTTACAACATTCATTTCAAACTCAAATCGATAAAGTGAAAGAATTTCATTCGAAGCATCTGTTTCGTTATGAAAGCAATGATAACAATATTTTATGTGCATCCGCTGCCATATGTTTTTCTGCTTTTTTATAGTTATGGGTGAGTAAGCAAGATTTTATTGTTTTGTAGACAAAATAAATATCATTAGATAATACTTAAAGAAAAATCCATTTGCATTATTCAATGTCAAAGTTGTTTATTATTCATTCTGTTTTCAGTAACCATTTCTTAATAGCTCATGCGATATTCATGTTTTTACTTTGATTGGAAAATAATTTCAAAACCGGTAAAATCTCATCAGGGACTTTCCACAAATATATTTTGGTTGCAAAACTTTATTTTCTCATGTATTTAAACATTTTCATTTATTACCAAGAAATGGATGAAAATGTATTCATGAAAATATTTTTTTTTATTTGCTTACAAAAAAAGAGCAGAAAAATAATATAAAATAATAAACTTTAGCATCGAGATTTCTTTGAATCTCTGAGTTTTGAAACAATCTGGCATCATTTGTATTCGTATATGAAATGTGTAGAAAAAAAATATATTTGCGAAAAAAATTATCAACTAAATTTCAATAAACCGCTACTTTTTAGAACCCACATTTTCACTTAGCCTCAAAATTTGCAAACGCAATAGTTACCAATTATTAATTGCTTCCCTGTAATTTTTTCTGTAGATATAGTAGCTCAAGGCTGATACTGCTTTGTCGGATAAAATACTATTTTTTAATTTTAGCACAACAATTTTAAATATTTATCACGTTTCTTTATTTTGAGGTAGTTTAAATATATTAGAGTGGATTTTGTTGCTTTTTTACGAAATAAATTTTCCTAGATATCGTTAAAAAGAAAATAATTTTATAAAATTATGAATTTCATGATTCTTAGCAGTACAGTAGTATATTGAAAAAGTATAAAACATTTATCCGATCAGAACTATATACCTATAAATCTTTAAAGTAGAGAAATTTACTGTTCGGTCACAATTAGATGACTAAAAATGTATGAGTAGATTATAGTACATATCAATATTTCAACTCACAAGTCGATTTATTCAATTGTAGAATAGTCAATAATCGGAATTGTTTGAATCCCCCATCCTTATTGCCCAGACGTTGCCCATTAAATCGATTGACAGAACTGGAAGCGGTGCTAAATATTCGTTTGGCTCATTCAATATCGAGAAAATATACAAAATTGCTGGACATTTTATGTTAATAAGGATGTTTCGGTGTATACCTTCGCCATATTGATTGCAAATGATCTTTAGATAACCCCGTTTTGTTTCTTAAATCCTCTGATAATTAAATGTGTTGACGTGGTAATTGTGTTTATATTATGAATAAGAGTTTTTTGTTATAATATAAGCCTAAAATGATTTCTAAATTGCCTTTGAATGAATGGGGAAGTTAAATATATTCACCAAATTGTTTTTGTTGTGGTATTGCAAGATTCCGTTGGATTCGGTTCCCCAGTGATAGAGTCTGTTGACTTCAGGATTTAATTATTTTCATAAATTTAACAATTTTATAACTTTTTTCTGCCGTATTTTGTATTGAAAATTATTCCCAAATTCATATTATCTTCTATAATAATTGACAATATTTTTAAAAAAAAGGAATTAAAGTGCCGATGATCTAGTGGTAATATCTGATTCTAGAAAGACCATTTTTATTACTGATTGGAATGTTTATTGCTAGATTATTAGTTCATTTCACAAATGCAGAGACTTTATAGTTTAATTCTGCTATATCGGAAAGAAGATAATACTAATTTTTCAACAGAATTGTGAAATAACGCTACACATCCAACGATTTCCGGGTGCCTTATGTTGCTGCTTAGTAATTCCTTTTAATTTCAGAATGTATAAATTGATTAAATTTGCTAAATATTCGTTTGGCTCATTCAATATCGAGAAAATATACAAAATTGTTGGACATTTTATGTTAATAAAGATGTTTCGGTGCATACCTTCGCCATATTGATTGCAAATGATCTTTAGATAACCCCGTTTTGTTTCCTAAATCCTCTGATAATTAAATGTGTTGGCGTAGTAATTGTGTTTATATTATGAATAAGAGTTTTTTGTTATAATATATGACGAAAATGATTTCTGAAATGCTTTTCAATGAATGGTGATGTAAATATATTCACCAAATTGTTTGTGTTGCGTTATTGTAAGATTCCACTGAATTCGGTTCCCCAGGGTATAGTCTATTTATTTCATGATTTAATTTGTTTTACAAATTAAATCATGTTCTCAAATTCATATTATCTTTTATAATATTTGATAGATAAAAATATTGAATTAGAGTGCAGATCGTGTAGTGGTAATATGTGAGATTCTATAAGACCCAACTGACAACTGATTGGAATGTTTATTGCTGGAATATGAATTCAATTCACAAATGATCAGACTTTATACTTTAACTCTGCCATGTCGGAAAGGATATAATAGTAATTATTCAACAAAATGGTGAAATAACGCTACACCTAAAACGATTTCCGGGTGACGTTGTGTTTGCGTTCAGTAATTCCTTTTGATTTCAGAAAGTATAAATTTATTAATTTAATGTTTTCATCCTCATACTATCACCAGTTTTTTGACTGATTATACAGAAATCAGGCTTTTGCGTCGTTAACGTTTAAATAACCAATAAATAAGCCAAGTTATTTCATTTTGTTTCGAGAAATTGTCTGCATTGAGATAAAATATAAATTTTGGGCTTCTTTTCTTAAATGTCTTGTCATTTATCTGATTCAAAAAGTATCTAGAGGATTGATTGCCCAAATATTAAGTAATTAATTTTTCGTCGTTTGCTATATGTAGTTTAATATGACATTTTGTCGGATTTAGCCAGCTCTAGTTGTTCAGAAATGCGAAGAATCTGTTACATGAAGGACCGACTATACGAATCGCGTGTTATTTGAGCCTCCTTTCTACTCTCGAAAGACCTTTCAAGCAGCATTTTTATTTGGATCTCTCATTAACGATTGCTGTTTTCTTGTGGGCTAGTGATTGTTGTTTTGTCGCACATCGCAAACTGTAGTTGTTTGGAAATGTGAAAAAATCTGTTATATGAAGGGTCATACAAATCTCGTGTTGTTTGAGCCCTTTTCACACTCGCAAGCATCTTTTTCATTTGAATATCTCATCAGGCGATTGTAGTTTTCTTGTGGGAAATGAGAATTCGTCATGTAGCACAGGATGTTTTTATCGCATGTTCTCATCACACATTCGAGTTCCACATAGCAAAGAACACTTTAAATGTCCTTCCATATTGTGATAGTATAAGCTATTTGACCTTTTATTCCTTTGACATATCCTTAGGGAACGTAAATCCTATATTGATGGGTCTTCCTACTCCATCAATATAGGATCCTATAAAAAAAGACAATGAAGACAATAAAATAATAAAATCCCTAAAGGTTGCAATGAATGAATTATTAATGGTGATGTGATGAATTGAGGGACCAGTTTAATTAGTTAATGATAATTTGATAAATAATAGTATCAATGATGCCTTTAATCTTGTGTATCTAAAACAAAGTATTTTATAATAGAACAACAATATAAATACGATAATACGAATTCAGTAATGATTTTCAATACAAAATATGACAGAATAAAGTTATAAAATTACTGAATTTGCGAAAAAATTAGATCATGAAGTACACCAGTGTTTCTCAACCTTTCAGTATTCACGGCCCGATTTTCAATGATAATTTTCATCGCGCCCCCCCCCCTCCCCACCACATACAATAAAATGTATACAATAATAATGTATTTTGAGTATTTTGGCGCTAAACCTGCACTACAACCTTAATTTTAAATTTTACACATAACCAAGAATACGGAAATTTATTGACATTTTGCAACACCGATCCTCAGCATTGAAAAAAAAAAAAAGAATGATATGCCTTTTTATTGCTCTTGCGTCCCGCCATGTCGGGCATTCTCACGGTTTCACGAGAAGTTTCGATTTGTCTGGAATTTGTCTGGTCAGCTTAAAAGTTAAGTTAGGAGCATGCGCAGATGTGAACAAATGTTTTCTCATAGGGAGAATTAGAAAGTTCTATGACGTCAATTTCAATTCCAGATAATCACATTCGAGTCGATCCTTCTATCGCTATTGAATCTATTCTGAATGTGTATGTTATATATATTTTTGTGTAATTGCAATTCACCGTATTAAATATTCACGGCAGCAGACTTATGCAGAATCATGGGTAAATTTTTAAGCGGGCGTAAGCGAGCATTAGACGATAGACAAGTAACAACAAGTACACAGACGAGTGTGGTTCCGAAAATAAAATCAAGAAAATATTCTCAAGAATACTTAAATTTTGGGTTCACTAGTACTGAAGTAAATGAAGAAGAAAGGCCCCTGTGTATCATTTGCTCAAAAATGTTGGCGGCAGACAGCATGAAACCTAATAAACTTAAACGACATTTGGAAACGCTTCATAGTGAGTACGTGAAAAAACCCAGAGAATTATTCGAATTAAAATTGAAATCATATGAAAAGCAAAAATTATTGTTTAAAAAAACTTTGTCTGTGAATGAAAAAGCTTTAATTGCCTCTTACAAAGTTTCATATAAAATAGCCAAATGTAAAAAGCCTCACACCATTGGTGAAGAGATTATTTTACCAGACGCAATTGAGATTGTAGAAATTATGTTTGGAGATAATTTTGCAAAACAATTGCAGTCTATACGTCTTTCAAATGATACTGTTGCCCGTTGAATTGCTCATATAACTGAAAATGTAGTGTCAGCTTTTGTCGAAGTTACATGACAAATTGTTTTCAATACAACTCGATGAGGCAACAGATAGTAATAAAGATGCTCATTTCATTACCTATGTTATATTTTGTGATGCTTTGTCAGTAGTAGAAGAATTACTTTTCTGCAAACCAATAGAACTCAGAGCAGCAGCACTCACATTATTTGCTATCTTAAATGATTTTATGAACGAGGAAAACATAGAATAGAAAAATTACGTTGGAATATGCACCGATGGTGCTCGTTGTATGTCCCGAAGATTCCAAAGTATTAAAGCACTTGTGAAACAAAAATCACCACAGTGCGTCTGTACACATTGCATGATCCACAGAGAAGCTTTTGCTTCCAAAGAAATGAGTCCTGGTTTGAATATTGTGTTAACTACGGTTTTAACCGTAGTAAATTATATAAAAATGAGACCCCTGAAATCAAGAATCTTTTCCGCACTTTGTAAAGACATGTTTGCAGTACATTCAGCGTTACTATTTTATTGCGTGGCAAGATGGTTATCACGAGGGAAGAAATCGCCGTTTTCCTACAAGAGGAAAACAGACTGGAAGCTGAAAATTTTCGAGATAGTTTATTTGTGAAGAAATTGAGCTACATGGTCGACATATTCGAGAAATTAAATAACTTGAATCTTCAGCTGCAAGGAGCAAATGCACATATATTGAATACGAGTGATAAAGTTAATGCTTTTTGTAGGAAATTGGAATTGTGGAGCAGAAATTTAAAGCAAGAAAACTTAAAGATGTTTGCAAATTTGAATGATTGTATTAAAGCTTACAAGGCTGAAGAACAACATGTAAAAGTTGTTTATGTAACCATTGGAAATCATTTAGCAATGCTAGGAAAGAATTTTAAAAAGTACTTTCATGTTGATGACAAACTGATATCAAATTACAAGTGGGTGAGGTATCAATTTCAAAATACTCCCGAAGGACTCTCAATTGAAGAGGAAGAAACCTTCATAGACTTCACGGCAAGCGGCAAAACCAAAAGACAATTTAGTAATAAATCACTCTTTGAATTTTGGGCAGGAGTGGATGATGAGTTTTCTGCACTAAAAACAAGGGCATTTCGCATTCTACTACCATTTTCAACATCTTACCTTTGTGAAACTGGATTTTCCTTTGGCTTCTTTGAAGACAAAATATAGATCTCAGTTAAATATAGAAAAAGAACTCAGAGTATCTGTTTCTAATATTAAACCCTCCTTCGAAAAACTTTGCTCTGCAAGACAGGCCCAAGGAAGTCATTAATAATTATTAAATTTGTTTTTAATTTAGTAAGTTGTTTTAATTTAATAAGTTAATTATTAAATATGTCGAAATGTATTTTGTTTTGTATGTGTGTGTGTGTTCTTTCCTTTCAGTCATTTAATTTTTTTTAAATAACATCTTCTCTTGGATCTTCTCGCGCCCCCCCATTAGTGCACTCGCGCCCCCCTAGGGGGGCGCGCCCCACAGGTTGAGAATCACTGAAGTACACAAACTCTATATCTGAGGAACCGAACCCAGCAGAATCTTATAATACCACTACACAAGCAATCTGGAAAATACGTTTTTTACTCCACCTTTTATTCAAAAGTATTTTAGAAATCGTTCATCAGATCGCACATATTATAACAGAGTGAAACTTTAAAAAAATCCTTGCATTCGGAAGCAGTATTAATTTTCCAAGAAAGAGCGCTTCAGTGCCAGGGGGTCGAAATCTGTCCACAAGAATGGGAATCTTGCACGTTACCACTACATCAGCAGCACTCAGAGCACACGTTCGTAATTTGTCATATATGACAGACGGTGATATCTGGACCAATCAAAGAATAATTATCAAGATTTTAAAATATGGGAGAATTATGCTATAAAGACTAATAATTTGTGAAATGAATTGCATTTTCTAGAAATAATATGCCCGGCAAAGAAATATAACCATAATTGAGAAACAGAAATGTGGCATTTTTTTCTCTTTACAGACGTCTAAAGTTACGTGATAAGCAAAATGCAAAAGTCATTGAAAATATTTTTTTTCAAATAAAATCAATAGGCTAACCATTTGGGGCAAAATTACTTTCTGGTACTCACTAAAACAGGGTTTCTTTCAGATATGTATTTATTAAATATATTAAATATTGCCACATAAAGAATGTTTACCTCGAGAACAGTTACCGAATGGTCAAAGTATGCCATACAAATCCAGAGTTTGTGGGTTTAATGATCACCATGGCTATTATATCCAAAGTATGGATTTTTAGTTTGTTTCTTTAGTTATTGTTTCTATATGTTCTCTAACATTCTAGATCTTTCTTTGTTATGTAAATTAGTTGTTTCTAGAATATTCTATTTTTGTATAAAAGATGATACCCACTAGTAGTAAGCAATTTCTTGTTCTTGTAAAGTCGCTACTTTCCTTCAATAAACTTGTTTGTTAGTTTAAAGTTGACGGTGTAATTATTTAAATCTTTTAAAGTTTTAAAAAATATTTTAAATAAGAAATTATGTTTTCTCGATAACTTTGAAATGTACGTTCCGCAAAAAAATAATATTTTATAAATTTTAAAAAATTAAAAATAAAATGAAGACTTTGAGAGATACAATTGTTTTTCCGAATATTTTTCCCTTCCAAATTTTGAAATAAAAAATATTTAATGTGTTTAAAAATTGATTTTAAAAATATCCATCGTGAAAGGATGCTAAAAGTAGTTTTTGTATGCAAGTTATAACATAAGTCAATATTATGATGCATTATGTTTTATCTTTATTTTTATTTAATCCTAGAACTGCCGTTAGTGAAATATATGTCATACTATTGCCCTAATCAATTATTTTGCAACAGTAAAAAATGAATTAGAAAATAGAATTGTTTAAAATCAGCTCTGTAGAATGTTTGTTAATGTCATCAATATTTCCTCAGCAAATTAGAAACAAAAAAATCCAAATAAGGCTAAAATATTTCAACCTTGTAGCATTATGTAACTTTTCTATGCATTAAGAATCAAAGTGATGCTTGCTCTGCACAGGGGTAAAAACAGATATATACTTCTTTAATATTTGAGAAAGGTAAAAGATTTGCCTTATATGAATTATTACCTTTTGGAAACGTTGAAAATATGCGGGCATTAGGAAAAATAATACTAATCACAAAGCCCATTCTTACATTGTTGTTTAATGCATAAATAATTACAATTGTCAAAGTCAAATTCATGTCTACGAAATACCTGTATACATATTCGTGCTGAAATAACATCGTCTGCAGATATTTTATTCATTTCCATCTGGCAGTATTTACTATTGTTTTAGAAATATGTATTCTTTTAATGTTTAGGAATACGTTAGTTGGAACTCTGACGAATATTAAACAGCACTTAGTATAATGAAAGAAATACAACGACGAATTGGAAAATAATAAATCATAAGAAGTTCTGCAATATAAATGCAAATACATTTAATTTAAAAACTAACCTGAACCGTTCCTTTCACATTATTATAATTATATTCGTCAACGGAATTATTATGTTTTCTTAGAAAATCTTTTATTAAATAGATTTTCTGAATTGAGACTTGATTTTACTAGCTAAACAAAAGCATAAATATGCGTAACTATCAATTTTATTGTGAATTAACTACACAATAAAATAAAATTGTATACGTTATTTACCTCGTTTTTTTATCAATTAATGCAAAATGAGTTTAACACTTGTTGCAGGCTCCTGGGGGGGCACCTCAAAATGAGGATGAGATGCTTCCGGTAGGGTTGTTGAATCTCACCAACCCGTTAGGTATAATAAAAGGTGGGGACACTGACCCTCCCATGGATGAAGGAATGTACTCCCTACAGGAAGGATTGCACCATGGCATCTGATGGCCATTAGGACTCAACTCAGATAATGGAATAGTGTATTACTAAACAGAATAAAAAATGTATTTTTCGATTTGAAAAAGATTATTCAAATTACACGATTGCGAGTTTTGATTTCCTCAATTGATAAAGAGTTCTAAAGGAATTAACATATTTGTATATTTAAATCACAATTCCTTTCATTGTAATGGTCAGAAAATTTAATAAATTTTACTTTTCATTGATATTAAACATACAAAGCTTATTTAAAATACCCACAGTTCAATTTAAATAAATCTGCTTACGTTCAATGTAATTGACAAACAAAACCAATAGATTTGTATTCCCTTCACCATTGAGAAAGGCCCCAACGTAAAACCAGCTTCAACACTTGTTTACAACTACTCGGCTCTCTAACAACAATAAATACGTCAACATCTGCTATAAATTCCCGTCATTCTTAGCATTCAATGCTTGCTCACCAATTACTGCATTATCGATGATAATTGGGAGAAAGGTCCGTTTCCCCCCTTTCATCTGCTCTGTGAAACCGTTCCCTGCCTTTGTTTTGTATGGAGCACGCAGTTGTTGGTGGAAGCGACCCCCCTAACAGAACAAAGCAGACTCTATATTTTGAGCAGCATCTTTCATCTCCGCTTCAGGAACTCACAAAAGCAATCTTGATCATAATTAGAAGCCTATTTCCCATTCAGAATTCTCTACTCGCGTCTCAAGGGCAGAGGGATCCATTCATTAATGGTTGCAAGAACTGATTGCAGCAGATCTGATAAAAGTTGTACCTTAATGCTGTGTATTTTACAGTAAAATGCTCTTATTTTATAGTAGTTTTGGGTGTAATTAGGTTTTAAAGAACGAATAGAGTATACGATTTATATAGTTTAACTAATCAGGAATTAAGATTTAGAGAATTAGGAATTTGTATTAATGTGGGAAAGTAGCTTACAATGAATTGGCAAAAAATAAAGGCTGTCTCAAATGTATTTTCATTTTGTTTATGTAAGGAAAAATAAAATTTTATGTGCACTAAAGTATTGATTGTCTGAACAATATTTGTGTGCTATGAAAGACTCAGTTTTTAAAGTTTTACAAATTTCTTTATTTTTATATTTCTAAAAATGGTAATTTTTTTAATAAAAAAACAAAGCCTTGCTATAAGCATGGTTGTTGGAAAATATAAAATTAAGTCGTTTTTTTTTTTTGCTTTGTATTATGCATATATTAATACATTAAAGAGGGGGGATCTTGACGAAAGTATGCTAGGTAACGCGGATCAAATCGTATTACAACGACTCCCGTCTTTCATGTGTTGATTACATGTTACACTTAAAAGCTAAACGACAAATATATATGAAGTTTGATTTGTGATATTGTTTCATAAATTGTAAGCTTGAATAAAAATTTGATTTTAATCGGTCCTAAAGAGGTTCGAAATAAATATGGCTAAAGCTAATGAAGGGAATGGCTAAATAACTAAGTGCAACACTCTTACACTTCTGACACCAAAATACAATGTATGCGGTATCATGATGTTTACGGCCTTTATCACCGCAGTTTTATGTACAAAAGTGAATTATTTGATACCTTCATTAAAGGATATGGAAATAAATTTATGGATTTTATGAATGCTTTTATTATAGACCATCATCTAGAATAAAATTCACCATCTATTGTTTATAATAAATAATTGATAAAATTGAAACAAAATGTAACATTTATTTATGAATGTAATATAATTTTACCTATATCTCCTCTTTTGGTATATATATATATATATATATATAAAATTTTGATTATGCAGAACATTGAATTGAATTTTTTCTGCCAATTACAATTCTTAGAATTCTTGTATTTTTAGATTAAAATTCCAGGAAACAGCCGTGTTAATTTATCTAGTACAAAAGTTCATAGAATCTACTCTGAGGATCGATTGTAGAAAGACGAAAGTGCTTCGTTTATAAAAATACATTAATTTTTCCTTTTATACTTTTCCAGTGTGGAAAAGATTCCATTGGATGATAATGTTTACAATGTTTTAATCTTTCATAAATGGATTACCTAATATTTCACTGAAATTTATAACAGTAATTGTATTTTGGATTCTTACTAAAATAGACTATGCTATCGTATTTGGTATTCTTTTAAATTTTAGCCATGGAATGTATCGAATTATTAATTTGATACACGAAATCTGAAACGCTTTTATTTTATTATTTATTTGTATAATTTATTTGAGTCTTTTGCTTAAATGTCTTTTTATATTTAATATATAATTATATATTACATATACCTATAATATATATTTATGTATAATAAATATATATCTCTAATGGAAATTTGGAAATTTCCTGTGTGATATTTATTACACTCAATTCATTTTTCTATTAAATCAAAGCTTAAAAACTGAAGAAAAATCTTTAAAAAAAGAATTTTCGAGGTATATTTTACTATAATTCGGAACTGTGGATTTTTTTTCTATTTAAAATCAGTTAGAAAGGTCTACAAAAATTTAATTATATTATCCTTAATAAATGTATAATTTGATTAGCCGCGCATCATTGGTATAGTGTAGCTGCGAAGAAATATACTAGCGTGGGGAAGAATTTTTGTTATTAATTATTGGGATGCAATTAATACACATGTACCAACAAAACTAAATATGTATTTAGGACATTTTCTTTCGACCTCTTTAAATCAAAAATTGACTAAGATCGGCAAATCTAGATATATATAAAACGAAATCGTAAATCGCGTAATTTACACTTATAATTCAAGAGCACCGATTTTAATGATTTTTGTTTGTTTGTTTTATTCGTCTTAGCTACCCGTTACAGAATAACCATTAAATTATCGTAAAAGTTTGAAAACAATTAATCCTGATCATAGGGGTGTTTTTTTAAAAGTCAAACTAATAGAGCTGACTGTAAAACGGCCTTTCCAGTGATTGAACTAACCAAGATGGGAAGCAACATTGCAGATTTGTAAAATATCTATATATAAAATGAAATCGTAAATCGTTTAATTTACACTAATTATAATTCAAGAGCGGCTGCACCAATTTTAATGGTATTTTTTTATTCGTCTCAGTCACCCATATAATAATAAGTATTAAAATAGAATAAACGTTTTTAAAATTTAATCTTGATCTTAGGGGTATTTTTTGAGAAGTTAAACCAACAATGCTGACGGTAAAACGCCCTTTCCAGAGATTGAAGTAACCGTGCAGGTAGTAACATTACAGATTTATAACAATATTTATATTTATTCCAAAATGCCGATGACAGATAGTGTGGAATCTTTTTTAAAAAAATGATGATTTAATTTTTATTTTGTGTCTTAATTATGAATTTTAGAGATGGTCTAATAGTATCTGATTCAATATTGGAAAACCACAAAGTATGCCACGAAAAACAGCGATATGGCAGTTTTGGCATCCAAACCATAAATATCAACGGTGAAATTATAAACTATCAAACTGGTCGATATGTGAACTGTAGTGAGGCAATTCAGCGTAAATTCTTATTTCCTATTCACGAACGTCATTCCACTGTTGTGCTGTTGGCGTTGCATCTGGATAACGGGCAATGAGTTTATTTCACAGCGTTGAGTATTGCTCAACGAGATGTAGCACCTTTAGTGACAAAATTGACGAATTTCTTTACGGCTTTCCTAAGTGCTTTCTTGAACTTTTCTCGATATTGAAGTAAATGAGGAGATGCATGACCAGAATTTGCTGTAGATTGAAGATTGTTGCCTCATGTCTGGCAGGTTATTAGTGAAGTTAGGAATGCTAACACCAGATCGTGGAATTAAAGACGCATTTAATTGAGAATTGAAGCATAAATGTGAATATGATCTCCTGAACGCCTAACAGAAGGAATTGTATGATACATTAGTGAAGGCAATTGAAGATGGAAATGGTGACTAATGATTACTGCCCCTGGTGGAACCAGGAAGATATTCCTCATACCATTGCTTTTGGCCTCTGTTTGTGCGATGTCGGACATTGAGTTAGCAGTTGATTCTTCTGGGATAGTGGTCATATTATTGGAAAGGGGCCGTTCGGCGCACTCAGCGTTAAAGTTGCCATTAAACCTACAAAATTGCGCAATGGACAAAATTTTAGTCCTTCTAAAACCATCATATGGAACGAATGCACGATGGCACAAACGCACATTGGAAGCATTTGACTTTGTGTTGAAAGATCTGCGCAATACCTCGAAATGCTTTTGAAGCACAATGATTTTAAAATATGGCGACTTCCACGAAACTCTTCCAGCCATTCCATCGACTGCTGCATAGGAAATAAACGTTTGCCTTAAATTATCAGGTCTATGGCGGTACGTGAAGAAACTTCAACTGACAACAAACATAAGAGTTCAATTGTTGAATGATAAATCTGCTTAAGACTTCTTCAAGCAATTGTTAACTATCGGTAATGACCATTTTCCTGTCGATGAATCGAGCTGGTTGATTTCATTTACTCTGAATTTTTGTAATTTCGTATTATCGAAAGATGAGCTTATCAACAAAATGTTCCTCAACATCATTTATAATCACAAACGGATGAATTAATGAGCAATTTCGGCACCTATAAACAAAGAAAACAAAGATGCGGATGATTTAAACTTCGTAATTCAGAATTAAATTGTTGGTTGCATTCATTCAAATCTATTGAATGTGTAACAAATGAAGACGAAGTCACCAACTATCCATCTAAATTTTTAAACTCCTTAAATGCATCTGGCTTATCACCGCACAATTTACAGCTGAAGATTGACTCAGTGGTCATGATGCTTCTAAACATAAACCAACCAAAACTATGCAAAAGAATGCGTTTGATAATAAAAACTGATTGATGAAAGTGGTTCACGCGACTATACACAAAGTAAAATTCAAAGATGTGGAAGTTCTCATTGCGATAATGCCGGTGATCCCAAGAGATATGCACTTTGAATTTAAATAAATTTAATTTCCAATTTGTGTTGCATTTGCAGTGACGATTAACAAATCACAAGGCCAATTGTTGAGAGTTTGTAATCCGAATCTGAAAAACCCATGTTTTCTCCTGATCAATCATATGTGGCATATTCATGTGTTGTTAAACAATCCGTTTTATTTGTTCTTGCGCCTGATGGCAAATAAATGTAAAAATAAAAATAATAAATGTAAAACAAAAATGTACATCAGAAGATGTTTTATTCTAGAGAATAAATCCGAATGCATATATAGATTAAATAAAGAAATGCCTTTCTGAGAAGCCATTGTAATATTTTTGTAGTTTTATTCATTTTCCCCTTATATCATTACAACAAGTCAAATATGATTAAAATCGGAGCAGCTGTTCCTGAGTTACAAATGGTGAAACTAAACTATTCATTGATTGTTAGGTGGTACGAAGTTCACCAGGTCAGCTAGTAAAGTCATAAATCAACACCGAGTTTCCATATTTTAGTTTTTTCATTTTTGATTACTCGCATTTACATATTTCTGAGTCTGCATGCTTACAGACGACGGACAAGATGGATTTCTTTTCAAATTTGATAAATATAATAAGGAAACATAGTACTATTAACCGCTAGCCAGTCGAGAAAAATAGTTATGAATTAGTTTATTGGAGATAAGATCAGAATTTTGACAACTAATCGTTGCGACACTGCCTTTAAAAAAACTCGGAAAGTAGAAAATTTAAAAATAAACAGATATGAAACTTTTTTTTTTGCTTTCAAAACTGGAAAAATATTAAGCAATTAAGAATTTGATAGAACAATCTGAATGATTTGAACTCCCTTGTAAAAGTTAAATATTTTTCTGAAAACTATGCAAAAAAACATTTAAGAAATCACAGACATATTGGAAAATTTGCAAAAGAATAAATAATTAAATGTTTATAATTAAAAGATAATTTTCTTTTGAATTATGTAATGCTTTAGAGCATTACATAATTCAGTTTTGTTAAAAAATAATTTCGGGAAATAATTCGGGAATATATATATATATATATCAAAATTCTCTAAATAAATCTGTTCAATAGATTAATAAGGTGCTTTTATACATTTTATAAGTTACATTTATAAGGTACTTCATTTTATATTCCGTCAGAAATATTTATAAATTTATACAAGGTGCAAAGCACTGAGCAGTAACGGAAACGCTTACAATTTTACAACATTTATTTCAAACTGAAATCAATAAATTATAAGAATTTAGTTCGAAGTATATGTTTCGTTATGAAGCAATGATAACGATGTTTATTTGCATCCACTGCCATGTGTGAGTCTGCTTTTTCATAGCTATGCCTGCATCATCAAGATTTTAATGTTTTGAAAACAAAATGAGTATCATCAGATAATACTTAAAGAAACATCTACTTGCTTTATTCAATGGCAGCATTGTATATTATTCATTCTGTTTTCACTAACCATTTCTTAATAGCTCAATATAATGATCCGTTACATTAATAATACGATATTCATTTTGACTGCGAAATAATTTTAAAACCAGTAAAATATCCTCAGCGACTTTCCACAACTATATGCTGTTTTATGAAAATATATTTATTGCATTATATTGTCATATATCTAAAAAAATCGACTAAACTGTATTCATGAAAATGATATAGCTTTATTTCCTTGTGTAAAAAGTGTGCAGAAAGAAAATAAAATAATCATCAAGTTAGACATCCTGATTATTTGAATCTGTTTGTTTTAACCCCACTAACACCATTCTTTCTTTTGAAATTAAATGAGTAGAAAAAATAAATATCTATCAATATTCAGATTTAAATGAATCTACTTTATAGTTTTTTAAATCTGCCCCTGAGGTTTTCAAAACCATTAGTTTTCAATTATGAGCTGAACCTCTGCAAGTCTGTCCTAAAACATGGGAATTTAAAGATGATAGAGCTTTACTGGATAAAATTTGGATTTGGATTTCAACGGCTAAATTATAAATATTCATTCTGTTTTCAGTAAACATTTCTTAATAGATCATTCTATATTCACGCTTTTATTTGGTTGAACAATAATATTAAAACTGGTAAAATGGCATCGGGGACTTTCCACAAATATATGTATGTGATAATATATATATATTTTTAATATTATTTCAAAATTTTTTGAAGAAAAACTGAGTATTTTAATTATTAATTATTACATTTAAAAAAGTTATATAGCCTCATATGAAAATTACCCAAAAAAACTACCATAATCGCCAACTCTGGCATTTTGAATATCTAAGTTTTAAGCGCATTTGGCGTCGCAAATGTCATTAATTTATATTTATAACCGTCTCACTGTGCGTTTGACTGTAAACATAATAAATAAAAAGCACTTTACTTTTGGTTTTAGTGTCAAAACTAGAAATATTTATAAAACTTCTCACTCTGCCAGTTTAGCCATAGAAAAACAGTTCATCTTTAAGAGTTAATACAGCAAGTATATATCCCTAAATATCACTAAGGAGAAAATATAATTTTATAAAAATACACATTTCATGATTTTTTTCAATAATACCATGAGAAATTGAAGCGACATATAATTAGAATAACCCCTTATGCCATTTAAAGCATTTCTCCAGTTAGAAGTTTAATAACCAAGAGCATAATAATACTATATGATCAAATTACTTAGTATATAACTATATAAACATATCACTGAATAAAACGTCAAGATTCCAAAATTCAAATCAATTATTGTAAATTCATTGTGCTTAATCGAATCTAATATGATGACATCGAATGTGCTCGGAATCTTCAATGTTATTGCCTGGACATTTCTTATAAAATTAGCCAAAGGAGATACATGCAGAGATAAGTAATCACTTGACATTTGGAAATATTGTTTCACATCTTAATTTTTTCTCTAAATTTCAAGACTTATCGATTATTATAATTCAAGATTTATGTCAAGCATGAATGGTTTTCTTCTGTACAAGTATTGCAGATTTGAACTATTTTTTCGGACTAAAATAGATCAAAAAGGCAAATAATTTCGTTGCACCACCCGACGCACAAGAATGGGAAGCTCACATGTTACCACTTAATCAGCGACGCTTGCAAACGCATGTGGAACCTACCTCCTCTGATGTTAATTATGAGAAAAAAATTGTGCAAAATTCGCAGATTTGAACTATAATATCCTTTTGGGGAAAAAGATAACATTTCCAAACAATTGTTGTGCAATACCAGATTATCGAATCTGGAGCAAAGAACGAGAATATTACATTTTAACATTTCACCAGCGACCAGACAATCTGTACATTTTGGATTTACATTTTAAATTTTCTCATGATGCATTATGTTATATTTCAAGTTTTCAAAAAGCATTAAAAATAAATTGGAAAGGAAAGGCGAAGAGAGAGATGGCTGTCATAAGATCTTAGAGAATTAAATGCTTATGACAAGAGTCTCAATGAGTAAATAAAAGCCTAAAAAGTGAAAGCCTTTGAAGAAGAATGATATACTATAATAACGTAGCTTACCCTATAATCTTCACCTATTTTAAATATATATTTTATTGTCTTGTACATTACCTGTACATTGCGTCATTTATCATGCATGGTTTTATATACATGATTCAAAAATATTTTTAAATTAATGTATAGAGCAGATCTTTTGATCTAGAATTATCAAAGTCTGTTCATGTTTTCTTATTAAATATTAAATTCTGCCTAAGAAAAAGGTTTTCATAGTTTTAATGAAAAACTAGTCGAAATTCTTAGGGGTTTTTTTTTCGATGATTTCAGAGTATATTGCTATGCAAAAAAGTTAAAATAAAAAACAGCCACTTATTGACACTTAATTTCGTTGAATTTTCGATTTTAATTTAAAAAATTACTTTTAAGCACATTTAAAACAAGTTTTACTATTTTATTTAGAATGTTTAAATAATCCCCGTTGCGACATAATTAAAAAATCCTTTCACTAGCATATTATCCCACCATGTGTTAAAAAGCATATTTGGTATATAATAAAAAAAACAAAAATTAATCAAATATAAAATAAATTAATTTTTTAAAAAGAGTGGTACACATTTTATTAATTTTGTTTTTGTATCTAGAATCGTCTTTATGAAATACGATCTTTGATATTGTTATATGAAATTATTTTTAGAATTAAAATATTCACTGACATAATAAACTTTATTAAATTTTACATAAGAGAGTATTTTTTTAAATTAAAAGAAATTAAACATTAAAAATATTGAAACTTAATACTATTATTTAAAGTTTTTTTAATGAAATAATGATTTTGGGGTATATTGTTTTTAAAAGCAAAAATGCTGTTCCGTTTTGCTGTAATGTACCAAAATTTTGCTTATTTAATTCTTACGGAAGACAGACGATTTGGCTTTGGGTGAAATATTAGTTTCTGAAATTATAGCGAAAGTCATTGAGAAAACGAAAAATAATGCTATTTAGAGAGTTCTTGTAAGCACTATATTAAATTTTATTAGTTAATGCATCTAAAATTAAATTTTTTAAAGTTAAATTACAGTCTGCAAAGTATCTGGGAGCATGTTTTAGATAAAAAAAACAATATTTTCTTCATGTAATTTATTCTGCTTTTCGTCTGGCTGTATTTATTTTTATTTTATAAATATGCTTACCTTTTTATTTTGAAGAATATGCAAAATAAAATTCTGATTAATAACTGAATTCAGAGTCAGGAATAAAATAACAAAATAAACTTAGAAAAAGTATCATAAGATGCATTATGATATAAATTTGCATATTTTTCGTTTAAGAAGTAATTTGAGTAATAGTTTTTAAATTATAAATGAATTTGTTTTTATCTAATTTTACTTTTTACAGTAATTATTCTTTTATTGAAATTATAGAAGGCTTTCAAAACTACATTTGAATTATTAGATCTTATGTAGGCATAATTGCTGATATGATTGATGTCAGAAGAAACTAAAATTGCATGCGCTATTTTAGACATCATTTTATCAGATGACCACTTTTTTTTCACTTAAAAAGAAACGGTTTTTATACTTTAAAAAATTGTTTGGTTTCTAAATTTTTTGTTTCGTTTTTATCTAGAAGATAAAAACGAAATCATATATCGCACTCATAAAAAAAATTCAAACTCAAAATTTGATGATTTTTTTCAACCTTCTGTGTTTGAATCCGACTCGAGTCCGAAAAATACATTCTTGATATTGTATTGAAATTTACTGTAAACACGATAATTTTAGCACGCTTTAAGCTTATATGAATGAAATATATTAATTTTTTTTCACCGGATATACAGTTTTATTTCAAACCTTATAGATATTCTATTCAGATAATGTCTATCTGTACGAATATAAACACGGAAAAAAATTACAAAATTTAGAGAGTTAGATTAATAAGATTTAATGTATAGTTTTAACATTTAAAATGTAGATCTATCATATTTGGAACTAAACCAATCAATTGTTTATCAATTTATATTTTCTTGGAGGAGCTTGCAAACAGGATGTTTATTTATATAAAATAATATTGTCTGTTTCTGCGTGTCTATTTGCGTGGTTACAATACTGACATGATTATCACTTGTCTGCAATCTACGCCTCACAGTCATATCTTGGAGTAATTTTAGAGGATTGAGCAGAGCTAGAAGAATTAGTAATGGATTGATTTTTTTTTGCCATAATTGTCCAATAACCATTTTGGCATTTGAAAGAAGACTATTAAGATAGGAGGATCTTCTGAATTATTTAAATTAATTTCAAGGATATAATCCTTTAGATTTGGTCTTTCATATATATTATTTGTTGCAACGAAAGGAAAATACAAATTACATGACGAATGCACAAACGCTTGTTTTTACTCATAACTTACTTACTCTTATTACCATTCTGGACAAACTTGCATGTCTCAAAAGGCGAAATATTTTCATCTTGCTTAATAAATCATCAAACACAGTTTCCTACTTTTCCAGTAATTTTTCGGGTTTTGTAGTGAATAAATTTTTAAAAGAAAATTTTAAAATTATAATATTTTATTATAAATAGAAAAGTGTATATTTAAGAATTTAAACATAACTATATCGTATATTTATTTATTGAATTGCCGTCTTTCAGAAGCTTAATAATCAATTTCCATAGCAGAATATGTGGCAAAACAAGAAAAGTATTGATACAAAATAATCCATCGATGCATTTTTTTGCAAACAATGTAAGTAAACCGAAAATTGTTCCATCTTTGTCTAATCTAAGTCGATAAATGATCAAAGCTGCTCTCCCAAGTTTCATTAAGGTCAGATTTATATAATCTTGCAATTATTCGCTTTATTCGATTTTCTTATTTTTTTTATCTCAGCTAACCCATTTTAAGTAATAATTACTCAGAATTAAAATTCTACAATATATTGTGCATGCATTGATTGAAAGAGTGCATAATATTTTAGGCCATTCAGAATGTAAAGTTATCTTGTCCCATTCACAATTAGCAGCATTTCCTTAGAGCAGCTCCACTGGTTGAGGCATTCCATTGTTAAACGCCGCCAGATTTCGAGATGCTGAAAATCCTTTGATTATTCGCCTTTAGTCATGAAACCAGATGTGAACTCATTATGGGGATGGGACCTGTCGCTTTGTCAAAAGAAAGTGTCCTTACGACTGGTTTCCGGGTGGTTCCTTTGTAATGGAATCACTGACATTCGTTCTAGAACGGAATGTCTAGGATGCATCATTGATGGGCAGTCCAACGCCACGAAAGACAGAGATGACAATTGATGAAAATTTTTGCTGGAAAATTGATCGATAGAAAGCTGACGTGGGGGAATGGAATTTGGGGACGTGGAATTTAGACAGCAGAAAAATACCGGTTGGGCTTGAGAGACGGGAAAGAAATCTTGGATAGTGGACAGCGATTTCGACGCTCTACATTTGTAGCGGTTCTGGACAACATCCTGTTAAAGTCTTGTGGTTTTTTTTCTTGGAATTAATGCAGATTTTCCCTTAACTATTTTCACGACAGACCTTCTTCCTACAAATGTTGTGTAAATGGCGAATAATCAACCTAGATTAGAACAAATTATTCTTTTGTAAAAATAATGGATTGTAAATAAATTATTTATCTGGAATCCCACTCTCTCACTTGATAGATTGTAATCAAGTCATTGCAGGAAACATACTGAATTGTATGTTAATTAATTGTATGTTAATTAATTGTAATTATTAATTATTACCACTGAACAGTGGTAATAATTAATAATTATTACCACTCAGTAATAATTTCCCCTCTAAACAGCATCCCACGATGCAAACGGGAGAAAGGATTGCAACGAAATTTGGTGAATAGACTGTACACAAGAGAGCTCACTCAGTTTGGAAAAAAAATTCGCTTCAAAATGTCCGCATTTTAAACATTAATTTGAACACAATAATCTGCCAGATTTGAATACAGAAACAATATTAACATTTATTGACTAGTTCCTGATCACCTTCCATCAAACCACATTAAATAAAGGTAACGATAAAAAATAGTAGTACTCTGTTTGAGAGAAAAACAGTTCCGTTAGAAGAAACAAGAACACACTGGGACAAAATTGCTCAAATAAGGCAATTATAAACCCTTTACTGGGGAGGTGAAAATTTAGGACGTAACTGGGGAGGTGAGGTTTCTGAAACCCCATTTTCTTTATACTCGAATCAAATTTTCTAATGAAAGTATTAGATTGAAAATCAGCCAGTATATTCTGCAGACATTTTTCTTAGTATATAAGTATGTTTCAGAAAATTTTCAAAGTATTATATCATTGAAAAAAGTAAATTCATTGGACATTTTCTTCACCAATTGCATTGTACAATAAATAATATTCTTGAAAAATCATATTACTTTATACTTTTAAAATCATATTTATTTAACAATATATAAAAAAATATATAGAAATCAATGGGTATAGGCTTGTGTGACTTTCATTTCACTATTTTGTAGAACATTTTAAACTTACAGGTTAGAAACTTTTATAAAAGTCAACCAATAAATTCTGTATATATACACTGAAGTGACAAAAGTCATGGGATGACTGTTAATATCGTGTCGGTCCTCCTTTTGCCCGGCGAAGTGCAACAGCTCGACGTGTCATGGAGTCCACAAGTCGTTGGAAGTCCTCTGCAGAAATATTGAGCAATGCTGTCTGTATAGACGTCCATAATTGTGAAAGTGTGGATGGTGCTGGAGTTTGGGCACGAACGGACCTTCCGATGATGTCCCATAAATGCTCGATGGGATTCATATCGGGTGATCTAGGTGGCCAGATCATGCGTTGGAATTTTCCGGAATGTTCTTCAAACCAATCGCGAACAGTTCTGTCCCGGTGACATGGCGCATTGTCATCCATAAAAATCCTATCGTTGTGTGGGTACGTGAAGTCCATTAATGGCTGCAAGTGATCTGCAAGCAGCTGAACATAACCATTTCCAGTCAATGATCGGTTCAGTTGCACCAGAAGAAGGAGTCCATGCCATGTAAAAACAGCCCACACCATTATGTAGCCACCACCAGCTTGAACAGTGCCTTGCTGACAGTTTGGGTCCATGGCTTTGTCGGGTCTGCGCCACACTCGAACTCTACCATCAGCTCGCAACAACTGAAATCGTGACTCATCTGACCACGCCACGGTTTTCCACTGGTCTAGGGACCAGTCGATATGCTCACGAGCCCAGGAGAGTAGCTGCAGGCGATGTCGTGCTGTCAGTAAAGGCACTCGAGTCGGTCTTCTGCTGTCATAGCCCAAGGAAGACAAATTTCGCCGCACAGTCCTATCGGACACGTCCCTCGTACGTCCCACATTGATTCCTGCAGTTATTTGTCGAAGTGTTGCGTGTCTATTAACATTGACCATTCTACACAGACGTCGGCGGTCTCGGTCGTTAAGTGCAGGTGGTCGCCCACTGCGCTGTCCATGATGGGATGTGATGCCTGAAATTTCATACTCTCGGCACACTCTTGATACTGTGGATCTCGGAATGTTTTATTCACGAACGATATCCGCAATGGAATGACCCATGCGTCTAGCTCCAACTAACATTCCACGTTCAAAGTCTGTTAATTCTCGTCGTGCCGCCATAAATCACGAAAAACCTGTTCACATGAATAACTTGAACACAAATGAAAGCTTTGGAAAACGAACTGCGCATTTATACTTTTTCGCTGCGATACTACTGCCATCTGCATATTTGTATATTGCTATCCCATGACTTTTGTCACTTCAGTGTATATATATATATATATATAAGTTTTTAAAAGGCATCATCACTAGAAAAATTTAATATGTTTGAACATACATATCAGAATCAGTTGAATGCGAACTTTCATCGAAAAACTCTTCGATATAATTAACCTTTAAAATCACTTTCTGCTTCATTAAAAGTGTCTTGAGCACTGCTTCATAATAGAATCAGTAAATCTGATGTTATTTCTCAGCCCTAGTTTTCGTGCCATCTGCTAAGCCTTGTTTATCACTAGGACACTAACAGGGAGATGTGGTCTGAGTGACGTCTCTAAAAGAAATAACTGAATTATTTTAAAAACTATTTGCCGAAATCGGTTGAAAGAGTGCAGGTGTATTGAAAATCACAAAAGAGTAGGCTACAGGGTAAACCCACTTAGTTAAAATACAAATGGAATATGGATAATGAGCGAAAGTCCATTGCTAGCGGTCTCACAGACCACAATGCCAATTTACAGGTTAATCGTTCCCAGGATCATGTAGGGGGAAATATTCTACGTGATCACCCGCATTCACTTGCTAAATTTCAATTCGATGAATAGTGTGTGTCATTCTTCTCACATGAAATTCTTTAAGTATACTCAACGTCTCAACAAGATACCGACAACATTACAACAGAAAACAGTAGCATAAAAATGACAACGACTTCAAATTTTTCTTTCCTTTTGTTTAGCTCAAAGCTTCCTTCTTCATGCAAATCACGCTCTTTTCCCTAGAGCTGACTGCTTTCATCGATTTTACACGTTATTGCTCATAATTTTTATTCTGGATTGTCAATTAGGTTTCTGTATTCCGTTTTGATCGTTTATTGAGTTAAATTTAATGTTTTCCGGAAAAGTCGCCATTTGGTGGTCATTTTGAATTTTAAAAATATCCGTTAAGGCTCGTGTATAGTTTATATACAAAATTTCGTTGAAATCCTTTTTGAGTTGTTGTTTATAGGAGAAATTTAATCAAAATCGCCCTGTATATCACGTCAGAAACTAAACCACTTTATGAACTCAATTCTGCTATTAAAAACTGAAATAACTGAACAAAGGAAAGAAATAGAAATAAGGAGCAATGTGAATTCAATTTTGCTATTCAAAACTGAAATCATTGAATAAATGAATTCAGTAGAAAAAAGCAACACTGTGAATTCAACTCTTCTGTTCAAAATTCAAATTATTGAATAACTAAATTAATTGCAGTCAGTCAATTCTATAAATTGAAACTTGTTATTCAAAATAGAAATTATTGAATAACGGAATTCAATCTAAAAGTTAAAGTGCAAATATTAATAAACAATACAACAACTAATATATAATTTCATAAATAATAAGAAATATATGTGTGTAAAATAAACTGAGTAAATGAAAAATATATTAGAATAAATAATGAAATAAAATTTATACAATCTGTATATTCATGTATCAATTTCAATAAAAAAATCCAAAAAAATGAAAAGTATTGGTTTATTTTCCGATTTTTTTTTTTTTTTGCGTTTGAATAATTTCAATTGTAACAAAGAAATCAATTTCTGAAACACTTTGGCATTAGACTCAGAAAGCTTAAGTATATTTAAAAGAATAAATTAATATTTTAAAAACAATGCAAACTTTATATATACTATTTAAATAGCTTAATATTTTAACTAATCCATTCTTTACAACAAAATTATATTTCTAAAAAATGCTTTCCAAAACAAAATTGGAGGCATAATAAATAAGGATTCTGAAAACAAAATCACGATATTCAATTCCTCAAAAGATCAAATTCTGAATAAGATTGAAAATTCCTAGCTGCAGCAAGAAAATATTTGGAATCTTCAACTCAGACAAAAGCTAAGGCGGATTTGAAACTTCTTCTATTCCCTATAAAAAGATTATATAACTAGCATTGTTAAAATATCAAAGACGAGCATTCGAGGCAGTCTCTTTATTATTAGTTTCGTTAAACCCTAGAACAGCGGGCTGCAATGGATTTTTTATTACTTAACAGAAAAAAAAGAAAAAAAAAAGGCTGAGCTTCGAAATCCATCTACAGTTGTCCTTGGGATGATGTAAAGGTAAAATGAGACAGCTGGTATAGCATCCATTCAGGTCCCAAGAAAACAATATAGTATGACGATATCTGGTTAGATGACATAACTTCAGGAAATTATATTTTCTGTTCCTCTATTTTCTTTCCACTTGTGCAAGATCTGTTTGGTAGTTTTAGACCTTTGGAAAAGTACTGAGGATTTTGAACTTGGCAAATAAAAGTAGTTATTCCTTTATTATTACTTAAAGAAAATCATATTTTTAACTCTGATGTGATTGTAAATATTCATTTTTGCATTTAAATTGTTAATTAATCGCTTGCGAATATTTATTCAATTACTAAATCAGATTTTACTAATAAAATGACAGTAATATAGATTGCGTCTTTTCCAAGTGATGGATGCAAAAATATTAATAAACTTAAAAATTTATGATCAATACTTTAATAAACAATTTTCATTATTATGAATCTAATACCATAATAAATATTCGCTTACTTATGATTAAAATAGCTCCCATTTTTCATTCTAAGATGACTGTGGATATTTAATTTTGCTTTTTCCATTGATAAATCGATTTTTGATTTTAATCAATTAGTCAATTGTAATTATTTTGCTAGTAAAAATAGTAAATCATCATTTATATACCATTCAAGAAAATAATATAAAGCAAAACATTAACAAAAAAGCCTGTAATAGAAATTTTAATAAAATTCATTCATTATTACATTTTAATGCTACAAAGTCAAATTGATCAAAAGGAATAATTATAATTTACTTCTCTAAATTACGATTATATATAATATAATCAGTATTATTGTTTAAGTAAATTAATTTTCTAATAAAAATTTGTTTTATTATCGGCGGCATGGCCTTGAGAGACTGCGTCTTCACTGGGATCTGGACATCCTGGATTCGAGTCCTGTTTCTGGCATGCTTGTTCTCCCCCTCCCCTTTGTTCTATGGAATGTGTAAAGTGCTAACCTCTAAAAAGGGGTTGTGCAAGCGTAAGTATGTGTAATCTTCATATAAGACAGATGTCAGACTTTTGTCCTTTTGAGCTATGGGGTATTTACCCTCAAAAGCTCTTAAGATCCCATTTTCGCTATAACGAAGATGCAACATCATCATCAATTTGATTTGTTGATATTATATTGTCATTTAAGTTAAATATTTAATTGATGTGAAATAGTTTTTTTAAGTGAAATCTCAATATATTGCAAACGAGATTAAATAATCAGCTTTAATTGAATCGACATTGAAAATTATAAAATCCTCCTTAAGAATAAAAATTAAGGAGTTTCAAGGCAACAATGAAATTTTGAAATTAAAATTTATCATAAAATTGAAAAACTGCCATGCCCTTTTTGCATAGTTTGATTCTAAATTTGAAATTTTTCATATTGTAGTGATATTTTTAAATGCAAGGAGGCTACTAATAAAAAAAAAATAATCCTTAATTGTCATATAATGCTCGAAATGCTAATAAGAATTGAATACAATTTTAGAAATAGAATTAGACTTTTTCTTTCATTGGTTCAATTTAATTCTTCATTCAGGTTTTTCATTAATGTTTTGAGAAATAAAATAAACTCAAAATTTTTCTTTCAAGTCCAGTTCGTCTGTAATATAAACTGGAATAAAATTGCTTCACATTTTTCTTCCTTATGGTCTCACATTAAATCCAATAACCTATCTTTCAGAAACAACGAATAATTCCGAAGTCATTGTAGCATCAGATTTCACTCACTTTTCCAAATTAATCGCCATTCTTAGAAGATTCCTACAGCAATGAAAATGGTATGCAACCGAAACAGTTCGACCAACCGAAGCTTTTCTTCGAGTTCTTTGAGCGTATAAACAAAGTATCTGGTCAATGTATAGATAAGAAAATAATCAGGAATGTCAAGAAATGATTCGTATATTAGAAACATTATTTTGTTGGTAATACCTATACACCATCCAGAATTTAAACGTCAAAGAGAAGGATGCAAAATAAAATCAGAGATTTATAAACCAGTGACAATAATGTGACTGAAATTTTCTGTTGTACACATTAATGAAGTCAGCTGTCCTTTTTCCCAAAAAATTAAGACCTTTAATGAAATTTAAATTATGGGTGAAGAAATTTTTATGCTTCAAGTTTGGTATTTTGTGGTTTTTCGTATATTGAAAAAATAGGCGTAATCATTTTGGACACATCATTAACGACCAAAGGATATCAAAATTAAGAGCTTGAAAAAAGTTTAAATTAAGGGTGTAGAAATTTTTATGCTTCGAATATGGAATATTGTGGTTTTTCGTATAGGGAAAAAATAGGCATATTCATTTTGGACACATCATTAACGACAAAAAGGAGCCAAATTAAGGGTTTTGAAGAAATTTAAAATTAAGGTTGCAGAAATTTTTATTCTTCGAATTTGGCATTTTGTGATTTTTCGTATAGTCAAAAAATAGGCATATTCATTTTGGACACATCATTAACGACAAAAGAGAGCCAAATTAAGGGCTGTAAAGAAATTTAAGGGTGAAGTCAATTTATGCTTCGAGTTTGGCATTTATGAATTTTTGGTATGGTGAATAAATAGGTTAATTCATTTTTTACACATTATTTTAGACCAAAGGAGACGAAAATTTGGGACGCAACTCAAATGTAATATTATCATAAATCAAATTATATTTTTATTTAAGTACTTTCAAGATGAATTTTTAAATAAAAAATGCTATTTAATTATATTAAATTAGAATTTTAGCAAAAATTCAAAACTACACAAAGAATAAATCTTGAAGATCCCAAAATATACAAATTAAATGTTAATTAAAAAATATAGGAAAAAATAAGTGTTTGTTGTTTTAAAACAGCTCTAATGAAAAATCTCTCTTCTTTAAACTTTTATCAAATGGCTTGATCAAAATCTTACAGACAGCTTATAAGTACAATACCTTAGTTCCTAAACTGCTGAAGAAGATTTATTTCAATGCAATCTTTCAATACTGGGGTTCGATTGATAAATAATATAAACATTTCAATTTTTCGTGTTGTGAAACAACTATTGGACTTTTTTAAATAAATAGATTGCTTATTTTATAGTTCAGAAACAACAGAATACATTGGGAAATTATTATATTAAATTTTGTCAAAATTTTTGCATTGTTTTGTAAAGAAAGTTTAGCCAAAGTTGGCGAAAAAGACTATTGAATCTGTATATGTGTATATCTGTATTGTTGGAGTATTTGAATCCGTAAAATCACATTAATACAAGTATTATTCAAATAAATAATTCAATGCCACTTATCAAAGAATAAGCTTAGAATACAAATTTAAATAGTTTTATGAAGAAAACTATTCTGAAATGGAGAATAGTTATTGAACAAAAAAATATGTGGAATATTTGTAAAAGGTCTATTTATAACTATCTATATCTAACCAAGCATTTTTTAATATCTAGTTTTTATCTATGCTGAGTATAGATCAACAGCTTTTTGACGGCTCCAAATTTTGCATGGGGCTATGTATGAGATGTTAACTCTTTGTACCAAATTTTATCGAAATGCTGTTTACATTTTGTATTGATCTCATAGATTTATGTTCCAAAAGCAAGATATGCAGACTTCATAACTTTGATAGAGATATATACATTTCTTGTGATGTCTACCAAACTCATCCATCTAATAAAAGTATTTTCTGTGTTAACGTATTCACAAACATGCAAAGCGAAAATGTGTTTCTTTTTCAGAAGTCATGAAAGTTCGATTCGTGAAAATTCGCAAAAATCTTGAGTTGGGTATATTTTGAAGAATGTATTAGTTTGTGTGCTAGGCTGATATGGATATTATGAATATACCTTTTCATATATTGAAAGTATAAACAGATTGTAAGATTAGAAGACCATAATGATGTATATCTTCAAGCCTTATTACATTTGCCGGTGTCCTGGCATAGGGGAAACCCGTCTTCATCATGATCAGGACGTCCTGGGTTCGAGACCCCACTCGGTCATGGTTATTCTTCATCTGTGCTATGTGTGAATGTGCTATCCTGTAGAAAAGGGCTGTGCAAGCGAATGAGTAATGCGTGAGTTACAAAGTCGTACTCTTAACCCTAGCTGACGCTACAAAAACGAGAGACGCATCGTATTGACTTAAACAGCGAGCTTGTCCAATGGCAAACGCTATTAGAAATATCAACATCAAATTTTAATTGGTTTAATACATTCTCGTCTGGTTAAACAAACAAAATTTTAATTTGATCTAAACAAAAAATATGGTTAAGGAATTCTACACGAAATTTGTATATTACTATTTCAAATTTTGAACAAATCCATTCAGAGAGTGCCTACCTATCT
>JAPMOQ010010593.1:1922777-1938548 GCA_026543055.1 Argiope trifasciata | reverse complement strand
ATTAAACCGCAGCAGTAGAAATTTTTATATTTCTATTTCAAATTTTGGACAAATCCATTTAACGAGTGTCTAAATATCTACTAAGAACAGATGAGCATAATAACTGCAACACATATGATTTTGGAAACAAAAAATTTGGTATATAGTTTTATCAATTAAACATTAGATTCATGTAAATTTAGGAAATAGCCCAATAACGACTTAATTTTTTGTCTGAGTTTACATAAGCTTAAAAACGATAATTTAAAACCGTAAAGTCAGATATGGCGCACATTTTTAGCTTCTGAAGCCTTTATCAAACCTTTAATAAATTTATTTATCAAAGTTTGAACCAAATTTATTGAAGGATTAACAATCTGTCGGATGTAACCTTTTCCAATACAAATCTGATAATTCAAAAATACATATGACTTAGATAAGTGAAATGTAGTATGTATGTTTGCTCTTGGTTGAATATAGTTAGTTAGTTCTAAATATAGATGTTTATGTTAGTTTTTGGAAAAAATTAAACATATTTCTATTTTTTATTTATAAATGAATATATATTAAATTTGTATTTGTTTATATGATATAAATGTATAATTGGAAACAGAAGTGCTCATTTAAGCCTTATTTTATTGAGAAACTTATCTCATAGATAACTAAGGTCGATCTAGATATGCCACATTGTATCGATAAATAATTGAACAAATTCGTTGCACAAAACAATAGACTAAGTAATTACAATTGATTGTGCAAATAACATCTGATTCTAAACAAACTGGAAATTCAAAGTGTAATAAGAACTTCTAAATACAATAATCTTCAATTTATCTAAGATATGTGTTTTAGGAGAATGTTTACTGAAGACTTGATGATGTAAATTTGTGAATGAATCATTTGCATATTCACTTTTATTTGTCTATTGTTTGGTTTAGCAGTGATTTAAGTAAATTTGAACTGTCTCTGAGCACATTTTTATTTCCTTTGTTTGTGCGGTTGAAATGCAAAGCAAACTTCAGACTAGACTCCGACATTCGTTCATTTGATACTTGAGTTTAAGTAAATAACAAGGCTTAGAAGTGTGTTAAATATTTGCCCTTCACTATAATTAACTAATATTTGCTTCGTCATTGCATATTCTATATTCTTTGACTAAACAAAAAAATCTTACATTCCAATTAAATTGCATCGAAAATTGATAAACAAGATGTTTTTAAAATCATGAAACAAATTAAGTAAAAGCCTAAAAACTATTTTCGAAGATGAAAAAAATATTCATCAGAAATAAGATGATAATCATAAATTAGATGATATAAACATTATTTAAATACCTATCTTCCGCCATGTTTTGATTTTCAATTTTAAACACTGTTAACAAAACACAGTTGTTTTCTACCTTGCTGTTTCCTGGGTTAATAACACTTATGAACAAAGGGAACCTAGGCACTTGATTCGTTGAAAAAAGCAACTATTTAATAAGGTCTTCTGAAGCGTTCATTTAAATCACAACTGTTGTGAGTAAAAGTTAAGTGAAAAGTGCACTAAAAATGCTCTTTAATTTTATAGAATATTGACTTCAATGTCTATATATTGCATAAATGTGTGATGTATTCACATGATTCCAGTTAATTTAATCTAAATTAAATTAATCTGTAGTTGAATTAATCTACAGGGAAGATAATTTAATACACATTTGAATCCCTTTTCTTATTTAATGGCGTCAAAAGTTCATACTTTGTTATCAAAACGACATATCGAATTTCATTCATCTTTCTGATCACATTTTCAAGTAGTCTTAAATACATTTGGAAGAACAAAAATAAAAAAAATAATATTTGGGATGAAAACTCCAGTGCATATCGCTATTCACCAGTTGGTCAAAAAGTAATTACGTATTTGCATTTTCAGAGTAAAGATCAGATATTAAAGTACAAGATTATAGCTTACTAATTTTAAAAATTACCTCTTTCACAACAATTTAAGCACATCAAGACATGTAAATTAACAGAGTTATTTCACAGACTGATTTCGTTTAAGGTTCTTTGATCAAATGCGTTATATGCTATAAATAAATTGGCCAAATTTAACCAGTATAACTTATAGTGATTTCAAATTACAATGCTCATTTGTTGATGGCATATAAATACTGCAATGGCCATCACCATCTAATGGAATTACTAAAAAGATTGGGATAAAGAGAAAGTTCATTGAGAAAAAGAGATCACACTGATCCGAAATTCTGAAATTTATATCAAGAGAAAAATAATATTTATCATTTCAATTAGCTTTTTATGTGGTGTGCAAAAGTAAAAGTTAATGATTTACACTAAAAATGTTTGATCCGTTGAATGAGAAATATAGCTTATACATACATCACAACAGACAGATTTTCTATTAGTAAATTTCGTTCAAAATTTAATACCGTTATAAAAATTCTATGGACACCATATTCAAAATTTCATCAATCTAGTTTATTTTTTCATGCTAATTTATTCATAAAAAGGCTTACACCATTCCCAAAACACCAAAAGAGTTTGAATTCATAATGTTCTAAATGGAATTTTAACAAAATCCAATGTTTAAACTTATTTTTTCATTTTTATGATTTAAAGTGTAAGTAAGATATGTAAAAAATAAGCTAATTTTTTTATGTAATATGAAGTTCTACAGAATATTTGTCAGTTATATGGATGCATGCAAAGAAATATTGTTTAATGTAAGTTTATTTAAATACAAATTCAAAACATCACAACATAATTTTATAAATAACACCCTTAAGAATTATATGTAGCACAGCAAGTAGAACCCAATAGAAATATCATAACTTTCTAGAACAAAAAATAAATACTTCACAGAACATGTTTCAATTTTTAGTTATAATTCATGGAAATGTAGTAGTGACTAATGCAAATTTGTATTCCTTTAAATACATACTTTACTCAGTCCATCAGTTTAATTTTTTTTTTAATTCACTGGTGAAGATTTCTACGATGCTATAGAATTTTTAAGTTGGTTTGTAGTTTTATAAAAATGAAGTTTCTACTTGTTCTCCTATAAATTTCGTTACATTTTTGAGCATTTAAATTTGAATGAATTGGCTTTCAAAACACATCTCAAGCCATATTAAACTACATCGACACCTACTTTTGAGAGAGAATTTATATTTCTGAAAAACAGAAGCTGCGTTCCCAACAGTTTCCCCCACTAGAGTATCTTCAACGAAAAAATTGCGACAAGCTTTATCCCTACCAAGTCCATTTATAGATGGCGCGGATAGCAGTCACTACAAATGAGGATAAATTGCGAATCGCTCGTGCCAGGATAAACAAAGTGCGAATAATCATCAGAGGATAGAGGACAATTTTTTAAGGCAAACGATTCGCCAGACAGAAAAAGAAAAAAGAACTTTATTAAGACTAGTGGCTGAGATATAACAGACAAGACTGGATTGTGAGACTTAGACATTTAACCTGTGGACTTGGTGAAGGAAATGACTAGATGATTAAATAATGACTAGAATTAAAAGAATGTATTCGTTTCGAAATTGAATGAGTTTTGTAGATGTCATTTTGATGATATTCCATATTTTGGTTCTATATATATTTGGTTGGCTATATCTGGATTGTGAGACTTAGACATTTAACCTGTGGACTTGGTAAAGGAAATGACTAAATGATTAAATAATGACTAGAATTAAAAGAATGTATTCGTTTTGAAATGGAATGAATTTTGTAGATGCCATTTTGATGATATTCCATATTTTGGCTGATTATTTTTGATTCTTAGCGATTCCATATTCACATGATTACCTGGTGAAGTAAATAGTGTAAGGAAAGGACATAATTGGATGTATAGAATTTTATACTGGATATGATTGGAATTGGATAATGGATCTGATTGAATGCTTTTATCGAAATAAAAGGAAAATTTAGAATTTTATGTTATATTTTTTAACAAAATTGGTTTTACGAGAACAAAAAAGATATCCGCAATAATAGATGATGATTTAAAAATTATCTTATTTGCAAAAAATGAGAGATAAAAGTATGGAAAAGGAAATAAATAGTATATTATCTACTTTCTGCTTGATTTCTTGAAATTAATTTAATTAAATTTTTTTGAGAATGTAATTTTAATGTAGCATTCTAATTTCCTTCACATACTACGTATTATTATTTTTTATTTTGATAAAATATAAATAATTTTTCTGCAATTAATATTTCGATTAATTTTTTCAATTTTTAATTAAACACTATCAAGTTAAACTCAGGTTTCATTTTAATTTAATCAAGAATGCATTTTTTGTAGCAGAAAATGGTCCACAAACTCATAATTTTAGGAATGGAATTGATTTTAAATTTGAAAGAATCAAAATATAAAAAATAGGTTTAAAAAATTTCTAATTTTTAGGCAACAAAAGAATAAAAAATTAAAATTGAAAAAAGTAGTTTAGATCATAATATAATCATGCGTGGTAATTAAAAGCGATAACATAATACTATATTTATTTTTAAAACTTTTTATTTCAGGCACTAGACCAGGGCTTCTTAAACTTTTTTATATAGCGACCCCCTTCAAGCTTAGGAAATTTTAAACGACCCCCTCCTCCATATAATGAAATATATATTAACCGTAGATGTAAATGTAATATCGCACTATTTTACAATGTAAATAAAATAAGGATTAAAGAATACGTACCCATTCATTTCACATATATATAATTGGAAACATTGACAGGATATCGGTCGTAATAAAACACAATAAATAGAATGACATAAAACTATATATATATTTATTCAATAGAAAAAATAAACTTTTGTAACAATTTTTTTATAAGAAAACATAAAACTATATCTATATATTCAATAGAAAAAATAAACTTTTGTAACAATTTTTTTAATAAAAACATATTATTAACATCAAACAATATTAATGTGACGGATGTGATTGTTTATTTTTACACAAATAATTAAATCTAGGCTCAATTTGAGTTATTGCAGATCGTAATAAATTTTCAACGTTTATTAAAGTTGAACGGTATTTTGATTTTATGTAAGTTAATGTGGAAAAGGCTGATTCACATATATATGTTGTACAAAATGGCAGTAATTTGTTCATTGCCATTTCCGATAGTAGGGGATATTCTGATTTGATTTCTATCCAAAATTCATGCACAGGCACTTGAGAAAAACTGAGTCGCAAGGTAGTATCACTTGTTAATTCGGCAAATTCTTCTTGTGCTTTGAAGTTTAAAAAATTAATTTCTTCCATTTCAATTGAAAATGGATTGCAAATCCATTGTTGTGTATCGATATCATTGGGAAAATACCTATGCATGTAAACTTCCATGTCCTTCAAATGATTAACTATAATTTTTGTTATAGGAGTATCTTTTTTTGAAATATTGTTACTAATTATATACTCGTCAGTAAATGGAAACATTTCGAGCGATCCACTTTCCACTCTGTTCTTCCATATAAGAATTTTTTTAACAAAGGCCTCAAGTTTATTTTTTAACATAAACATATTAAAGCAGACTCCCTGCATTGATAAATTCATATCATTGATTTTATCAAAAATATCTGCCAAATAGCATAGCTTGAGAAGCCATAAATTATCGTGAAAATAATCGGCCAAATTAGAATTTTGCTCTGTTAGAAATATAAGAACTTCATCTTTTAAAGTTAATAATCGTTTCAAACTTCGACCTCTTGATAGCCACCTAACTTCAGCATGTAGCAATAAACTTGTATAATCCGAATCCATATCAATGCACAAATTTTTAAACAATCGACTATTAAGTGCTCGACTTTTAATAAAGTTAATGATTTTGACTGCATCAAAAAACACAGTGTTTAATTCTGGTGCAATTTTTTTAACAACAAGTGCCTCTCGGGGAATCATACAATGTGTAAATGTAATATGATCATTTCCAGCTTTAACAAATGCTGTAAAACCAAGATCTTGTCCGGTCATTGCTGCAGCACCGTCCGTGCACACACCAACACAATTTTTCCAATTTAATCCTTCTTTTTCTAAAAACTCATTTACTTTTATATATATATATCTTTTCCACGAGTATGACCTTCCAGAGGACGACAAAACAGTATATCTTCATGAATGCTTCCCTCGTAAATATATCTTACAAAAAGTAACAACTGTGCTATTTTTGAAATGTCTGTCGACTCGTCCAGTTGTATTGCAAACTTTGAGCTGTCTTTAAGCCTCATAAGAAGCTGTTGAAATTGATCATTGCTAATGTCTGAAATTCTTTTGGACACAGTGTCATTTGATAATGGAATTTTACTAATTTCAGCAGCATACTGTTTTCCATGAACAATTTCAGACATTCTTATAGCTGCAGGTAGTAAAAGTTGCTCTCCAATAGTAAAAGGCTTTTTCGTTTTTGCTATCAAATACGAAACTTCATACGATGCCAATAGATATTTATCATTCAAAGTAATATACTTCTCCAAAGAAGACGCTCAAAATATTCTATTGGCTTTTTTGATAACGTTGCATGTTTAGTATTCAAATGTCGTTGCAGTTTTGACGGTTTCATGCTTTCTGCAGCCAAAACTTCTTTGCAAATTAAGCACACTGGTTGTTCTTCATTGTTGTGAGAAGAGCATGTGAAGCCATACTGCAAATATGATTCGTCATATTTTCTTTTTTTTTGTTTTGCTAGAAGTCGGATTTGAAGCACTGCAACTTGGTTGTGACGGCGTGGCAGACTTATTAGTTGGAATTTTAATTAGCCATTTATCCATGATGGTTAAATAATAATAAATAATTAAACAAAATGTAGTTGAACTTTAACGTAATAATTAAAAACACCAACTGAAAATTACACAGTAAATACACACATGTCACTACGAATACAAAGCTGAGTCCAAACTGAAGTACAAACAGAAAAATAACTACACTCGAATCTTTACCAGTGCAATGACAACAAATTACGATCAGATCAATCCCGACGCATGGCGTGTTCAAAGTGTGCAGCGCACAAAGGCACCGTATCACAAAGACGGCGAAAAAGAAGCTTTCATTTAATTTTTTTTATTATTCTTTTATAAAAATAATATGCCGATTCGCCTAGCCTAGCTTGATTATGCTTCCGTATTGTATGTGTAAGCTGTAAGGCGACGCGGCGTCTGGGTACTTATAATCACTAAGTTATCTTGCAAACACTGACGCCGGCGGCCAGACATCAATGTCGAACGTTCAGTTGAAAATCGAGGAGCGCGTTGTATTTATTATTTTAAATGCTACTTCCATATTTTCATTTATAGGCCCTACATAACAGTTTTGCATTGCCACTTTTTTCAAAAAATAGTTATAATAAAACTACAATAGTATTTTGTATGATTTTTATTTGTATTTATATTTGTACGTAGTGTGTATACTAATTTTAAAATTTTATTTATAATGATTGAAAAGTATCAGATCTTTGCGACCCCCTTTCAGTAGTCTCGCGACCCCCAGAGGGGTCGCGACCCACAGTTTAAGAAGCCCTGCACTAGACGATATCTCATGGCAACAATTTCATATTTAAGATAAGATGAGTATATGCAATAAATATCATGAGTGCATTTTTAAGCTCTTCATTAAGCCTTAATCCTTCTTCTATTACATGCATTTTCATACATTTTTGGATGTGCCATTTTTTTAGACTTTTTACAATTACTGATTACCCTCATATTCAGGCTTTATTATATTGTTAAATAAAACTTCTCATGTCATCCAGGTTGATAAAATCAAACATCCAATTGCAAATGGACATAAAAATGGATGATTTCTATGGCTGCAAACAATACATTCTGTATTAAATTATATTGTTGTTTCTAATTAATTATGTTGTTGTTCCTTTATTAAATTATGTTGTTGCAGTCAAGTCATTGGCAAACTCGCTGACTAATGAACTATTGCGATTTAATCTGAATTTTGCACGTCTCTTGTTTTTTGAGTTGCCCCATCTAAGGCCAAAAGCATGGGATAATCACGCGTCACAACCCTTTTTACGGGGCGAACTTCAATCATACATTTCATTCACTTATCTACAGAGCGCAATTTAAACCTCGATCAGAGAATGATCACCTCTGAACCAGTACTGCCAGTGGTATTACTTTCGACACGGAGGACTTGGTGACCCCGACAGATTTATGCTCCCAACATGTCACCACCACATATGAAGGTCATCTGCCCTCGGGTTTCGAACTCAATACCCAAGAGATTCGAATCCAAAGCCCTATTAACCAGGATACCAAAGCTTTGTTAAATTATATTAATCCAAAATGTAATAATACGCTAAATTAAATAAATACAATAAACAAATATAAATTACATATATAATCTGGAAAAAAATTTATTCCCCCAATTTACATATGCAAATTTTTCAAAAATAATTTATCAGAATTATACCATAAATTTTTGACTAGATGGGTTATTTTACATAAATTAGAAGCTCCAAATAATTAATATATAAATAATCACGTAGAATTTCATTGATTAGCAATGTTTACCCTTCCGTAAAAATAGAAACCACTAATTTGAAAATGGCAGTCTTTATGTGCTCCTTAGAAACTTATTTCTCTCAATATAAGCTTATATATCTTTCATAAATAATTTATTAAAACAATACTCTATATTTTTGGAGAGAAGAATTTCAAGAATAAATTAAAGAGTTAGTTGTGATGTAAATCATTATGCTCCATTTCATTGGCTATTAACGTTTCTCGTAGACTACCAGGATTTTAAAAGCGTGTCCTTTCTTTGCGTTGATTTGTAAGGGGAAAGTAATATTTCATTTTAACTGTTTACGTGTTCCCTAGAATAAATCGATTTTTCCATAGAAGAGAACAATTTCAAGGACATTCTGCTCTGTCACATATTTATTTACTTATTTTTTGGTCATGTTATTTCTCACTCCATATTGAATATACAGTGATTTGTCATCTTTAACACTAAAATATCATTTCTTGCTCTTCGCTGCACATTTCAACGCCTTGCAGACATTAAATTTTTTAAAAAACCCACTTCGGAATATAAAAAAGAAGAAAACAGAGAATAGATTCAAACAACCTCTACTGAAAAAGTCAGTAAAATATTGGAAAAATCGCAATAGTTTTTGATTAAAAAGTTAGTAAAATATGAGAAAAATCTAAATAGTTTTTGATTGAAAATTTAGTAAAACATGAGAAAAATCTAATTAGTTTTTGATCGAAAAGTTTGTAAAATATGAGAAAAACATAAATAGTTTTGATTGAAAAGTTAATATAATATGAGAAAAATCTAAGTAGTTTCTGATTAGAAAGTTAGTAAAATATGAGAAAAAAAGTAGATAGTTTTGATTGAAAAGTTAACAAAATATGAGAAAAACAGTTTTGATTCAGAACATATGAAAAATTGTTCCAGGGGAGGGTTTTTGTTTACTCTTTTTAAAACACCATCTGAAAACTTGGTTTTTCTAGGGATATTTATATATATATATCTTAAAATTAAATTTAATTAAATTTTTAATTAAAATTTTAGAATTAAATTTTTCTAAGGATATTTATATATCTTTGAATTAAATTGTTAGAAGGTTTTTATCGGCTAAGTGTTTCTTTAAGGTATCGAAATCGAAATACATTCGAAAGACAATTTTTGAAAAAATGGATTTTTTAGGAACTGTTTATGGTTTTCAGATGTATGGAAAATTATAAACACTATAAATACAACAAAATATATTTTGAGAAAAAGGGAATGTAATTTGAGAAAAAAGAAAATTAGTATTAAATTTTAATGAAATTTAACCGAAACGATTAACACTCGACATAAAATTTAAATGCAACAGTCCTATTTTTCTTTGCGCACAATTTATAGAATATAATGATGAATGAAATGAAAATATAAGAAAAAATTTCTGATTCAAAGAAGTTATAAGTGAAAACATACGTATATATGCATTTGTTTCATAAATTCAAAATATAATTTTCTAAAAACACCTATAAATAAAAAACAATTTCATCAACAATAAAATTTTTCGACTCATTTTATTGATCTTATGATTTAAAGACACACTGAAATTTCAATGAAAATACCTCTATTAGTTTTTGAAGTATCATGGTAACTATGAAGAATTTTTATAAAAATTGAAATTTTGAGAAAAATAAAGTTAAAGTCAAATTTTAGCTGAAAAAAATGTTTTGCTTAAACTGCTCCCTGGATGATAGATCAGGCCTTCCTTTTCCTAGAAAAAATAAACTGTTTTGGAAACAAAAAAGTATGAACTACAAGAAATTGTTTTTAAAAAAATCGCCATTGTGGCCGATAGCCAGTGTTTTTAACGTAGTCGAATACCTTAATATCTAAAAACTTTCTACTCATTTGTTTCATTAAATGGCTTTCAATTGCAAATAAAACTAATCGATAGTAAGTATTGCCGTACTTATGTTTGGTTTTAGATCAAAATTATAAAAATAAAGTTTTAAATAATTCCTCATTTTTCAAAATCCATGTGAAATTATAAGAATCACAGATTTTATTATTTGAAGTTTCGTATTGTACAAGGCTGTTTAAATTTCCCAATACATAGAGAAGAGGTGTCCAAACTTTTCGCGGCACGGGCCGGATCGAAATTAGATCCATGTTATACTGGCCACATGTATATACAAATTGAAAAATATCATTATGAGTAAAGTAGCATTAAATACTATTAATTAATACTATTTTATTGTAACTTGAAAATACAAAATACTAAACAAACAAAGTATAATTATATAATTATTTCATATAAATTGAAATATTTTCCTGCAACTTCTAATGCAAATGATGAAACTGTTTTTTCTTTGTTGAAGAATGTCTTTATAGTTGGGATCAAAATTTGTTACACCAATCATAAGCAATGACTGCAAATGATCATCAGATAAATTTGCTCTATATTTTGATTTGAGATACTTCATTCGAGAAAAAGTTTGTTCGCACACGTAAGTATTCCCAAACATTAAAATGAATTTACGAGCAAATTTCTTCAAATTTGGAAACTCTTTTGCATCCAAATATTTATACAAATCTATTAAGTTTCCTTCCTTGTAATTGTCCTTGATTTGTTCGTTTGCTTGAAGATCAATAATTTCTATTTGAAGCTGTCTTGAAATTTCAGCAGGTTGGTTTGGGCGAAAACATCATTATGTTTTAAAGCTGGGTTTGGCCCGCGGGCCGTAGTTTGGACTCCTCTGACATAGAGAAACGAGTTGGAATTGTATACCTGTAACCAATACCTATATTTACTAATTAAACTTCTATATCTACATAACTAATTAAGGTTATGCATCTACTACTAACAACCTAAATTTATGTTATCTCCTACAAGGCCAAGAATGGGAAGAATATTCAGAGTTTTATTTTCATAGCACAATATATGAGCATTTTGTGTTATGTAGCACATTAGAAAAAAATCTTTATATGTGCTTTGTCTGCTACTGGCAACATAAGATTTTTTAGGAAGAAAATTCTAATAGATGGCGTTGTTAGCAGCAGAACTATAGAGTAATCGACTACCTATGACAATTTTAATCAAAATACGACGGTTTTGCAGGAGTAACACCATAAATCAGCTGCATTGCTCAATGTGCATCATTGTTTGGGTTCATTGACGAAAGAAATAACATTTAAGGTATCCGACTACGTTAAAAACACTGGTTATCAATCACATTGGTGATTTTTTTTAATTCTTATTATTTCTTGTATTTCAGACTTTCCTCTTCCCGAAACAGTTTATCTTTTTCACATATATTTTTTTACTTATCCACATATTTTTAGCTAAAATTTGTCTTTAGCTTCAATTTTCTCAAAACTTCAATTTTCTTTAAAATTCTCCATACATTTCCAAAGTTCTCCATCCTTTTCATTAAAATTCTTAAAATTAGCATAATATCCCGAAAACTAATAGAGGTATTTACATAAAAATGTCAGCTTTTGTGTTTTAAATAATATAGGCAGTGTAATAAACCTAAAGTTTAGTTGTTGGCCAAATACTTTTTCATTTATAGGTATTTTTAGAAAAAATAAGTTTTTTAGTAATTTAAATAAAAATAATGTAGAGGAAAAATGTATATATGCGTATATTTTTAACCATAACATTTTTACATCTCAAACTTTTTCTAAGATTTTGGTTCATTCCAATCATAATTATATTCTTTAATTTGTGTACAAAAAAAATAGGATTTTTGCTTTACAATTTTGTGTAGAATGTTAGCCGTTTTAGTTAAATTTCATTATAATTTACTACAAATTTTTCCCATTTCACAAAATATATTATGTTGTCAAATAATTTCTTTTGTAATTTATAGCGTTTATTATTAACAATATACCTGAAAACCATAAAAAGTTGTCAAAAAGTTCAAATTTTCAAAATTTTACATTCCAACTTATTCGGATACCTTAAGTCATTTAACTCTTATGTCATTATTAGTGGATCCACCAGATCAAGGTGCATCGTCTTTTCCCACCGCATTGAATGGGAAAAATCAGCTTTTAACTCACTTTCGCCTACTGGCAACATAAGATTTTTTAGGAAGAAAATTCTAATAGATGGCGTTGTTAGCAGCAGAACTATAGTATAGAATACAAGCTTCTATATCTGTACAGCTAACTAAGCTTCTATATCTACTACTGGCAACCTAAATTTATGTTATCTCCTAAAAGGCCATGAATGAGATGAATATAGTTTTATTTTCATAGTACAGTGCATGAGCATTTTGTATTAAGTAGCACATTAGAAAAGATATCTCTATATGTATTTACAAGATTATTTTAATGAAGAAAAGTTCTAAAATGCATCAATAGATGGCACTGTTATCAGCATAATTATAGCGTTATTGGCTACCTATGAAAAATTTATCAAAACACGACGGTATTACTGCAGTTGCACAATAAATTAGCTGCATTGCTCAATGTACATTATTGCTTTGGCTCATTGAAGGAAAAATATTACATTTAAGTCATTTAACACTGGTGGCAGTGATAGTGAATCCACCAAGGCAAGGTACACCACATTTTCTCACCACATTGGATGAGAAAAATCCTTTTTTTATTGGCTTTCGACCAAAAAACAATAAAAATGCAACAATGAAAGCTCCTTTAAATTATCTCTGGACTTCCACAATGCATAGCATAAAATTAAGACTTCTGAAAGCGTATGTATATTTGAATGAGAAAAACTTGATAAATACTTAACTGGAATTAGAGTTATTTGTATCATTTTGTAGGACATTAATTGAGGATGTTTTTATTATATCGAGATCATTTCAAAATAAAAACAGAAGCTTTATAATTGTGATTTTATTTATTCCGCGCATGGACAAAAACCTCAAACTACACATGAGTAAATTGCAAGAGGCTTGGTATACATATGCGATACATTTCTTTCTTCACTTCTGATTTTAAAAAGCGGCTCAAATTTCAATACACCCAAAAGAAGAAAATCCAATACTGATTACAACAAATTAAATTTCAAAAAATTTTGTTAGTTGGGCGAAAAGAAAAGTGAAGAGAAAATAAACGTTCGTTTAGCGAATATCAGATAAATAATGCGCACACTTAAGGTAAGAGAGTCTTTCAATGAGCGAAATAACCATCCATCGCCTGTTCTCTGACAGAGAAAGACATTTAAATTTGAAACAGAGGAGAAGAAATTTAAAAAAAACGGGCATATGATAAGCTGTTTTAAATAATTTTCAAACAGCTGTTCTATTGTATAATTTTAGAGGATTTGCCTGCTGGCATATCATATTTTTACCATTTTAACAGTCTAAATATTTCTGAATGTGTGGCAGAAAGGGGTGTTTTATAAGTGCGATTTTAATTATTCAGCTCAAGCTCGGAAACCTTTTCCTGTGCATGTGCAATGGCAAGATCAATGATTTGCATACTTGATACGTTCCTTTGTTTATGTCTGATTTTAAACAGTGATTGAAATCTCAATATGCCCAAAAGAAGGAAATCCAACTTTAGCCGGAACACATTAAATGCCAAAAAGTTTCGTTCAATAAAAAAATGGTTTGTAGCTATTTTTGATCATTTATAATTTTTTTACATTTGTTTAATGCTACGTAACATGCTCTTGTCTTACGCAGTGAAGGCTAGATTTAAGTCTAAAGCTCATTTTTCTTCTACGATGCTATACAATGGGCAACACTGTGTGGGTACTGCTATGTTCAATATATTGTCCATCATTTACATCACAAAATGACAACAATAAGCAGTATAATCCATGGTAACAGAGTGATTAACGGATCATGTTGTTACTGTATTGTATAACTCAAGACTTCACCAAAATTTGCAATTGTACCACATAAAAGACTATTTTAATATAAATTCAAGTTCAGAAAGGACAGGGATTGTGTTTGGTTACCTTGAACGTAAAAATGCTGCAAATTGTTGGCTGATAATTCCCTCAATTTCGAAATTTTATTTGAGCAATTGCAATGTTAGATATGAGAGGGACACCACCATGAAAATGTTTGTATCCAGATTGTTGATGTATTCGAATGGTTATACAAAAAACTCGTATGGTGTTTACCAATGACGGTACAGGTAACAGGATCCATTGGGGAAAAACGACTCTACAATAAATGGTACTGTTAACTAGTTTGGAGCTACTTTGAGAAGCGGCTCTTTATACAGTATTTTAATGTAAAGCTGTAATTATAACCACCCCATATTTCCTTTCGTTTTGCAATTAGCATATTACTTATGCTCGAAAACTGAAATTGTGTAGATTTCCACTCAACAGATTCAAAAATGTTATACAAAATTTGATAGAGAACAATAAAATCTACGCACCAACTTTCTGAAAACTTTGAGTTATCTTGTTCATAGAATAAATCGAAAAAAGGCCCTTTTCGGACTCAAACAGCACTGCAATGTAGAGATATGTTCTTCTCCTAAACGCCATTTCTTCTCTCAAGCATCTTGACAATCACAATAATGTCTCTGAATATTTCGTTTACAAAATAAAAAGAACTGAATTCTTTTGGAGCCCGTAAACATACTTTAACTATAATTTATCTAAGTAAGAATAATTAGCTCTTATTTCACAGAGATAAATAAAAAAAATCAATAACATATTCATCAGAATAAATGCAGCTCTTAAAAAATTCTTTATGTTGGAAAGTTTATGAATAGATTTACTAAAATTCTCATTATACCAAACTCAAGAATAGGGAATTTCTTTGAATAACAGCATACATAATCAACTTTGGATATATATTTAGGTTGGAAAGTTATTGAAACGTGTCTCATTATGCAATTTCCCCAAGGCTATTAAATTTTTATGGTGACTGTCTATTAGAAACAGATCTTAGAAAGCCAAAAGCCACATCACTTTTCTGTTGACTTTTCAGGAGAAACTAATTTTACGATCCAATTGTTTGCTTTTGGTCTAAGACAGGATCAATTTTTATAGAAGGAGAAAATAATCTCCAATGCACTTTACTCTATGACTATATTTACTTATATTATTTTGCCATAATGCTCTTAACTCCATTATAAGATAATTAGCCATCTTTAACACAAAAAATCTTGATATCTTGAGCTTTATTGAGCATCTTTGGAGCCCTGCAGGTATTAAGAACGACGAAATAAATTTCGAGTACCACCCACGTCACTAGACGAGATTGAGAAGACGAAAAATTAAACAACCATCCACTGGAAAATTGCATAAATATGAGGGCACCCTACATCGGCGTTAATTGGAGAGTGTGAAATAGTGTTCCAGCCTTATGAAAAAGATTGTTTGCGTCGGTT
>JAPMOQ010010593.1:1890639-1910638 GCA_026543055.1 Argiope trifasciata | reverse complement strand
ATTTTCTTTGAAGAAAGATACTAATACCAAGTACCTCTGCTCTTTGACACACTTTTTTTCTTCTTTATTCCATATTGAATATAAGGTAATATATCATCTTTAATACCAAAAAATATTATTTTCTGAACTGTACAGCGTATCCTATATGACCGGAGGGGTTGAGGAAATAAATTTCTACCGAGACAGAAAATATAAAGATAGGGTGGAGAGGTTAACAGCCCTCTGCCAAGGGAGCAAGTGAAATATGAGAAAAGCCTGAATTGCCCTGATTGAGAACATGTGAAATATAGTCTGCACTTAAGGAGTGACTAGTTTGTGTTTACTCATTTTAAAAGTTCATTTAAAAGTATATATATATATATATACATACACAGAGAGAGATTTATATACACATATGTGTGTGTACTCTAAAACTAAATTCTATTTTTTAAAACTTTAACTAGTTTAATATTATACTAAATATTAATGAGGAAATAAAATCTAGAAAAACACATTGAAAACAGTTTTTTAAAGGAAAAAAATGTGACAAATAATAATTATTTTTATCTGCAAAGCTTTTTTTTATTTTTAAAAACATAGATAAACATCAAATTTCATTTAAATACTACATATCATTACCATTTTAAAAAACATATTTATTTTTTAGGCGTTGCGCAGGCTTAGACGTACACACACACACATACACAGACATTCTTACCATTAAATTATTCTAAAGATGATGCATCAACGGTAAACTATTTTAATGCATGCACAACACGAACTCCAACAATTACCAGTGCACAATTTATTCAGAAATTGGATATTGTTATAATGAAATGCATACCTACTTCAGAGAAGTGCTTACACACACACTTAATAACCATCTCTTTTCAAGAGCCTAATTAATTGGTTCCGAATAAAATTTCCACCAGTTCCATTAAACTTGGGTCAATATCCACGATAAAAGCGAAGTTTATAGGCCTATCTTAAAATTCAGGTAATTGAAGTTAATGAATGGAGTCAATTTAGTGGCGCTGTTCAAATACCTGGAAAGGACACGGAAATTTAATCTCTGTATAGTAAATATATCTATCGCTTGTTTTATAGTTTTTGGGAGGATTTTTTTAATGGAGAAACTATGTAAACATTTTGGTTTGTAATAACTTAAATTTAGTATAAAAATGTGTGACATTTGCTACAAAAATTTTTTAATGTTATATTTAGATTTACCTTACGAGTTACTTTAAAATACACTAATTTATTTAAAAAATAGATGATTAAAGAATATTTTGTTTATAAACTTCATTTACAAAACAAATTTAATTTTTGATGCATACTATTCATTTTTTTCTAGTGAGAAATAATTATTGAATCGGAATCAGATATTGCATTTATTTATTTTAACTGATAAATATTAAGATATGTAATATAAAAAAAATAATAAATTTGAACTCGGAAACGAAACCAATATCGAATAAATGAAATCAATTTTTAAAATACGCTTTTACTAATGTCTTTAAAATTAGAACTCTTTTTTAGTACGTTTCTGAATTGTAACCATCTTCGACAACTAGTTACTTTAATCACTATTACATAATATCTATAAAATCAAACTTCTCATGATAGTATTTTTGGAGAAAATATTTAGCTGAAAATCCCATAATGATTGCATATGAATGTTTTTCAATCTTATCTATCGAGGGCAAGTGATCATTGTTGATGTATGTGAAGGTCATAAAGATGAATGAGTTTTATATGAACCAAAAATTGGTAAAATTGGACTACTGATTAGTACTGGTTTGCTGGATATTTAGTATGACTAAACGACCAGTATTATTATAAATATATGGACTCTTGAAATCAGTTTTCTTTAGTAATTCCTGATTAAATAATATCAGTGTCAGTACATAAAAATTTAAATTTAGCAATCTGATTAATTCATAATCAGATTCTAAAATATTGAAATAATATATTTTTATCTTGAATATAAAAAAATCACATGATATATTTCAACAAGAAGTCAATGCAAAAACTACTGCAAAATTTTGTTTTCGCAAATTCGAAACATGTCACAGAAAAGAAACGTGTTTATAAAGATCTGAATATAAAAAGCATTTCACTCTGTAAGAAATTACGAAATTATATCTTTTTTCTGCCATTAGTATAATAGGAAAACATTTTTCATGATGGTTAAGTTTTTTATAGATAAATAATTTAGTTTTATGAAAAAGTCACGTTCTTTTTATTAGAGTGTATTATTTATTCAGATATAGAAATAATTCTACAAAACTGGTTTCTCCATTTAGCTGTGCAAAAAATATTATAAGACTCGATTATATTTTTGTATTTGTAGAAATCGTCTTAAATTGCTTTTTATTAATAATTTAGAAAGGAATTTTAGGAAAATGTTCGACAATAAAATGCAATTTGTTTCTCTTATAGTCACGTGCATAGAGCAATGTATTAAAAAGACATTTATAGTTTATAAAATCGTTGAAAATTATTATTTCATTAATATAATATCCAGTATATCAAGTGTTGTTTCATGTATACTTTCAATTATCAATATTTTTTTCATTAATGAAATTTGTATTTCATTTTATATCCGTGAAAACCACATGTTCGGAATAATAAGTCAGTGTTTTATGTCAATATTTTTAATTAAACTTTTAATATTTTGATTGAATTACTAGAAATAATGTTAATTTTTATTTTCATATATCTCGCAAACGCTTTAAAACAAAGAGCATTTTTTATTCGGATTTAGAAAGCAGTTAGAACCATCTTAAAATTAGAGAACAGTCTTAAAATTGCACCTGCATCCAAACAATCCGCCATTTAAGCCATAAAAATATACTTAAAATTTTGTTATTCCGCACAAATTGTTTCGAAATTTATAAATTATGGCAAGAATTGGAAGCTCACCGCTGTTCAAAACAATCACATAAAATATTAGGACAAGAACGAATATGGGGAACTTGTGCAAACATGCAGGCTTATCTGTTAGTCATCTTGACCCCTGAGGGGGGCATCACATAATTGAGGATGAAATGCTACCGGTATGTCAGTTGCATCTAGCAAGCCTGGTGGGTACAATAATTGATGGGTATCTGACCCTCCCATCGATCACTGGGCGTACGCGGTAAGGGGAAGGTTGTATCGTTGCCGGTGATAGCCATTAGGACTCCACCACAGTTCCTGCCAGTGTTGCTGTTGTGGCGGTCCGGTTATTCAGTTTTACGAGGTTTCGGATGCTGGTAGGAGTTCAGTAGTATGACTTATCTATTAGTCAACTTTGTCATCGGTTTCAATCGTGTCAGAGCCCTTTTAGTAGCTGAGCCAGGGGTGCACCAAAAAAGGGCTTTTGTCTATTTGGTGGTATTGGAAAGGTGTGATTTTCTACTAGTTCCTTCCTCAAGGTGAAACAATATATTCTACGAAATAGTGTCATCAACTAGATCAATTAAAACCTAACATAGCAAAAAAGGACATAATTAATGAATTTCTGAGGCTTTGTGTTTCGTCATGACAACATGAGACCACATATTGCAGTCGTAAGAGAGAAGTTCTTACCGTTTTATAGAGGTGTTTTGCCGTATCCTGCATACATTTCAGATCTCGCTCCATCTGATTATAACTTCTTTTTGTCCTTAAAATATTCTCTTCGTAATAAGCGCTTTAAATACTTCCGCAAAATAAAAGCGCACTTCGAGAATTCTTTCTTGACCAAAGAACAACAATTTTGGAAAGAAGGCGTTATGAGGCTTTTTTAGAGTTGGAAGAAGGTAATAAATCCCAAGAGTTCTTATCTTAAACAGTAAATACTGTGTATTCATTTCATTTTAGATAAAGAAAAGAAACTTATGGGTCTTACTAATAATAGTATATAACTTTACTCGAGCTTCGTAAATGGAATTTTGATATCTCCTGTATATTATAAAGTTACAGATGGTGTAATATCTAACAGTACAAATATTTGTATAGTAAAGAGAATTATTACAAAAAGAAACAAAATATTCCACGGAAATCAGTCATTTATCTTTAAGAACAAACTATCTTCTTCAGATGTCTGGAATGAAATGCCACATGTTCTCAATCAACACAATTTACTTTGTCATATATATAACTTCACTCGAGCCTCGCAAATGTACTTTTGAAACCCCCTGTATATTATAAAGGGCAATATCCGTTAAAAAAATTTGCAAGTTTGCAAGGCAATCTTTTAATATCTAACACTAATTAAAACTAAATTCCGTTTGAGATACTTCTTAATTTTGAAAATTAACCATTACAATAGAAACAACATATTCTAAATTTTCAAAAGAAGATATTTTAATATACAATATTTTAAGATGCAAAGAATAATTTCCCTCCAAAAAAAAGATTCCAAGAAACATTTCAAGAATAAAATAAGGAGAAACAAAATGTTCCATGAAAACGAGCCTTTTAGATGAACTTTTAAGAAGAACAAAATATCTCCTTCAAACGTCTCGAAGGATATTTTCCATGTTCTCAATCAACGCAATCTACTTTCTTAATAATATAACTACACTCGATCCTCGAAAATGCACAAATGAAACCTCCTGTATATTATAAAGTTACAGACGGTGTAACATCCGGCAATAAAAGTATTTGCAAGTTTGCAAGGCAATATTCTTAAATCTAACACTAATATAACTAAATTCAAAATGAGATACTTCTTAATTATGAAAATTAACCATTGCAATAGAAACAACACATTCCAAATTTTTAAAAGAAGATATTTTAAGATACTCTGTTTTATGATACAAAGAATAATTTCTCTCCAAGAAAAAGATTCCAAGAAACATTTCGAAAAGAAACAAAATATTCCCCGAAAACGAGCCATTTAGATGGATTTTTAAGAAGAACAAACTATCTCCTTCAGACGTCTGGAATGATACTCCATATGTTCTCAATCAACACAATTTACTTTCTTCTCATATTTTACTCTTCTTTTCTAGAGGAGGGATGTTTAAGACTTTTCTTTTTCATATCCCGACGTGAGAAGAAGATGAAATTTATTTCTCTGGCCTTAATGTCTGCAGGACTTTAAGCGTGTTCAATGAAGCGCATGAAATAATGTTTTTGTTATTAAAAATGACAAATAACCCGATGCCCGAAACCATATTCGAAAGAAGATGATAAAAAAATATGTACTAAAGGATGTATCCTTGGGATTATTCCTTTTTTGACTTGTAAGAAATCAATTTATTCTAGAACGAAAAGTAAACAGTTTATGTGAAAAATCGTTTATTCTTTGCAAATCAACACAAATTTAGAGGGGTGTTTACTATATTTTAAACTTGTTCTTAAAAGATTTACTTTGCAAAAGCTAGATAAATTCTGAAATATAACACAATTGTTTCATAGTCAATAACTTCTATTCTAAAAAAGATACATCAACTGATAATAGTCTTGGTTATGCAAATATATATTTCATAGCATATGTTTGTAAATTTTATGTTATAGCAATGATTTCAATTTATACTTAAAATAATATCAATTTAAGTACTTAAATTTTTTCATTTTACTTGCATCAATTTACTTACTTCTCATATTAAATGTTCGGCTTAAAATAACAATTATTGGTTTAACTGCATTACTATATTCTATTTCCATTTTTTTTTCAAAATAATAATAACAACTCTAATGCGAGGTTGAGGGATTCTATTGTATTTTATTTTTTGTTTCAATGTGAAAAATTTACATTGTACAATAAAGAGTCAAAAAGCAAAGAGATATTTAAGAATGGTTATCCGACAAATAACGCTAGAGCAAGACTGATACGTTGAACAAAAGTGTTACCTTCTGTCCTAATCAGTGCTGGGCTATTTAAGTGTTACCAAACCCAGGAAAGAGAAGTTAGAAATATCCCTATACGTTTTAGCTTTCCCGCACACTTCTAAATTTTATTATATATCGTTTCGTACATGTATAAGTTTGATTTGTCTTAATTATATTGTCTCATATTTAAGAAATATAAACACTTTTGGAGCGAATCTCGTAATTTTGAGTCGTGATCAAATGATGAGAACGAAACCTGAGTTCCCTTTTCCAAAAATAAACTAGCATTTAGCATAGCAACTAGCAATACCATAGCAACTAGTCAACTAGCATTTGCGTCACATTTTTGAGTAGGTGGATATTTAAAGGTGTCAGATTTCGAACACAAGCCGCTTTGGTAGTATCTCTATTACTGAACAACTTTTCCTTGAAAACTCAATTTTATCAGTTAGCTGTTTGTGTTGTAGTTAGTGGTGTTATTGTAGTTTTGTTATAGCACTGTATTGAAATATGAAGTGAAAGAATTTATTAATTCTATATAAAAAAAGAAATAATTTGATCTCTGGAGGTTCCAAAACTGATTTTAATTTATAACGACAGAATGAATTTTAAAAAGCAAATCATGAGGATGAAAGTAGATTTTAAATTAAGAAAAGAAAATCCGACATTTTAAAGGCTGTAAAAAAATAATAATTTAAGCAGAAATTCCTTAATTTTTTGCTAATTCAGCCCTTAAAATATCAGAATTAGGCTAAATGGCTTTAAAGTTTATATATGATAACGTTTATATACGAATATATGTTTATATATGAATTTAGTCGTATCATATATAGTCTTATACGTTTATATATGAATAAAACTATACAATGCTTGAAAAGCTTATATATATATAGATATTCTTATTTTGTATTTTCCAAACGATTATTTACACAGATTTTTATATCTTTATAACTGAATATAAATCTTCAATTCCTACAAAATTATTTAAATTCTATATAAAGATTCGAATAAATCTTGCTATCCTATTCATATTTCATCACTTCTTTAAAATATTCGAATTCATTTTTATATCAGAAGGTTTTGTTTCGTTATATTAATACCCCTTTCTATAGCAACACTATAGGAATTTTGTGATAAATCTTATAATTTTGATTCCATGCGCAGCTCTCACCGTCATTCCAAAATTTCACACATCACCATCAGATGTGCGTTTGGCCCCTATGTATTTAACGTGCACCAGGCCCATTTCCAAGCTGGATTTTCGATGGAATCGAGTCTCGAACCTGAGAGGCCGAGACATTATCACAAGGATCCATGGGCCCTTTGACAGAATGCAAAAATTAAGAAAAATTAACAATACAAAAATGTAAACAATAAAGTATTACATTTGAATGAAATTATTAAATAATAATAAAAACTTACTCCAAAATTATTTTTCAGTAATAAAATATAATGTTGAACATAAAATTAAAATTAAAATACATTATTCTTTTACTATTATTTTATATTTATTATTATTACTATATATTTTATTATTATAATCTATTCTTCTTTTATTATTAAAATTTTTTTGTCTTTTTACAGTAAAACACGTTTAGATTACAAGAATTTGATATAATTACGGGGGTTAGAGCTTTAATAGAGGCAACTATTTATTTACATGGAATACAAGTGATTCAAGTCCCCATGTTTTACTGTCCTTCAATATAGTCGCCAACATAGTTTACAATGATGTAGAAGCCGTATAACACCTGTAGCAACGCCTGTTCTGTTGATAGTTCGAATGGACCGCCCTACCACAGCAAGAATCTCTGGATGGTCTGCTGTGGGGGAACGCAGCAGACCATCGGGATGACACCATCACAATCGTATTCGAGAATCAGCATAACTTTCACATTGCTGGGGTTCTGAAGAAATTTTGAATGTCTCGGTGATCCGTAAGAACACCACTCTGATTAGCGTTTCAGTTTTGTCTGGTGCGATCTGGCCCAAATCTCATCCAGCATGATGATACTGCTGTACAACCTCTCCTGCTGCACTTTCATTGTTTATCCAACTTCGTAGTTTTTGTTTTGAAAACATCCAGGTAACATTTAGTTTAGACCTCAAGCTAATTCAAGGATCAGTTCTTCGCATCACTCCGCATGCTCGTTACGTAGGAGGACGAGTTTGTTTGCTGACAGGTAAGGTAGGTATGTAGCTAACTTGTAGTATACGTAACATTCTTTGGTTTGGTTGCGTGGTCTTTGTACGGCAGTACTGCCATTATCAAAACTCCAACCCTCGTATATTCTAATTCTAACTATATTTATTCAAAATTTTACGATATTAAGACAATGACTTTTTTAAAATCAAAATAAATCTTTCTGAAAAATGAAAAATAAATGAATGTTTCTCTTCAGATAAAAAAAATCGAGCAGAAAAATTCTTATTAATTCAATAAACTGTTTTGAAATAGAACAAATATAAGACTAAATGTTGCTAAAACGACGAACTACTTATATCGCCCTTTTAAAACGATTCCCAAGTTGTCAATCGACTCAATTTAGATTTTCCTCTTAATTCAATTTAAGTCCCTTTACAGCTTTAAATAAATCGACTTTTTCTTTTTTATAGTTTATAGTGGGAATAAGATAAATTTTATTAATTTTTATCCAGTTTCTGCAAAGTGCCAATGACACAAAGTTGGTTTAATGGGATTTTTTGGCGTGTGAGTCAAGTTTTGGCCCATCTATGAGAGCGAAGACACAAAATAAAACTGAAGAAGTAGCTTTGTAGTTAAAGATGGTAAACTGTCTGATACCCGAAATGGAGTGAGAGGCTAAATATATAACTATAATAACTAACCAAAATAAAAATAAAAATATAAGAAATTATTACTTTTACGCACAATGTAGTTCAAAATATTTAAATGCAGATATATTATACTCGCCATGTAATGCTTAAATTCTCTCTAATATTTGCAAATTGTCTAGGTTAGAAAATAAAACTTGAAAAGCAATACATTCCAAACTTTACCAAATGCGGCAATTTTCAGGAGAAATTTAAAATGGTTTCGTTTTTATAATTTGAAATTATTTGCATGATTACTGAATAAAAAAGTATTTAAAGCTACTTGGCGAGATTTTTCAATATTTTGGCAAAGTCATCCAATGTATTTGTCCATTGAAACCATGTTAATACAAAAATTTTTAAAATAACTCAAATAGGCAAAAGGCAAGGTTCTTTGTTAAAATAACTCATATAAGCATAAAAAGACAAGAATTTTTGATAAAATAACTAAAACAAACATTAAAAGAGACAAGGAATTTTAGTAAATAACTCAAATAAGCTTAAAAAGACAAAGCGTTTTGGTAAAATAACTTAAATAAGCATAAAAGGAAGAGACTTTTTGATAAAACAACTTAAATAAGTTTGAACATAAAATTTTAAACAAATTTTTGTAACTATCTGAAATTAAAAGTAAATATTTTGAATATATTGTTTAATAAAAAGCAAATTTTCATTGAAAAAGAAACTTGAAATTAACTGCAATTTACTTTTGCAAATTATAAGAAACTAATTGACAATACGTACTTGCCTTAAATCCAGCGACATGGCTAGTAAAGCATCTTATCATCAGTTTTGAATTTTTTATCATCAGTTATTTCCCACTGTGAGAGGGGAGGTACCTTCAGAATGAGAATAAGAAGCTTTAAAAGTGCTGGATGGTTATCACCACACTGGTGGGCAAACAAATGATGGGGGTTGGCTACCTTCCATCGATGAGGGAAGATATCTTCCACGGGAATGTTTTAGTCGCGTGCCACAGGGTGGGTTGGAATAGTCAATTTATGATTTATTATAACTTCTTAGGTTCGATTCCTATAAGAAAGTTAAACATCTTATCCCTCAAGATACATAACTAATATATTTAAGCATTTGATTCCTAATTAGTAATTTTAAAATTTGATCCTAAAATACAATGTTGTTCAGTTAAGTTCCAAATATAATTAACTTTCATTTGTATTTAAAATGTTATATTTTTAGCCTACTAGCTGTCCCATTAGTATTTGTAGGCGTTCTAAATATAACGAAGCATAAATGCTTGTTTCAGTAGCTTTTTGGTTACTCCGTCGTAAAATTAATTTAATTAAAATCTTCAATTTCCACATTTAACGTAGCAGCAAAGATAAATAGCAGTTACATACTTAAATTGTAACAATGAAAAAGGAATTAAATAGTTCCAAAATTAAGAGAAATAATTCGAATTTAAGCATAACACTATAGAAATTCATTGAGTTAATTGTATGGAAATCTGATATATCTGAATAAGTAAATTTATAAATCTTTACTTTAAAGCTTATTAAAACTATTTCCATTAGATAATTACATATTTTTAAATTGTAAATTACATTTATCAGCAAATGCTGTAATTAATTAAATATAATCTAAATTCTAATATCTGATTACTTGATTGAATGACACCCTCCAAAAAAAGAAATTAAAAAGCAATTCCCATCATTCCAAATAATGAGCACCCCCCCCCACCTATTAACCCTTTAAACCCTTCAGAAGCTGCGGTTGCATTAGAATACATTTTTTAATAGCCTTCCTTTGAATCAAGCTATAGTTTTTAGAAAAGATACTACTACTACAACAAAATTTCTACTAATCTACTAATAATATCTATTAATTTACTATATCTTTTAATCACTGAAAAGTAGATAAGAGAAATAATTATAAATGCAAGAATGTTAAAGGTTATGAATGAGTTTTGCTAAAGCACATTGCTAGGGCAACGCGTTTTCTATTATAGCATTTTTATTATATAGCATACGAGAAACTTTTGGAAAGACTACTCCAGCTGTTTTTATTAACAAACGTGTATATTTGTAAATGTTAAGGGTAAAAGAGAGTTTAGCTAAAATGAGTTGCCAAGGCAACGTGTTTTCTGGAATAACATCGTTAATAGTGTGCTAGAAAACTTGAGAAGACTACTCAAGCTGTTTTTTTGAATAACCATTTAAGTGTGGAAATGACACACGGGTAAAAAGTATTAGCCAAAAATGCGTTGCGAGGGCAGTGTGCTTTCTATGATAACACTTTTAATATATAGTAAGCTAGAAACTTTTGGGGAGACTACTCCAGCTCTATTTATTAATAAATGTTTATATTTGGAAATGTTAAAGGGTAAGAAAGAGTTTCGTAAAAGTAAGTTGCTAGCGGCAACATGTTTTCTGAGATAACAACTTTAATAGATGGTGTGCGAGAAAACTTGGGAAGACAACTCAAGCTGGGTTTTGGAATAATCATTTATGTTTGTAAATGACACACGGGTAAAAAGAGTTACTCTAAAGTGTGTTGCGAGGGTAGAGCGGTTTCTATAAAAGTAAGTATGCGGAAATATAATAGATAGTGTGCGAGAAAGCTTGAAAGGATTACTCAAGATGAGTTTTTGAGTAACCATTTACGTTGTAAATCACACACGGGTTAAAAAAAAGTTACTGTTAAGTACGTTGCGAGGACAACGCGTTTTCTGCGATCACATATTTATTAGAGAGTATGCGAGAACGTTTTGAGGATACAATTAAGGCTGTGTTTTTGCATAACCATGTGCAATAAAAAATCTTATAAGATTAAGAAATAATTTTTTTAAAATACGTTGCAAAGACAACGATGTTGGATCCTTTCTGAGAATGGATGCGTTTATCAAAATTTAAAAATTAAATAAGTGGTATTGTTTCCATTTAATAAGATAACCCACATGTGTCAAATGCATTTCTGCAAATCTACGCATTTCAAGGATTTGCTATAAAAGGATTGAGTAAAGTCTTTGAAATGACATGCAAAGAGAGGGAAAAACTTTTTCTCGAAAGATGACGTTATATGGCTTCTAAACAAGAAGAAAAGCAAACTCTCTCCTCCTTAAGCTTGGAATTACAGTTCTCGTATTTTCAATCAACACAATTTAAGTTCTTTTCTTACTTTACATTCACTTACTTCAAGCAAAGGAGGTTCCTACGACATTTTCTTTTTTATTCTGTCATGAAAAGAAGATGAAATTTATTTCTTCAGCCTTAATGTCTGCAGGGCGTCGAAGATATGCAATGAAGCGCGAGAAGTGATATTTTCTGTATCAAAGATGACAAATTACCTTATACTCGAAACTACAGTCGGTAGAAGATGGCAAATCTTTAAAAAAATATCAACAGAGCCATGTGTCCTTTGGATTATTCGTTCTCCTTCAAGTGAATATGTTTTTTTAAATACAGGAACAAATGTTAGAAATAAAACAATCTCCAACTTTCGTGCTCTCTGTAAATAATAAAGCAATTTTTTCTATATTTTTGGAACTTCATAATCATTTTCAAGAGTAATTAAGGGAAAAAATACGTAGTTGTTTATAATACATAATTCTATTATATTTATCTATAACTAGCAATACCCACACGAAGTTCCCATAGTATAGTATTCAAGAAGAAAAATAAAGCTTTAAGAAAAATAAAGTTCAAAGCTTTATAGCTTTAAACTTAAGTCTAGCCTTCTCCATGGGCACGTTACACAACATCCAACAAGCATTATCTAAAATAATTACAAACATATTTTATATAGAATGAAGCTTTTTGGCATTAATTGTATTCCGGCCAAGGTTGAATTTCCTTCTTTTGAGCATAATGAGATTTTAATAGCTGTTTAAAATAAGACGTGAATAAAGAAACGTATCGCGAACCCATACCTTAGCTCTTGCTATTTCCACATTTGCAGTTTGAGGTTTTCGCACATGCGCAGAATAATTGAAATCGAATTTATAAAACTCCATTTTCTATTTTGATAAGACTGTAATGTACTAAAATCTTCCCCAATAAATGCTGTACAAAATGGTATGCAGATCTTTAATATCCGTTAACTATTTCTCGAGTTTTAGTTGTTCAAATAAATAAACACTTTCAGGAGACTTCTAGACTATGACTGTATAGAAATTATAGGAGACTATGACTATAGGCGACTTCTATACATTTATACTATGTATATATAATACAACTCGATTCATAAAGACGTATACAATTTCAATACACTATAAATCAAAAATAATGTAAGATATTATACATCACCATTAACAGAATTATGTGGGACTTTAAGCTTTGTTAGAGGCAGTAGCAGATAGTCTATGTGGTACCCCTTCGAAGGGGTTACACACTTTTTTTCTGGACACTACATAGAACAAATTATTACAATATGTGTTGCGCTACGAATTCGTGATTGCCTCTTCTGCAAAGGGAAAGTTACGCTTGTGTACCTTCCCATCGACATGAAATATCGATTCATAAATGAAAACAAAGTAATCGGCGAATTCGTCGTTTTCAAAACGATATGCATATCGGCACACAATTCAAGGCGCATTTGTTTGTCATACCTGCACATCGTGTGGAATCATTTTCAGCTTCTTTCTCGTGATTCTTCTGGCAGTGGACTTAGAACTATAAACTGCATGACTGACTCTAGGCATTGTTTTTGCCGGATTTCGTTCAAGGACAACTTCTTGAAATATAGTCAGTTGCCCACGGCTTATGCCTTTGAGAAAACAGCCCATAGTTTTAAATATTTCAGGTCATTGAAAATGGGAGTTTTTTTAATTTGAACTTATTTTCAAGACTGTGGACATAAAAAATCTTCTCCATTGCAGATACCGTCATTTCACGTGACAAATCAAATGACACATGTGTTAATCCTATGTGAATTCTGTCAAAGGCAAGGCACAAACTTTAAGAGTGCACCTACCTTAAGATCAACTAAGGTTTTCCATGTCTTATTACTGTTTTATATCATCTGTAAAGTATATAGCTCTTTATGAATCACCCTGTGTATAAATTCCCAGCTACCTCAGAAATAATTCAAGTATTGAAATGATTGTGATTAATATTAGTTTTTACTAACTAATTCTTTTATGAAGACATATTATTTTTTTGGTTTATATCAATGTTTTGAAGTAATTTACAGAGTGGAAAAATAAAACGTTCAGTTGACAGTGGATATGCAGATGATTTTCGAACAATTGAACGAATATTTAATACAAAGAAAATAAAAATAAGCTGGGAGTGAAGATATGCCAATCTTGCAATTTTAAACTATATCAAAACAACACAATAGATTAAAACTATAAAGTGTAAAAACAATGAATATCCAAAGCTCAGAAAAGTTAAAAATTTTAAAATTATTTAGTAGTATAAACATACTGCAACGAGAGAGAAAAAATAGTTTAAAGGAAACAATCTGATTGGATTCAACTCAGTTTAAAGGAAAAAAATTGATTGGATGACTGGAAAGTCTTCTGTCTTCTCAGAATTCCATGAAATTTCCAAAGGTTCATATTTATTTGATGTTGGAGTTTCTGATGGCAATTGTCATAGACAAATTCGTTTGACTAAGGCAGCGAATTTAAACCGAAGTTTTTATATCTCTTGTTTTTCATTAGCGCCATCTAGAGCCGAGAGTATGATTTAGATACTCACTCATCTCATTTGCTTGCACAACCCTTTTTAAGGGGGGAGTCACATTCACATTTTTCACAAATGAAGAACAACCATGCCCGAATCGGGGCGTCTAGAACATGGGGAAGACGTGTTACCCTGTATGCCAGGATGCATTTATTTAATTAATATTCAATTTTTCTTTGAAGTTCTTGTTGCACTTTCCATGAATGAATTTAATAAAATATAAACCACCTCCAACAAATTAATTTTTTAGTTTATTTCTATGAAAAATATAACAAAATTAAGAATAAGAAGATAAACAGTTATGTTATTATAAACCATATAAGATAGCATTTATGCAACTTATACATTTCATAAATGATAGATATATTCATAAATAGTGAAAATAATACGGAATCAAAAGTATGAAAGTAAATAACTGTCTTCCATATTTTGTATTCATACAGTAAAATATATAAATAACAAATCACATTATAAAAACATATTTTTATTCTCGGTAAAAAAAAATTTATATATGTATGCATGTATAACAATTTTTAATTTTATATTCTCTACCTTATAATTCATTACTATCAACATTATTATTATAATATTATTGAATCCATTATTATAAACATTAATAAATTCCTTATTGCAAGCATTATTTTTTTTTAATTCTTACCTAGAGTTTTTTCTGACATGAAATCATATTCTAATAATAAAAGGATAAAACAATGATAAGAAATAATAAAAATGTATGAACATAACTATTAACAAATCCTTTTAAAGGCAAATTACTTTTCCAATTTATATTTCTCACCAAATCACAATTATTTTATTAGATGCTTAAATATATTCAATAAATGCCTCATCCTAATAATAATTTAATTCTGTCGCAAATGATATTTGCCCTGTATAGTGTATATTATGAATGTCGTTTTTAATACTTTGGTGAGTAAAAGATTATAATGGAATCTCAAATATTTTTGATTCACTTTGGTTTTGGATTGAATTTTTTATAATGAAATGGAGGCTTAATTGGAAGTCTTTATTATAATATTGTATAGATGCATAAAATTAAAGTGATAAATGGTTTCTATAATGAATAAAAATAATTATGAAATTAAGGAAAATTCTTTTTATAATGAAAAACTAATACGGAAACCATGCTTGGATTACCACGAATTAAATTATTGTACCATACCACCATACCGTTTCTTAGAAGTTCTTATTATAATTTATATCGATGCATATATAAAAGGCGAAAAAGCTCTAAAAATAAATTTTAAAAAATGAAATTAACGGAAATGAAACGATTCGTTTTAATGATTTTTTTCTTTTTATGATAAAACACTAATACGATGTTCATATTTCTATTAGATAAGATTAAATACCTCGTGAAATTCTTCATAAAAATGAATGATGATTCTTCATAAAAATGAAAATTGCCAAAGCATTTTTATTAAACTTTTTTTTTCTTTCTAGTTCAAAAACAAGTAAATTTCTTTTGTATATATATTATATCACAATTGTTAATTCTTTGCTTTATAATTCATTATTACAAATACTATTAAACTAAAAAGCATTTTTTCTCTTATTCTTTCCTAGGTAAATAGGTAATCAAAATACAGTAAATCCTTTTAACAATCTTAATTGTTAAAATAATATTTTGCCATACTTATGATATATTGAAATAATATTTCACAAGTATGCAAAATATCAAAACTTTAATATTTAAATATATGATATTTCTATTACATATTCCTTCTGTTGAAACTTAGAAGGAGTAGTTTTGTGTAAACGTGCTTTGTTTGTTTTTATAGATTTAAAAGAGTTTGTGTTTTTTAAATCCAAAGTATGCTATCCGACAAGAATATATTAGAAATAAAGAGTATATAAGAAATCATTCATAATTTCAACCAGCATTTAAAATACTGCTACGGAATTGGTCAGTGTGTTTTTAGTGACGAAACTCCAACATGACTGATCATTTTAAAGATCGTTTCATTTTGCTAAAAGCCAGGATGTAAGCATATTAAAAATACAACGCTAGCGAATTCTTGTAGAAACTTACAACACATGCAGATTGCAAATCATAATTTTGAGAATAACATAGAAAAATGTACAACTAGAACTCTCCTCCCTCACTTTAAAAATATATTAATTCATAGTAAGAAATTAAATGTAGTGTGAGAGACTATATTTCTGCAATATCCCGATTAAAGATTCTTATTGTATGTATATTTATCTTAAATATAATTAAAATAAATTGTGCTCCTCTATTAAATTTTTCTAATAAGGGTTCCACTTTCATGAAATTTTACTTTGCATAGAAATGCAAAAGCTACATTGTACTTTGAAAGACTACTCTTCTATAATAGCCCGAAGGTCTGAATGTGATGTGAATTTCTTTCAAACCTTTATCCCTAGTAGAGATATAATCCCAATTCTTTAATTTTCCAGAGCCTTCGTTGTCTTTATCATACATTCCACTCTTTTCGTCAAGACTTTTTTTAAAGATGGCGATCATTGCTTTGAATTTTTTTAAAAAATATTATTTTGTTATTTTCTATCTTTCCCGAAATGGAAGTCACAAAGCAATCAAAGGATATTATAGATTCATACCAATACGAAGAAGATGCAGTTACACTGAAAACTAAGCCTGAAATTGTAATCATTCGCTGCGATGTATTAAAGAAATGCATAAAAATTTCAAAATGCATCATTTTAAAGAATTTTTTAGCGGAATTCTAAAAGAAAATAAAGTAAAAACATTAAAGATTCTTATTTTCTGCCCATTTATCTTAAATATACTTAAAATAAATTACTTTTTTCTATTAAATTGTTTCTAATAATGGTTTTACTTTCATTGAAAGTATTCTTTGCATTGAAATACAAAAGCTACATTGTATTTTGAGATAGAAATAGTTTTCTGATGGAATAATAGGTATACAAAACAAAACTGTTTCTATATGGGTTTACAATTTTTCGAAGCACATAAATTCACATTTTTCAGTTAAATTTACTACCAAAATATAACAATTTAAGCTATATTGGCATACTTTTAGACTGCAGTAAACATTTTCTGTTTTTGGAAATTAATATTCTGAATTTTAAGTTTTTGTTTTGAATTGAATGAAACAATTGATTGCAAAGACCAGGTCTTTAAGTCTGATATAAAATTATAAATTCCAATATCCACTCCAAGCGTATTTTCCAAAAAAAAAAATTGTTTACATTCTTCTGTGTGTCATACATGTTAAAATTTCGTTTCATCATTGCTGAACTCTGAAAAAGTGTATGATAATGCAGATGAATATATTTTTCAATTTTACGACATTCTCTTTTTCTTGTCACTAAAAGATCATAATTTGAATAATAAAAGTCACTGAAATTTTAAGGATAATTCCTTATAAGCTTTCCCTGCCTTTTAACTACTGTACAGCATACAGTTTTAAATATATTTTCGCAACAATTACATTTACATTTTACAATATTACATTTACATCCAACAAACATTTTCTTTCACTGAAAGTTCATAATTTGAATAACAGAAGTCACTGAAATTTTAAGGATAATTCCATGAAAGTTTCTCGTGTCTTTTTATTACTGCATACGTTTTGTTTATACATTTTTTACAAATATTTTTACATTTACATATAAAATACATTTTTGTTCACTGAAAGCTCATAATTTGAGTAACAAAAGTCACTGAAATGTTAAGGATAATTCCAAGAAAACTTTCCTGCTTTTTTTATTACTAAACATTTTTTTTAATATTCGAACTATTTCAAAGATTTTTTTATCTTTTAGATATTTTTGTAGCATTATTTCGCTACTTGCGGAGTATAACTTTTCATTTATATTTATATGCTCAGAATGGACTTGAAGAGAAAGAAGGAAGACATGGAAATCCTCACCATAAATATAAGACCAATATAGAGTTTAAGTGTAAAGTTTTCCCAGGTAAGATTTTTTTCTTTCGTGTATATGTGCATGATGAAATCAGAATTCAAAAGTTTAATCCGTGGAACTCGAATTTTAAGGAAAACATTTGATTAGAAATAATTATTTTTAGAATGTGGGTGTTTAAAATTATTGCTAATTGGCCACATTTAACATTAGGTCCTTCAGAATTTCTGACACGAAAAATATCAATTAAAGATTTTGTACATAACTTAATCTTAATGAACTCTTCAACAAGTTCTTACATTCTTTTTATTCCCACTAAAATTCAATAATTGCATAATTCGTACTATTTCCTAAACCTTATACTGCAATGTTCATCACATGAGCATGTCTAATTTTTTTATTCTTTTCACCTAAAATTTGTAGTATGGCGTCGAAAGAGAAAGTACTAAACTTCACCTAATTTATTAATATGCTTGTTGAATCTAGTACAATATTATGGCAAAATATTTTAGATGTATTACAGAATCTATTTCCTCCTTACGAATATCAGATACATATTCAAAATAATTTATTTATTTCAGTTTTTAAAAGATTTGTATATCTTGATAAAAACGCAAAATATCAAAGAAAAAAACAGGATTATTTAACCAGAGGAGGGGTTTACCTGGATCTTTCTTTTATATAATCTAACTTACGTATTGTATTCTCTTTGTCATTGATGCGCACTAGTTAATCAAGCGTCTACTAATATGCAATGTTTGTTGAAGTTTATTTAAGAACCATAAATTTGATTACATGTTCTAGGTGAATCTTTTCCAATTCAATAAAACCAAAAGTTGAGACAGAAATAAAAACGTAGTCCAAAATCGCATACCAAATCTCTTATATTTAAATCTTTGCATTTTTGTGCTATTGAGTACATAATCTTGTGAAAGTAAGGACCTGCAGACGACAAAACCCTTGATGAATTTGGATCCAAATTTGATACCAACAATTCAGACATTAAACCTGTAAAACAAATTTTATCTATCTGCTTCTTCCTATTTTGTTGTTATTATGTTGATTTATAGATAGAACAGATAGACTTCTTCTAAATTAATTTCCATTAAATAAATTTATTTCCAAATTTGAAATAAATTTATTAATTTGGTGTAAATTCCTCCTTCCAACTGAAATCATTTTATTGAAAAAAGTGTATTAAGCTTATTATTTAATTCATAAGTTCATAGATTTAAAATACTTTACTAAAAAATTGAGTTAAACAGAAATTTATTAGACTTGAAAAAGTAAGCCAAAAAATTATTTTTTGTTGGCCAACAAAAGAAGAACAACTCAAAATGAAACAAGAACCCAGCATGCGATGCCACGAAGAAAACGATTTTCATTCCCTTCACAGCAATGAAATATTATTTAAAAAAATTAAATAATGCTTTTAAAACCTAAGTAAATCTATTACGGTATCCGACTACGTCCAAAGAAAATTCTTTGAAAAATTGAATTTTTTAAAAACTGTTTGTTATTTTTAAATGTATTGCCAATTATAAACAATATGAATACATAAAATCATTTGAAAATATAATATATTTTGAAAAATCGAAAATTTGTAGTAAATTTTAATAAAAGTTGACCTAAACTTTAACTTTGTACACAAAGCTGTAAGGCAGAAATCCTATTTTTCTTTGTACACAAAGCTGGAAAGGCAGAAATCCTATTTTTCTTTGTACACAAAGCTGGAAAGGCAGAAATACTGTTTTTCTTTGTACACAAAGTTGTAAGGCAGCAATCCTATTTTTCTTTGTACAAAAAGTTGTAAGGCAGCAATCCTATTTTTCTTCGTACACAAAGTTGTA
>JAPMOQ010010593.1:1872712-1890629 GCA_026543055.1 Argiope trifasciata | reverse complement strand
AAAGTTGTAAGGCAGCAATCCTATTTTTCTTCGTACACAAAGTTGTAAGGCAGCAATCTTATTTTTCTTTGTACACAAAGTTGTAAGGCAGCAATCCTATTTTTCTTCGTACACAAGTTACAGAGTAAAATGATGAAGGAATGAAAACCTAAGAAAAGTGTTGAGATGGTATGGGTAAAAATATGCACATATATATTTTTTTCCATAACTTTACTACTTAATTTTTTTAAAAAACACCTATAAATGAAAAATTATTGCACCAACAATAAAACTATTGATTCATTCCATTATCCATATTATTTAAAACACACGCTGAAATTTTTATTTAAATACCTCTGTTAGTTTTTGATATATCATGTAAATGGTGGAGAATTTTTACAAAAATTAAAATTAAAGTTAAAGACAAATTTTAGATGAAAAATATATTTTGCTTAAAATTCCCCTGGATTATAGGTTAGATCTTGCTTTTTCTAGAAATAAATAAACAATTTTCGAAAGAGAAAATTCTGAATTACAAGAATTGACAATAAAAAAAATTCATCTATGTGGTCGATAACTAATGTTTCAACGTTGTCAGATACCTTAAAAATTATATAGCATTATATAAATATCATTGGAATGATACTTTTTTGGACTTAAAAGAAATTGTGATGAAATTCATTTTTGCGATGTAATAATTTAGAGGTTCATTGCCGAAAAATGCAATTATATTTTCATTAGAAATTCCATTAAAGTTCCTTCAAAAGGTTGATTCTCTCCATACTCAAACATATGGGTGTGCGTGTGTTTAATTACTCACTTTCAAACGACATGGCCTGTAAAGTCTCAACAAGATATTCATATTATCTTTTATTATTAGTAGATATGTCTACACTCCGATTAAAAAGAATAGAGCAACACTAAGACAACTTGCTTTTGCAAAATCAGCAAACGTTATGTGACCAAAAGGAAAGGGAAATTTGTGTGCTTAGGTCATTTTCAATCTTCTTGATCATGTCATATCCATAACAAAAATCAAAAAGTGAGTTCTACAGAAATCAATTTTTTAAAAAATTGCTTGTTTTTTTCAATTTTATCGACCACTAAAACAAAGAAAAAATGGGGTTATTTCAAATTCGATTTTCTTTTACAATCCGGCATAAAAAGCAAATAAAACGGGATTTCTGGTACCTTTATCATATATATAACAAAATTCGATAATTCAAATTTCCTTTCACTTTATATGACCTACTTACGGGAAACTAGTGAGAAGATTAGAATTTGTTGTAACTTTAAAAATAATATAGAATTTAGGCATATCTTAGACAATTTTTATATTTCAGGACAAAATGTCAAAAATTTGAGTACCGGGGTTTATCCTCCTAGTAAGCCAGATTATTTTGAAAATAGAGCAGCTTTTGTCAATGTATTCGGACATTTCATGTGAAATTTAGGTTGAAACTAGCTGATACAGTTTATTGTTGGCTTCTTGCATGTACATAAATTCTAGGGCATCTATATACCTTTAAAACATGTCTGGGACATTCTTAAGGTATCCGACTAAGTTCGAAGAAAAAATTTTAAACGATTGAATTTTTAAAAAAACTATTTAAAATTACTGTTTTTAGATGTTTTGTCAATAATGATGCTAAATACAATAAATACAACAAATTTATTTAAAAATATAATATATTTTGAGAAATAGGAAAATTTGTTGTAAATATTAATGAAATCTAACCAAAACGGTTAACATTCTTAACAAAATTGCAATACAGCAGTCCTTATTTCTTTCTACACAAGTTATAGAATACAATGATGAGTCAAATGAAGCAAAATCTGAGAAAAATCTTAAGATGCAAAGAAGTTATGGATAAAAGTATGCGTATATATGCATTTTTTTTCTATAAATTTACAACTTAATTTTTCTAAAAACACCTATAAATGAAAAAATATATATCCAACAATAAAACTTTTGGTTCCTTTCATTGCCCATATTATTTAAAACACACGTTGAAATTTTAATGTAAATACCTGTATTAGAGTTTGAGATATCGTGTTAATGGTGCAGAATTTTTATAATAAAGTTTTGAGAAAATTGAAGCTAAAGACAAATTTTAGCAGAAAAATGTGATTCTGGATATTTGGTCAGGCCTTCCTTTTCCTAGAAAAGATGAACTTATTTGGAAAGAGAAAAGTCTGATCTATAAGAAATAACAATAAGAAAATGTTCACCAATGTTGTAGAAAACCAGTATTTTTAACGTAGTCGGATACCTTAATATAAAGAAAAATGGCAGATGGTGGTTCCTTAAATGAAATTCAAAAGAAGAAAATGCCACTTAGTTAACTAGATGTTCTTTGTCTGATTGTATTTTGTTTCTATTTCATTTATTTGAAATTTCACCATTTGAAATTCCATCTGCTACTCAATTTTTTTGCCATACTATACTGCGAATGGGAAGAATTTATAGAGGTTTTATAATGTGTGCCAATTAATGTCTCTTATCTTAGGCGAAAAACTGGATGTAAAGTTGCCGATTTCAACAATAAAATAAAGAATCAGAAAAATCCATTTTTTAGGAGGCGAGATTTCGAGTTTCCTCAAAAAAATTCCATGTAATACCCCAATTTGTAGAAACGTTATACATATCCAAGTTTCTCAAATGACTTTATCTCACCTGTTTATTGCTTACAGAGCTAGCTAGCAAGCTTTCAGAAGCTGAGAGTTATACAAATGCTGTTAGTTTTATTGTGACAAGCTGTCTGCTTATGCTTTTAATGTCTGCCGCTGCATATCCTGGATTTGATTTATTTCAAATGACTTTATCCTAACTGTTTATTGCTTACAGAGCTAGCTAGCAAGCTGTCGGAAACTGAGAGCTATACAAATGCTGTTTGTTTTATTGTGACAAGATGTCTGCTTATATATTTTAATATTTGCTGCTGTATATCCTGGATTTGCTTTATTGTTTTCTGGAATATCCGAAAAAGATATTGCTCTTTTCAATATATTCTTCGTAATTATTGATAGTGTTGTTATTATTATTAATTAGTAACTTTTTGTCTACTTATATTATTAATTTCTTTAGTGATGTTATATTTCTTGGATGTGCTTTACTTTTTTCTGGAATATTCGAAGAAAAAAGCACCTTTTTCTATCGATTATTTTGTTAGATAAATTTCACTCTATACCAAACAGACGACTCTCGTAAATTTATATGTACAAGATACAATTTTACATTTAACTACGATAAATATTTTGCTACAATAAATAGTGTAAAAGATATTAAAACGAATCATTTTTTATCTCCTGTGTTAATCTAGAAGATCAAAGAGCTAGAAGACAATTTTATTTGTAAATTATTCGGAGAAACTATTTAAATACGAATCACATACAGATTTAATGAGAATATTTTTTAAATCTTAACTACATCTGCAATGGTGATTTAAATAAATAAAATACGAATGCACTTAGCTTAGTGTGTTGTACGGAACAATCTGAAATATTACAATATTAATTCCACATTACATACTTTTTAACTTACACTCAATTTTAAAATGGTGAAATTCCGCAATATGATAATACAGGCATAAGAGCGGACAGAAGAATTTTCTAATAGTTAGATATAAAAAGATACAGTTTTTGTGCGCGTGTGTGTGTAAAATAGCTTTTTTTATGAAAATAATTTACATAAATGAATTTAAAAATTCAAAAATATTAAATATGATTGCATAAGTAAAAAAATAAAACAAAAGACGAAACTCAAAGCACAAAGCACACGTGAAGTTTACGGTTCTTATTATAATAGTTAGTTATAAATGAAAAAAATGTGCAAAATCGCGTTCTTCATATCAATAAAATTAAGAAACTATACCTTATCTAAACACAAACTTTAAATTTAATACAAATCGATTGGCCATTTTCCAAGATGTATGAAATAAATAAATTTACATATATAAACAAGAATTGGTCGTTTTAAAGTATAAGATCTTATTATTGCAATAACCTTTCTACCTAACCGCTTTGCAAATTTATAGTTAAGATAAACCTGATCAATCAAGATTTTTAAAAAAATTAGAAATATGTAAAATTCTGGTATGGTATATAATATATTGGTATATAAAATACTAGATGATATATAAAATACTAGATGATATATAAAATACTAGACGAAAAAAATATTATTAATTGCAATCAGTCAATAATTTGGCAATGTTTTATCGAAATATTATGAACGGTACGACAATATTTAAAATAGGAACAAACAAACATTCATTTTCATATATTACATTTATATATGCTTTTATAATTGTAAAAACCGGTGTTCTTTCGAAATGGTAATGAAAGAAACTATTGTATCTCGTGATTCGTTTCATATTCGTTCAGAATTCTCAAATTTAATTTTAGAAAAAGTGATTAAAATATTTTCTTTTAAAATTGATGAAACATAGCAAATATATTTATACCATAAAATCGTTAATAGAGTTGAAAAGATAATTTTTGAAATTTAAGATGGTGCAAAACTATTTGTACTACAATAATTTTGGTAGTTACTACGAAAAACGCTATACTTAATTAAAATTTAAAATCCCAGGGTTGGTCTTCCCGAAATTTTCTCGCATAATCTGTAATAAAAATGTTGCCTCTGAGAATATCTTGCATGGCATTTGCGTAATATAGCTATTAAATATTAACCATTAACTTACATTTAGCATTTCTACAGAATCTATTATCTCTTCGGCGTGTTATTTGGAGACTAATCGTTGGTAAATAGATGCGAATGAGATTCGATTTTTTTTTAAATTTTAGATAACTGTACTATCTCCATAACCATCCCGTAGGTATAAACAATAAGCTGACCAAGTTTCATAGCAATCAGATGAATGTTTTTGGAAGGTATAACAAACATACAGATATTCATTTTTATTAATATAGATTTCTAAAAAAGCATGCTTATTTTTATTCTATAACTACTAATAGAAAGCTATATAAATGATTATCCATCTTAAATCATCAAAATTTAATCTAAAGAATTCACTACACTAATATAAAGGATTCATCTCAACTTTAAAGTTTATATTACGGCATCGCTTCGAGGCATTTACTTGGGAAGGCCAAATGAGCTTCATATATTGCCATCAGATGCCTTAATTTTAAGACGGACATTTAACTTTACCGGCATCACTAATATTCATTCAAGCTTTAACAGAACTCACGTAAATTTTATTCGAGACCAATTAATTGAGGTCTTGAGGAGAGAGTTGTTAAGAGTATGGGTAAGTAGCTAAATGAAGTGGCTATGAATTTCATTATAACTATATCAGATTTCTGGGTAGATTTGTGTGCAGACATTGTTTCAGTTACACTAATGTATGTATTAAGATAGTTTATAACATGTTTGGAATAATTTAATGGTGAATGACATGAAGATAGCTTAATTCATTAGTATTAAATATGAATTCTTAAAATAATGTTAGAAAGTTAAATAAATACCGACTTTTAAACAAATCTCATTTCCTTTGAAGATTTTTAATCATTGATTCTCACTAAATATATAAGATCTGTATATTCATTTTAAAACAAATATTCAGATACGTTTAAAACTGATGGAGTTAAATTAAACAATTTACGAGGGATTATTAGGTTGTGTCAGAATTTGCTTTATACAAAGACAAACGAAGATAAATATAGTATTGGATATCAGCATATTATTTAAATATCGAATCGGTGGTCAACTAATTTTAAAATGTAAAATAGTAGAATTGATTTCTTTACCAATATTTTTTATCATAATTTTTAGACATGATATTCCATCTTTTTCGTAATTAACAATTACAGTAGCTCTAACATTAATATGTGAATTATGGCATCAAACATCTATATATATTCATAGACTGAAATTTCTTTAAATCTATAATCTATGCTATTAATCGAATTGCCATTCTTTTTCTTTTGTATAGAGAAGTTAGAAAAAACATTTTCATAGTTTTAAGTCCCTTTTTTTATTTAATATAATGCAAACAACAAAACAACAAAAGTTGTTGAAACGTCATTGTATCTTAGGATATTTGAAAAATGAGATAATATTCTCTGTATAGTCAAAAGAAAAAAATTGAATTATGCAGAATTTTGCTTATTTACCTTTTTAAATTTTATTTATGTATTTTTGAAATTATACAGGGTGATCAAGAAATAACAGAAGGTGTTCAAAAACATATAGCGTGTTATACACTGGGCGAAACATAACAAAATTTGGCCACCATAAACATTAAGGTATGCGGCTTCAATTTATCAAGAAAAATAACTAGTGTAAAAAATCAACAATAGGGAAATCCTGGAACTTCAAGAGCATATTGTGTGGAAAAAGAATACAAGACCACCAATGGAAACAGTAAACAGCAATACACCAAATACCAATGACAAATATTTATTATAAAAACTTACCAATTTGGCTCAAGACGACCACCAATTTGATGTTCCAATAATGGCATGTGGTACACGAGGTCACCGATGGTACTCGAGGTCACCGATGGCATTCATTCTTGTAATATTATCTGTTATTTTAAAGTAGGAATGTCAGGAACATGTCATTGATGCACAATACCTTTTAAGTGAACCAGAATAGCTTCACAACCAGAAATTACCAAGATTCAGATCAGTGTCATCAGTTGATGAGAGTTATCTTATGGGGATGAAATTTCACGATCTTCTACAACTTCGTAAACGGGCTGTATGTTTGTCGTTATATTAATTGTGCACTTTTGTTACATTATTTATTAAGTATCGGCGGATCCATAACGGCATTTGCAGCTTCTTCTACTTGTTCCTGCTTCATACCTTTCAGTCATGACCCTGGTTGCACACCAAGAAATCCTGTTACTTCAAATCTTTAAACCATCTTTCGTAAGTTTTTTATGGTCATCATTCCTCTACGCAACTATTTCAACCATCGGTATTCACGGGAAGTAGCAATGGGATTTTCATCCCTCTGATAAAGCATCTAGATAAATAAGGCGTGTTCACATAGTGACAATGCAATCGAAGGGCGAATTCTTGCATAATGACTTAAATTCAAGCAACCGTTCCTTTTATCGTCGATGTCATGTCACAAAATACATAATAATCAAATTATATAAGAATGTTTTTGAGCACAGGGCCAGGATTTCCTCTATAAGCTTATCTTAGTACCACTTTTTTTCTTGATAACTCGAAATCGCATAATATAATGTGTATATTTGCCAAATTCTGCTAGATCTCGTCCAGTACATAACACGCTACAGGGTTTATAACAGCTGCAATAATTTCTTGATCAAACTGTATAAAAGTTTATTAAATATATGAGATTATAATTAAAATTAGCATTTGAAACTAGTATTCGATTTCATGAAATTCTCGTTTTTTTTTACAAATGTTCAAATCTTTTGAATGTCAATTCAGCATATCCAGGATATCCATTTTAATTGTAACCTAATGACTAGTATCTTAGGACCTAATGAATGTCATTTATTTCCAGCTGGAAAAGTAAAATTTGTAAAGAATTATATTTCATTTCATTGATACAATAAATTTACTGATGAATCCTTAAACTTTTAATACATCTTTCTCAGATCCATTTATTATTATCCTAAAACATCCTTTATGTACTAACATTCTAATCAAAATAAATTCCACTCTGATTCAGTTATAAAATTTTCATTTTAATTTATTGAGACAATTTAGGTCTTTCAATGGCAACGTCGAAGGAGTTCCATCCACCCAATGCGTCAGCAAGCTTTGAAAGTTGCTTTTCAGAAAAAGATGAAAATCGCTATTAGTTTTTGGAACTTTATTGTCTAAAATACAAATAACAAAAATTAATATTGTCTAATTACTTGTATTGATATATCAAGAATAATACTTATGAAAGAAAATAAAAAATTAATCTTCAAGGGACTACATTCATTGACTTTGGCTATATAAAAAATTGTTGCGTATTGGAATCATTGTCTGTCTGTAATGGTTTAAAGATAAGCTATTAGAACATAAAAAAATTCTATATATGACTTTTTGAAATTTTCCTTTCCATTATCTCATACTTATCTATCATCTAAGTAAATAATACAATAAATATTATGTGAATATGTTATACTGATTCGCTTATGAAATCCACAGAATATATGGTATTGTTATGAATATCTCTTTTTGTATTAAATGTCACATTTGTGTAAGACACCAATTTAGCTCATTAGAATTCAAATACGATAATTCAATGAACAAACAAAGCACAGATACAGCAATTTAAAAGTTAATTTCATCAATGTACTTATTAAGAATAGAATTTAGAAATAGTTGTACTAACTTTACTGTATTTGGTTTTCTATTTTAAGATAATTGCTTGCCATATTTATCAACCAGTTTTGGCTTACACTATTGATAGCCTTAATTTATTAATGTCAACCAGCTTTGATTAATTACTACCTTATCACACCATATGAAAGCATTATTTTATATTATTAGTATATAAAAACTAGTATTCTGCTTTACTAATATGCAAGCAAAGAAACTAGACATAATAATAATTTTTTAAGATTATTTTTATTAATGTATTAAAAGTAAAAATCATATCATTTCTTTTACTTCTCCATGTTCATTGTTTTATGCATTTCATAATTTCGTTTTGAATAATTATTGAATCTGAATTTTTATTTTAATTTAATACTGAAGCCAACCGTAATAAATCAAAGTGTAAATAAACTAAACAATTATATGTCAATTGTTTTGAAAATAATACTGCAATACTTTTTTCTTTTAGAAATGACAAGTATGTAAATTTCCTTATTTAAATTTATTTTTAAAAAAAATGTATATTTGAAATTCTAACTTTGCAAACATGAAAGCTAAATTAATACAAGTTTTAATTGATTAAAGAGTAAAATTAGAATTCTATTCTGCATCTTAAATACTCTGAAATGAATTTGCAATTGGTTTTACACATATTAAAGTAAGTTTATAGTTAATGCACCCTCACACAACAATATATATAAGTTTAGGCAACTATTGTCTTCCTCAAATAAATAAATTTTAAAAGTTTTCATGTAATTACAAATACGTACTTGAAGTGAAAAACAAAAATTAATAAACAAATTTGAAATCCGAGTATTATAGTTTTTCGTGAAAATATTTTGTCAGATAGCTTATATTTTATTCATTTAATTGTCTAAATGGAATATAACTATGAAAAAAACATGACTTTAGACAGCTAAAGCAAAAAAGCACGTTTATTCTTAGGCGATTATAATTGGAATAAAACATTTATTAAGAATCACAGACATTTTTTAAATACAATTTTTGATCATGTACTTTAATACATTGTGAATGTTTTGCTTGCAAATTAATTATTTTAATTTTTTTTTTTAAAAATCTTTGTTTTATATTACTCACTGATTATATTGTCGGTTTATGTTACTTATAATTACCGAAATATGAAGTAAAATTACTTGAAGGTTTTATCTTTAAAAATTTTAATAATAATAATGATTTTATTATTTTTATTATTAGATAAATAAAAACTTCAGACATTTCTTTTTATATAAATTTAAAATAATAATAATTTTAATGCATTGAAGTTAATTTCAAATTATTTCAATAAATCTAACTAATGTTTTACAAAAAAATCGGAGAAATTTAGATGCATAAATAGCAAATAATATTTATAAAATGGACACAGCTGACATTTAACAATTATGCTGATTATCTCTCCAATAGATGGCGCTAATAACGATTTGCGCTGCCCAAATCTGAATCAGTTGTTTGAGGAAATCTGATCTGATTATTTCACGAATCTTGCATTTTTTAAATAGAAAATAATCTATCGAAACACTTCAGATATATTTCATGCAAATTTCTTGAGAATAATTGCAGAAATATATAAGGTTTCATTTTATTAATTAAATGATAATTTGAGTATTCTTTTATATTTCAAATTGAAATCTGCTTAAATTCATTTTATTTTATATAGTCTCTGATTAAATTGAATATTTTTATTGAATTTTAAAAATCAAAAGCCATTTGAGTAAGATGCAGATTTTATAAGTATAAATTAAAGTAATTATAATCGCATCTTTTTATAACCGACACTAACATCGATTTTGGAATATAAAAACATTGGATTAATTTGTCATTTTGATTTTTATTATATTGAATTTTATCATTTCAAGATGAAATATGTTCCAAAAATTTCTTTTTCAGCTGCATGAGTACAGACAAATGTATCAATTCATGAATCAGCATATTATTGGTTGATACGAATTCCTTTATAAGAATTTTTTTCTCAGTTTGCATTGAATTTTTATGGAATTTTTCATCGGTTTTTTTTTCCAATTCACAGGACGATTATAGTTTTATTCATTGATTTTATCTTATTTAAAGGATGATTAAGATTTTAGTTATAGTTTTAAGAACGAATAAAGGCTAATTAGAATAAGAAAACCAATATTTTCAAACAAATAACAGAATGCATTAAAATATAATGTACTTTAATATGACCAACTTTATATCAACGTAGAATTAGTTTCGAAAGAAACTACAGCTACATTAGCTATTTAATTTATAAAAAAACACTGTTTACAGAAATGTATTTGACAAGAAGGAAATGTTCAACAAGAACATTCTAAAAAAATGTAATTCTTTCTCGATATAAAATGTCTAAAATATTCCTACGATGTTATAAAAAATTCAAAATATTAAATGAAATCTAAAAACATTATCATGCAATATCTTGTGATAATAGGGTTACTGAAACTGAAAATAAAACTTTTATGAAACCAATTTTCAAGTAAACGTGAAATATACTAAACGTAAGTTAAAATATATAGTTATAAAGCAAATGAATAAAATATAAACTACAATAAACACCCTGAAAAAGCCTAAAAGGCTCATATCAATATGTAAATGATTTATACATATCTTTTATTAATAGAGGGCCCACAGACTCAATTTTAATTTAATAAATTGCTGAGTTTTGTGTGCGTATATTAGTGGTTTACATTCTTAGTACGAAAACTTATCATTCTATTTTGGATAATAAATCATCAATTTCATATTTGTAATTAAGATTTTAATAGTATGAGTAATAGCAACAATCTCCAATAATACACCAATGAATAATCAAGACTTCATAGAACATTAAGAATTTTTACTTGAAATATTGAAAGCTTAAAAAGGATTACTTAATGTAGACAATTCTTATAACCTCTTCTTCTCGAGCAGTATGGTCTATTACAGGCCAAGTCTTTCTCCTCAAATCTACCCCCAATTGACCATTTCAGGCGAAATAGACCACCAACACTTCACTGAATATGTTTTTTATTCTTGTCAATACTGTCCAGACGTCTGGTGAGTGATCTTCTTTGTCATTGTTCTATTCTGGGGAAACGTTCTGAGTTTGGAATGTATTGCCATATCTAGATGCAAAATCAAATCGTCAAATACAAGATACTTGTACTTTTTCTTGAAAAATGTTGTTGTTGTTTTAAATTTGGAAAGTATTGTCATATCTAAATTTGTAACCTAATCATCAGATGTAAAATGCTTCTATTTATTCCTGAAAAAACTTTTTTTATGCAAATTGCATTTTCATGTTTAGATAAATAATCAAATCATCAAATGCAAAATGCTTCTATTTATTCTTGAAACCACTTATTTTTTTTATTTAAATTGTATTTCCATGTTTAGAAAAATAACCAAATCTTCATAGGAAAGATGATTTTATTTATTCTCATAAAAGTAGGTTTTTTTTCAGTTTAGAATGTATTGTCATATCTAGATATATAACCAAGTTATGTCATATAATATGATTCTATTTATTCTTGTAAAAGATGTTTTCTTGTTTGGAATGTATTGTGATTTTTCAGTTTGGAATGTATTGTCATATCTAGATGTATTTTAATACATAACTAAATTATAGCATATAATACAATTTTATTCATTCTTGTAAAAAATGTTTTCTTGTTTGGAATGAATGTCATATCTAGATACATAACTAAATCATGGTATATAATACAATTTTATTTTTTCTTATAAAAAATGTTTTCTTGTTTGGAATGCATTGTGATATCTAAATACATAACCCAATCATCAATAGTTTGGAATGTATTTTCACATCTAAAAATATAGCTAAATCTTTAGATATAAGATGCTTATTTTTGTTAGTTTTTTTTAATTTGGAAAGTATTGCCATATCTAGATACATAATTAAATCATCAGATGTAAGATGCTTTTATTTATTCTTGAAAAATGTATTTTGTTTTTAATGTTTGGAAAATGCATTGTCATATCTAGACATATAACTAAATCTTCAGATATATTTATTTTTGCAAAATTGTGTTGTTTTTAGTTTGGAAAGTATTTTTATAGTCAGATACATAACCAAATAATCAATCAAAAATTTAAGAATAAGTAGATTCTTCTACAAATTCTTGAATTTATTTTTCAGTTTGAGTGTATAATCTTATCTAAATATAGCCAAATCTTCAGATACAAGATATTTCTGTTTTACTAATATTGGAGTTGCTTTGTTAAGAATCCAGAGCAATAGATCTAATCAAAAATATTAATTCATATGTAAACCGTAAGATTCGATATCTTCATTCATCAAATGAATTCATAACTGAAATTTCTACATATAATTCAAAACAAATTTTCTATATTTATGCAACCAGAACTCTATTTAGAAGGTTGCTTATTTAATATTTCCACCAAAAACATTTTGGTTTAAAAAAATGTTATTCATTTTTTTCTAAAAACTATTTCAGCATTTTCAGCTGTCGTATTAATATAGATGTAACGCAATTTTCCCCAAAAGAACTGACAAATTTCAATACAAATACGTATATTATTCATACCAGTTGAATAATACCAATTCCGACAAATCATTTTCCTTCTACGGTCAAAAAATGTTTAACAATTATAATGTCAGAAAATGTTTCTTTCATAAAATTCTTTCAAATCTGATTGAATTCAGAATATTTGAAAAAATTATTTGCTAAGTCACATTTATTATTAATTTTAAATTTTATAACAAATGTATTCTATCCCATGGTATTCTAATCTATTTTTCAGCATATATCAGCATTTCTAAGTCTTAAAAAAATGAAACATCTTTTACAATCTTTAGAAAAGGGTTGGGAATTAGATCGGCAGAAAATTTTCAAAATATATTTTATATCCATAACTCATTTTTAAAACATGGCAACGGAAAAATATCCTTAATTCTCCCGAGTATTCAAGGAAATTACTTTGGAGAAAAATTTCTATGAAATGTGTAATGCTATATCCTTCTCTTGAAAGAAGTTTTTACCCACTTATGTCTGGGTATAACATAGAATGTAGAGAATGTTTCTACGGAAATCTGGGGATGTGGGATGTTTCGTAGGCCGTTCATAGAGGTAAAATATTACATATTTTTCTATTTTTGTGTAGTGAACTACTTTGTTTGTAAAGACGGAAATTAGAATTAGAATGAGAAAACGCATTTGAATTAAAATAGTATAGTATAAATAAAAACTTAGTATTGATAACAATAATTATTTTCACCTTTAAAGCACAATCCTCTAGAGACAAAGTATTTTTAAAGCTGCATAAAGACAATAAGATATCTAGGTTAAATCTGGAATTTTTAATACATGAAGATAATTCGATATTTTTCCCGAAATTTCGAGAAATCTTTTGTTTAATATGAACTATAGAAAAGAAAGCATTTCATCTAACTGAGATTTTTAAAAATCAATAACTTTGAAATTTGTACTGTTTAAAAATTTCTGTTTTCTTTCTAATACAGTATAAAAATTGTATATCGTTTTGAAATTTGGAATTATGAACAAAAGTTGCTGTAGATATATGTGTTCCAAATGAGCAAGGTATAATTATCATTATTCAATTCTTTTAATAAGATAATTTTTTTTAATTTATTTCTACGTTGAATTCTTTAGACTACTGTTGTAATATTTAGTTGAAGACATCCATAGAAACATATAAGATTTGATTTAAATTTGGATGTATATACAATGATATTTTCACTAAAAAATGTTTAGATTTAATAATATATTCTACTAAAATAGTTGTCTTGATTAGGTTACCTAAAATGGGTTAAATTTTATGAAGAAAAGATTTATAATTGAATGTTGCAAATGCTTAAAACTTTGTTTGGCATTTCCGTATTTATGAAAAAAAAATTACTGGCATAGAAAATTTTAACAGTCACGTTGAAGTATCATATATCAAAGAATGAACTATAAGAAGAGAAAGTATTGCTCAATTAGTTAAACATTAAGACTTATAAACTAAAAATATATTTACAACTTGGTGTATGAAGATAATTTTAAATTCTAATTTCCATGTTCAATCGAAATCAAATAATCTATACTTATAATAAAACTCAATGTGTGTGTGTGTGTGTTGGCGCTCTACAAGCCAGACCGCTGGACCTACAGCTACCAAATTTGGAACATGTATACCTTGGAGGTCCAGAATGTGCACCTCGGAGCCCTTTTTTCGAATTTTTAATTAGAATTTGAATTAATTAAAATTTAAGCGAAATTTCGACGTTTTTCCGCTATAACTTCCGAAATTATTATCGGACAAACATAATTTTAACATCAATTTACAGATAAAAAATTAGCTTTCTAATGTTATCAGTGTTTTAATGTATAACTCAAGCTTCTTTTTTTAACGAATTTTTAAAGAAATATTTTAACCCTGTTTTTTTAGCACGTGACTGGATAAAATAAAATAAAACAATGCCAGAAGTTCAAATGAAAAAACAACAACTATCATCGTAAATCAAATCTAAAGAAATACAACTTTCAGCACGTGGCTGGATAAAATAACATAAATATAAAATGTGATATTTTCTAAAAAAAATAAATGCAAGGCAAAGGATTCTAAGAAATCGTTTGCAATATTTATATCATTAATTCCATAAATTATCTTTATTTACAGTAAACCTGATTGAATTTAGACAGGATATGCATTGAAATCCCGACTTAATGGCATATTTCTATAATCGTTTGCAATATCTGTATCATTAATTCAATAATTTTTTCCCTTTTTCACTTTCTTTAAAAAACATATTTAACATTTTGGCAATATCACCGAAAAAAACATTTTTTATATCTTGGAACCATAATTGATAAATTATTAGAGCATTAAACTCAAAAAATTTTTCCGAATAAAGTTACCGACTCTTTAACTACTAATAACTGAATCTTTTAACTTAAACTATTTCTTAAATTTTGGCTAAAAAATATATGATTTAATTGGAAATTTTAGAAGGCATTACTCATGGCGAACCAGCTGGTTGCCAAAGGCGGCTAGTTAGGATATAAATCAATTTTATGTGGCAAGAAAACTCGAAATAAGTTTCAAGTAAAAAGAAACATTTTTCAATGTAATATACTTTTTCATTTCTAATGTACTTAATTAAACAAATCTAGGGTACAGCAATAGTGTTTGATTCTGTATTAGTGCACATATGCAATCGAAATAAACTTTTGAAATAGTTTGTAGTTTCATTGCATGATATTTAAAAATTCGATCGTTTTAGTTTTATTTATATCGATGCGTATGCAGAGCAAAGTTTAATGGATTTTGGATGAATTTTGTATCATTCTACCTGTAATAAATTGATACATAAATTATGAGAATTGAATACGATTATTAGATAATTAATTCTAAGGGAGTTAGAAATTAATAGCAGATCTTTTCTTCCAGAAATGAAGAAAAATTTTATTTTTAGTTTTAGTTTTCACTGCGTCCTAAATAATTCTAATGGTCAGCTCTTCACCAGCATTTCATTCCAACTCAATGGTATTGACACTGACCATCAAGTTATGCCTTCTTTCTTTACCTTTTCACTGTCATTTCAAACCAGTTCTATTGTACAAACACTGACGACTACGTTATGAATTTTTTTTCTCCAGCTGTTTAATATCATTTTGTGCCTATTCAATGGTACCGACACTAACGGCCAAATTATATTCTCTTCCATCAACTCTTCACCATCATTTCATACCAATTCAAAGGGACCGACACTAATGTCCAAGCTAAATCCTCTTCCACCAGGTCTTCACCACCATTCCACTCCAATTCAATGACACCGAGACTAACGGTCAAGCTGTGTCCATTATCACTTCATGCCAGTTCAATTGAATTTACACAGGTGACCAATCTATACCATCTTCCTTCAACTTTTCACCATCATTTCATACCAGTTCAGTGACACTCACACTAATGTCCAAGATTTATCTTTTTCCTCTAGGTTTACAAGTTTTCACCATCATTGCAAAAGAACTCGATGGGACTGACACCATTGGCCAAACAAACCTCCCTTCTCTAGCTTCCCAGTTTTTCACCATCATTTCATCTCAATTCTTTGGCACTGACACTTTTGGTACACTTGGTGTTTAAATAAAATTCTCTTAACATGCCTACCATGTCACGGATTCAGGGGTATGTGAAGGCGTTCTCTTCTGTAATAAAATAAACATAAACAATATATTATTTATACATATTTTTCTCGAATTAAAATGGTATTTCAAAATATTTTTCCTCTGCAGTTTTCTGTTGATAATTTTTAAATTTCTCATGCTATAATACCGTTTCAAAAGTATACCTTGAAACTTCGCCCATCCATAACATACAAATTATTCCATATTCTCTAAGCACAAAGATATTCATTAACACTGAAATAAAAAATAGCTATTGCGAAGCATAAGATCTGTAAGGGAGCCCAGTGATTTATGCAGGGCTCAGAACAGAGACTGTCCATTAGCGGGTTTGCCCCAACTACGATTTTCCTTCGCTGACCAGCTATTTGTCTCTATATATGCATCCAACCCAAAGATCTATTATATCGGTGTCATAAACGGGTGACCCGGAGAGAAAGTGTAGCAATTTGTAAGAGGGTCAAGATCTTTATTGATTCACTTCTCCGTCTACCCCCCTAAACAACCACCCCTGCTACTTTATTCGCGGCGCTCTCATATTTTATTCTCGCTCTAATACCCCTTACTCCATTTTTTACCCACTTGTCCTAATGACGGAAAGTTTTGCTGAGACGAACAATGGATATGTATTTGTTGGGGCCTTTAAATGTTTCTATGTGAAGCATTTCTACTCTGCTTTAAATTTATTTGTTGTTGTTGTTGTTGTAGAAGTTATGATAGCTATTAGAGTTAAATGTATCAATAAAGAATAAAAATCCAAATCTGAAAAACATATTTTGGTACTGTTTGGATATATTTGTAATTTGATATTTTATTTTAATATTTAATTTTATTTTATTTTGTGCATTCTTCCAGTGTGTTTTAAATACAATAAATATTGTATTAAATACAATTATACAATACAACTTGTAACCAGTTTTATTTCAGATAGTACTGAATTTGTTTCTTTATAAGTGGCAAAGTTATTGTTGGAAGAATTTTGTATCCGTGGCCGAACTGTACATTACAATTTTGTACCCCGTCTTAAATATCAGAATAAACTGTTCTGTGCTTAAGAATTCTCGTATTTTAATGGAAAGAGACTGATAAATGTACAGAAAAACATTAGTTACATTCTTATTATTTATAATTTTAATTAATGGTGTCCTTAAATTGTAATTTATTAACAGAAATAAATCATAAATAAGTTTATTATTATTTGTTGGCACCTTTAAATGTCTCGATGTGAAACAATTCTAATCTACTTTAAATTTATTTACTTTTATTGTTGTAGACTTAGTGATAGCTATTAGTGTTAAATATATTAATTAATAATAAAAATGCATATCTGAAAAACGCGAGTATGTATATTTTCTCAGTTATACACATTTTACTCATTTTTAACACTTGCTTGCAATAGCATTCTTTTATCTTAATATTATTCTTATTTCCATTTGCTAACTGCTATTTTAATTTAA
>JAPMOQ010010593.1:1812726-1862712 GCA_026543055.1 Argiope trifasciata | reverse complement strand
CACCATTAACTTTTAAAACGATGTTTATTTTCTCTCTTAGCCTCTGTTAAATTTTATTTCACAACAATGAACTTCAAACAAAAATATAAATAAATATTGTAAGAAGAATTTTCAAAACAACATAATTATCCTGAAAACGGAAAAAAAAAGAAAAAGAAGAAGAAGTAAACTAGCATACGAAACGAATGGTAATTAAATTAATAAAAATTTCCTATTTTTGATTTTTTTGTCAAGAGCAAAAATTAATATTATATCCCCTCTTTCCAAACTCTTGCAATGTTTGCATTTGGGGAAAATATTATCAATATGCAAAGGAAGAATATAGTGAACTAGAATCTTGTAACAGGCAGTAGCAGAAATCATTTCTAATTCTTCTTTTTTTATATATTATTGAATAAGAATTAAAGTGCTATATGTTTTAAAGAACTAAAAGTGGTTAGCCTAAAAGTGCTAGAAGAGTCTATTGGAGATAGTTACTGTACTACATTTTTTTGAATTTATTTTTTTTCTTCTTACACGATGTTTTTGAATTTAGTTTCGCGGTTTTTTTTTTTTTTTTTCATTATTTTTTTTTTTTCTTTTTTTTATTTTTTTAATTCTCTTTCTTTTGTTTTTTTTTTTTTTTCTTTTGCTTTTTATGTATTTTTTGTTATATATATATATATATATATATATATATATATATATATATATATATATATACTGCATTTGTCAAAAAGAAATGACTTGTAAGTATTCTTTAAGCAAGTAAGTATGATTGAAATACTGTTTCTCTTCATAATATTTCTGAAAAAGCTAAAGTGCATTATATTGGGTAGTTATATAGTAAAATAATTATTATATCTCACATTTACACCAAAAGAAGTTATTATAAAAGATAATCTGATATTCAATCATTCTTTGATACGCCCCTAAACAAATTTCCGCACAAAGAAATACGTGTTTAGTTATTTCAATTTATGGAAGTGGTGATATTACTTTTAACTATTAAAATTGCTTTGTGAAAAAAAATGTTAAGTGACCGAAACTAATTTTCAAAGCAAAAGACTTGAAAACATCACATCACTTCAAAAATAAAATGTTATAGAAATTAACTTTCACAGCATATTTTCATACATACAAACTATTTTTATTTCCCAACTATAGTTTTGAAAAATAAAATATATATTATTATATAAAATAATATTTGCCAAGATATTAGAAAGTTGTATTAAATTTCAATGACTTCAAGATATGAAATTGCTTGTGTTATTTCTGGTTATCACAAATATTTTGTGGAAAAAAACTTTTCATTTGATTAAAACCAAATATTCATGCAAATGAGTTGACTACATCGAATGAAAATAAAATTTTGAACAAAAGATCTTTCACAATGTATTTTCACTCATTTTAAAACATTTATATCACTTTTATTTCCTTTTTTTATTTTTTAAAAACATAATGTATTTCACATATAAAAAATTTAAAGGTATTGTAAAGAAATATTCAATGCGGAAATTTTTGTTATAATCAAAAAGCAATAGACAGACGATAATTTCTCAAACCATTCTATAGGAATAAAAGAATGTGTATTTCTTATTCTGTTTTGTTTAGTTTAACTTATTGATTACATTCATGAATACATTTGAATTTACATTACTTTTTTATTTTCATTTTGTTGTTGAGATAGATGTTAATATAGCTAAAGATACAGATATAGATATAAACAGATATATTAGAAAGTCATTATAAAGATACTTTATACTACAAGAAATTTTTAAAACAAAACATTTAATCTATGATGGCTTCGAAAATAATGGTTATCTCTTCCATTCTGTTATATCCTTAGTCCTTTCTTAAAGTATATAAAAATTCAAGATGAAATTATGCTTTGCATTTTGTAAGCATTAAATAAATGAAATCTTTGCTTACAGAATATAAAACAAAGATAGATATATATATATGTGTGTGTGTGTGTGTATATATATATACCGGGTGGCCAGAAATAAAACACCCCTACTCTGACCTCCCTGGATATCGAACTACTCAGTGTAAAGGCTTGAAAATTTGTGGACATACTATTCAAAAAATGGGGAAACGGATTTCACGAAAAAAAAATTTAGTTCCAGAAACCACCGATAGGTGGCGCTGTACCACTGGACGTATGCTGAAAAGACACAAAAACACGTTTTAAACACATTTTATTTGAAAGTACCAAGCATACATGAAACAAGGACGTTATCGATGCAGGGAATGCTGCTCAATATGGTTCCCTTCCTGAAGATGTAAAATGTGAAGTCTGTGGACAGCTTGTTCAACTGCGGATCGTAACTGGTCATCTGAGATGCTTCTCACATGCAGACTGATACTCTCTTTCAAATCTGCCAAGGTTATCAGACGTTCTCGATAAACAAGGTTTTTTAAGTGTCCCCAAAGCCAAAAATCACACGGATTAAGATCCGGTGAACGAGATGGCCAAGTTGTCGGAAACGCGCGACTGATTATTCTGTCAGTGGTGAAATGTTGGCGAAGAAACTGTTGCACAGGGAGTCCAATGTGTGGAGGTTCTCCATCTTGCATAAAAGTAATGGTGTCAAGGCATTGGCGCTGCTGCAAATGGGGTACAACAAATGTTTCGAGCATCCTTTTGTACCTGTTGGCCGTCACGGTACATGTCTCAAGGCCATTGGAAGTAACCTCTTCGAAAAAGAACGGTCCAAGGATGAATGTGGCTGTGAATCCACACCAGACTGTAACTTTCGGTGAGTGGAGTGGAATCTCTTGGAAGGTACGGGGGTTTGTCGTGTCCCATATGCGACAGTTATGGGTGTTCACTGTTCCACTGAGGTGGAAATGGGCCTCATCGCTCCACAGAATCTGCCACGGCCACGATGCATCCACTTCAACTCTAGCAAGAAATGTCAATGCAAAGGTCAGTCGCATCTCCCTGTCTGTGGCCAGCAATTGTTGATTAGGGCGGATTTTGTACGGGAAACAATGCACCATTTTTCTGAGTACGTTCCACACTGTGCTATAGGGAACACCCAAGTGTCGTGACACTGCACGTGCACTACTGCAGCCTAAAACATTATCCATTGACTGTTCAACAATACCGGTGGCAACATCTTCAACGACATCTGAACGAACCGGTTTGCGTCCTCGATCAGGCTGAACTCCAAGATGTCCAGTTTCCTCGAATCGAGCGATCATTCTCCTGAGAGCTTGTGGAAGCAATGGTCCCTTACGCAAATCCTTAAGTCGGCGAAACTCTCGAAGTGCTGCTGGAGCATTTCCTTTATTCTCGTAAAACAACTTCACAAGCAAAGCGCGTTCTGGCAGCGTGACAGCCATCACTAACAAGAATGACATTCCCCACCTTTTAACTTCTTTTATACCCAGAACATGGCTTCTAACCATGCTTTATGCAAATTTTTCTGGTTACAGTATGAAATTGCAGTTACAACGGGAGTTCTAGCTTCTTTACTATTTTTATTTTCCATAAGGGGCAGAAAAATTAAAAAGGAAGCATGGAAGCATTCCATTCCGCATAAACATTTTAATTTTTATTATTATTTGTGTCTTTTGATCATAGTTCCAGTTGTGCAGCGCCACCTATCGGTGATTTCAGGAACTAATTTTTTTTTCGTGAAATCCGTTTCCCCATATTTTGAATAGTATGTGTACAAAATTTTGAGCCTTTACACTGAGTAGTTCGATATCCATGGAGGTCAGAGTAGGGGTGTTTTATTTCTGGCCACCTTGTATATATATATATATATATACACACTGAAGTGACAAAAGTCATGGGATGACTGTTAATATCGTGTCGGTCCTCCTTTTGTCCAGCGAAGTGCACAAACTCGACGTGTCATGGAGTCCACAAGTCATTGGAAGTCCTCTGCAGGAATATTGAGCCATGCTGTCTGTATAGACGTCCATAATTGTGAAAGTGTGGATGGTGCAGGAGTTTGGGCACGAACGGACCTTTCGATGATGCTCCATAAATGCTCTATGGAATTCATATCGGTCGATCTAGGTGGCCAGATCATGCGCTGGAATTGTCCGGAATGTTCTTCAAATCAATCGCGAACAGTTCTGGCCCGGCGACATGGCGCATTGTCATCTATAAAAATCCCATCGTTGTGTGGGTACGTTAAGTCCATGAATGGCTGCAAGTGATCTGCAAGCAGCTGAACATAACCATTTCCAGTCAATGATCAGTTCAGTTGCACCAGAGGACCGAGTCCATGCCATGTAAAAACAGCCCACACCGTTATGTAGCCACCACCAGCTTGAACAGTGCCTTGCTGACAGTTTGGGTCCATGGCTTCGTGGGGTCTACGCCACACTCGGACTCTACCATCAGCTCGTAACAACTGAAATCGTGACTCATCTGACCACGCCACGGTTTTCCACTGGTCTAGGGACCAGTCGATATGCTCACGAGCCCAGGAGAGTCGCTGCAGGCGATGTCGTGCTGTCAGTAAAGGCACTCGAGTCGGTCTTCTGATGTCATAGCCCAAGGAAGACAAATTTCGACGCACAGTCCTATCGGACACGTCCCTCGTACGTCCCACATTGATTCCTGCAGTTATTTGACGAAGTGTTGCGTGTCTATTAACATTGATCATTCTACACAGACGTCGGAAGTCTCGGTCGTTAAGTGCTGGTGGTCGCCCACTGCGCTGTCCATGAGGGGATGTGATGCCTGAAATTTCATACTCTCGGCACACTCTTGATACTGTGGATCTCGGAATGTTGAATTCACTAACGATATCCGCAATGGAATGACCCATACGTCTAGCTCCAACTAACATTCCACGTTCAAATTCTGTTCATTCTCGTCATGCCGCCATAAATCACGAAAAACCTGTTCACATGAATAACTTGAACACAAATGAAAGCTCTGGAAAACGAACTGCACATTTATACTTTTTCGCTGCGATACTACTGCCATCTGTATATTTTCATATTGCTATCCCATGACTTTTGTCCCTTCAGTGTATATATATATATATATGAAATCATAAAGCGAATTAAAAGTGAAATATTGTTTCCATATAAATAGTATAAACTCCTCAATTATGTTGTCATTGAATTTCGGATTAGACTGCTAGGATAAGGTTAGATTAGATATTTAATAATAACAACGTGGTTATATAAATTATATATTATGATATATTATATGGTTACAATTGTAATTACCCATTTTAAAGCTTTACAATATCTGATCTGCTTTGAGTATTTCTTTGAGCTCATTTTCAACTAATGGCATGGCCATCAAAATCATAACATGAGTTTGTTTACTCAGTCGTCTTTTTAAATTTAGAGAGTGTAATGTTCTCATAAAATATAACACTAATTTTTGATATTTTTACTATATTTGAACTTGAAAAAAATATCTAATGCACTTAAAGTGTTAAAGTTTTGCCATAGTAAACCAGTTAGGTCCGTGGTGGTCTGATAGTAGCATATCGCTATGGAGATCGGGTCACGTTGATCTGATGGTAACATATCGCGGTGGAGATAGGATTGCATTAAAAAGTTCGAGACTCGATACACTGAATAAGTGGGTCTAGTACACGTTAAATAAGACGGGGCCGAATTCCAGAAAAAAGGTCTCTTTATCCTTTTGAAATTAAAAGAGAAAATAATCCACAAAATAAAACATGTCAGATTCACATTTGATTCAACCAAAAACTTCTGATTAACTATGAAAATATTTGAGTTTTTCTCCTCAGTCAAGAGACATGCATAAATTTGTCTTTCAAAAGGATAAGTCAGCAATCAAACTAACAGTCAAGGTGCAACGTCCGCAATTAAGTAGTAAATTAAGAGACAAATAAGAAATTTGACAGTCAAAAGACAAATCACAAATGTGGGTGTCGTATGATGAAACTGCAGATTATATGTCAAATATTGTGTTAAATTAGAGTTTTGTTTATACCATTAACGACACGAGCAATGCCCAGTTAAAAATAAATTCCAGTAATCAGAACAAGCATTTTATGGGCATGACGTTTGTGTTTCTTACCACTCTTCGAATGAAAGTCAACCTTTTAAAACCATATTTTATTGAAACATTGCATTGAGACGATATAAAATTCATTCTCCCTCAAGATAATGACTGACTGAATTAAAGAAACTACGATCTTTGGAATGATAATGTAATGTCTCATTAAAGATGAAAATTTTATTAAATTTTCATCTCAATTCCTTAGTTTTCTATTTTCCAAATGAAATAAAATATGAAAAATTACACAATATAATGATTTATTCTATCCCTAATAGAAAAATAACAATATGATTAGATGTTAAATTAATTGGTGTTAAACGATTTTAATGAGCGTCATAACTGCAATGCTATAACACTTCCACAAATGCTTTTTTAACTGACTTTAATTACCTCAAAATAATAGGAGATTTTTTAATTAAAAAAATCTCCTATGTGTACTTTCTTATTTTGAAAGTGATCAAATGCACGTGACAAAAAATTTAACAGACTGGAGAAAAGCTAGTAAAATAAAATAAAAATAAAGAAGCGACAACTTTTATTGTCAACATAAAGTGAAAATGATTGGCTATAGAAAATGTGGATTTTTTAATTGTATTTTTATATAATCTTTTATTCTGGCAATCCTTATGGATTTTTGTATTGCTAAATTTCAAAATAAACCATGTATTGTACACATTGTTAAAACCTACAATCAGCATTTAAAATAAATCATACACATATTTTCTAAAGTTTTATTTCCTTCATGTTTTTAATGCCCTTAATTAATTCGATAACACTTTTGTGTACGATTTTAAATTCTTTGAACGTGCTCAATGAAAATTGTACTTTTTATTTTAACAATACTTTTGTATAATTGTACTTTTGTTTTAATACAAAAAGTACAATCATTGTAATTTTATTTTAATGCAATTGCACTTTTTTATTGTAAAATTAGAGCCTTTTACTATTTTATACAAGATTTATTTCAAAAATTAATTACTTATCAATAAGCTTAATTATTTTAAAATTATCAAAATGTTTCATCACAATTATCATTACTCTATTCATTAGAATTATTTATCATTTACTTATTAAATATCTTTTATTTATTAAAACTATTAAATATTAATATATCTATCTTTCTAATTTTAGTTTAAAAACTGGAAATTTCTATGGTTGAAGTCATTTTTATGCACTGTTTTTCCTAATATTTATTTTTTGGAAATCCCGGTTTTCATTAATAACTCAGCGATCTTCGAATAATAAAAATTTGACCGAAACCAAAAAACTAAGAATAAAATAAATTATTTATTCAAAATCAAATCTTTTTTTAATTATCCAATGAATATGCAATGTTTTTACATTATGCAACTATTTTTTTATATTTCGAAAAAAAATTAAAGAATGAATATTTTCATCTAACAAGGGAGCTTATAAATTGCTCAGGAAATTTAATTTCCATAAATTAAAAACTATTCTTTCATAATTTCATTAGAGAAAAAGAGAAAAAACTCAACTCGTTGCTTTAAAAAGCGGTATTTTTTTAAATCAAATGTAAAATTATATTCATTTCATCACGACAATAATTAGGTTTCAAGACTCGAACGCAATCGAAAGCTAATATTCAAATGAGATCTTAGTAATTTATTACAAGGTGCTAAATTGTCTTTTCTCTAAAACTTTAATGGAAACTAATCCTAGAAGGCGATAATACTCAATTTTTTTGGGAGACTAATTTGTCCGACTTTAATGTGCATGAAGACGAATGGTGTAGAATTAAAAAAATAAGCTTCATATGTGAACTAATTAATTTTTTTACCGTTAATCATCTTATGTCGGAAAGAAAAGTTTTATTACTTTATCAATAATAAGTCACTTCTGGAATTTACATATTTTTTCATTTATTTCAGAACCAAAAAAATAATTGAATTAGTTGTATACTTTTTTTGGTAAGTTCTTTGCTAATTTTCAAAATAGAAAAAGATGATGATATTTGTTCGAAATGCTAAAATAAGAAATAATTAGAGGAATAATAATTTTCTTGCGTTGGGGTGAAGTATCTGTTCTAATACTTTGGAAATTAATTCAAGCCACAACACACAACACAACACCACTTCATGCCCCTGCAACTATAACCATCTGGTTATTTAAACAGTGTCATGAGCATGAAGTGGGAGAGACATGGAAAGACGCTCCTGTTCGATCCATCCCTGTGACTATTTGTTCGTCGTCTGACAATTATAGATTGATATTTGGCAAGGGATTTTAATATTGGATAAACGAAAGTCGAAAGCAATGAGCTTTTGTAGTTCAAAGGGGAGATGGATTTGGCTTTTTAGGTTAAATCATGCAGATTCTAAAAAAAATTAAAAAAAAAAACCTGGAAACGAGGACAGAAAAAGAGTGAGAGAAAAAAAAACACATACAAAAATACAAAAACAAATAAACGCTATGTACAAACACAAAGATAACAGAAAATAAAAATTTGTATGAAAAGTGCTACTCTTGCGAATAATGTTTCTGGATTCTAAACAGATCTTGGTTTGCTTCCAGATGACGAATCATACTTTGAATTTTCTTCCTGGATCCTTGGGAAGAGGCAGCGCTGCGGAACCAAACTCGTTCTAGTTCGAATGTAGGCATGGTCATGTGAAACGAAGAAGTCAGCAGGCATTCTGTTGCGTAGTGGATTGGCGTGGCATCAAAATTTCCGCAGGGAAGAAGGCGTTAGGTAACAGATTGAAACGCCGAAGATATGAGGGGAATGGCCCGTGAGATGTGAAGAAAAGGATGTCTTCCCTTTTCCAGTTACTTGGTAGAAGAGAGACTTTGGGAAGAATGTTGAATGTAGATCGCCCTGTATCTCCATCTTCCCAATCCTTTTGCCATTCTTTCATCATTTTGTTTTTAAAAAATGATTTAAGGTAGGATTTTGGTACCTTAGTATAACATTTCTCCATGTCTGATTCCGCTGCTTCTTTCGCCAGTCTGTCGGCCTCTTCGTTTCCCTCATACCCAACATGGGCTTTAATCCAGGAAATTTTGATTTGCCAGTGATGGATTAAATTATGGCATATGTTCCTCGCAACTGGATTTCGATTTTTGGGGTTAGCTGCCGCTTTTATGCTGGCTTGGTTGTCAACTAATATTGTGATGTGTTGTGGATGGAGGTCAGTAGCGTATTCTATGGCTTGTTGAAGGGATAGAAGTTCAGCTTGATATACGGTATTATAATTTTGCATTTTTGTTGACCACCTATGTAAAATATTACCATTTTCCATGACACAGAATGCAGCACCAACACCATTATTTGTCTTGGATCCATCCGTGTAAAGACGAACTCCCCTAGAGATGTGCCCGCCATCTTCAGTGGAGATCTGATTTTGAAATGGATATTGTGATGGGTGATCTGCCCAGCCTGTCACAGATTTTTCAACATCCATCGGATTGATCGTTGTGAGGCTCTCTGGAAGGGAAACGTTGAGTCTGTTGATTGATGTATATCTGGCTTCTTGCTGGAGCTTGAGATGTAATGGAGGAATCCCGAGGATGACTTGAAGAGCGGATGTTGGGGTCGTTCTGTAGGCTCCCGAAATTGCCAATAGGAATGGCCTTTGCAGTGTTGCCAATTTCCTTTTTACTCTTACAGGTGGATCCAAGCACCAGATTGCTGCGCCATAAGCCAGCATCCTCTCAATTACAGTGGAGTAAAGGATTTTCTTTAATTTCTTGGAAATTCCCCAATCTTTTCCCATTAATTTGAGGAGATTTCTATGATACATGAATGATTTTATAGAGAGGCTTTTAATGTGTGCATTCCAATTGAATTTATCATCGATGTGGATGCCAAGATATTTGATGGAACGCTGTCTTCGAATGGTTTCTCCTTGCCAGCGGATGGTTGGTGGCCTTACGAGTTTGCTATACATAATATATTGCGTTTTTTTGGTTGCGTTTTCAAGCCACAACATAAGGACGACTTTGAAATTATTTTGTCTGTTATATGAAAGTATTATTTATATTCCCAATAGTGAATTTTCCTTAATTTTCATTGGAATGACGTTTTTAATCAATATTTACATTAATATATGAGAGAAAATAATACTTTAAAAAATTAAATGTTGCAATTTACATCTGCATCTCCTAGTCTATCGCAATTACTGGAAAGAAATAAAACAAAGGAAAAAAAGTACAATTTTATGATACACTATGTAATAACTGTGAAAAAAAAACAGAAAGATAATTTAATTCCTTATTGTAGAAAGTGCTAGAGTAATTTAAAACGTAAAGTAATAAGTGCTCTAAGAGGAAAGATCGATCTACAAAATGAAAGGTATATATAAAGAGAGCAGCTTAGTTTAGTTCAGTTATGTTAACGTCTTGTTTTGAAGCAACACTAGGGCTGTTTTAGTATGGACCGCTTAACTTTGAGCTGTTATTAGATGAGGAGGACAGCACCTAAACTGGTACCCTTCTCCCCAAATTTCCTCACCACACCATTGTAACGTCGTTTAGCCCGACGGATTGAATATGAACTAGACCCGCTTACATGGCGGTTCTTTGGTGTAATCGGGCCTCGAACCTGCAATCCTCCAGTTCCGAGGTCGAAATCTCACCACCAGTCTCTGAGTGAAGAGAGAAGGAGAGGGATAGTAGGTATGTATGACATGGCCTTCTAATTTAAAACCGAGATAATGTTAGTAACTAAAATAAGGATATGTTTGCAACATTATAAACGTTATTATTACTTATGATAGTATACAAGCCCAAATAGTTAACTATCAGCGATTTTAACCGAGTGAGAGTCTCTTGTTTTTTCTGTAGCTCCATCTAGGGGATTTCTACGAAATATCCAAAGAGTTAACATTTATTTGATGTTGATGTTTCTGATAGCACTTGTCATAGATAAGCCCTCTTGACTCTGTTAGCAAACTTAAGCAGAACTTTTTACATCTCTTATTTTTCAGTAGCGCCATCCAAGGCCGAGAGTAAGATTTAGTTACTCACTCATCACATTCGCTTGCACAACCCCGTTTTACAGGTGGGCATATTCTTAAACCTCACAAATAGAATGCATAAGAAGAGAAGCCATGCCCGAACTGGGACTTGAGCCCGGAACTCCCGCACCACAGGGAAGACTCGCAACCCCTATGTCAGGAAGCCGGCGTATTATATATAAGTAATTTAAATACATATAAGCGATATATAATACTAACAATGCATATAGATGCTGGGGATGAGCAATCACAAACTGATTACTCCGAGCCTCTAGAAAAACATGACCGCCTCAAGAGCAACACTGGCTTGAACTGTTGTTGAGTCTTAGGGGCCATCGTCGGCCACGGTACAGCTCTTTTCTAAGGAAGTACGTCATTTCTTCACTGGGAAAAGCCATAATCCCATCTTTTCGTAAAGCCAGAGTGGTAGTGAGGACCAACTACCCAGCCAGAATCTTCTCATCGTCAAATACGAGCAAATACCCCGCCCCCTCAACTCGTGGAAATAGTTCGGATAGGTAAAGAATCATTTAGCTAATTTAATATATGAATATATATTATTTCAAATCCTATTCTATTTACATTTTTTTTTGTAATTTATATTGATAAGTTCTGGAATTTGAAATACACAATGAGAAAATTTTGCAGGAAAAATTGTGCTGTAAAAATTTTAAATTTTGGCAAATCTACATTTCAGATCTACCTGGATCGAAAAACTGCATTTCTCGATTCATTTCGATCCATCCATGAACATAATTATTCAAAATCTTTTTGAATAAAGCAGATAAAATTCGTATATAGTATTTACACATTAGTTGATTTTTTTTATTCCAGAATTTCTGCGAAATTTTTTATGAAAATCATTTCCTATGTTTATCTGTAAGGATGTCTGAGTGCAATTGAATACGGTACTACTAAATATCAAGAACTGCTTGCATAAAATTTAAAGCCTAATTTTAACATTTGTTTATCTATATGAAATTTTGAAATAAATTTGCACAAAAATTTACCATTTATATATCTATATTTTCGCATGAATTTAAATTGTAAATACTAAAAAACGCAATAGCTTGAATAATTCGGACTTAATGAGTAGTTTAAGCAGTTAAGTAAACAGATTATTTCGTCAAATTTATTCCGAATAAATCAATGGTTCAACAGCCTGTTGGTCAGTCAAAATATTCACCTGCATTTAAATGCAACAAATCAAAACTACAATTAATAAAGGAAATGAAATTAATCACGCAATTTTATTATTAAAATATAGCTCTAGTAACATTTCAAGTTTCAGTTTAAGTTTGACCGATAAAAGGCGATCGGTATGCATAGTCGGTCTTACCATACTACAAAACGCACCTCTCGTGTGAGAAGCTCTAATTGAAGATTCCGACCTCTTTGACTATTCACACCGATTCTTATATGGTGTGAATGGTATTACATCTTTATTTAAGGATATGGAAGAAATTTTCAGTGATACTTGTTAAGAATTAATTAATTCTCCCGTTCCTAAGTCTATTTTTGTCCAGGTGCCTCCAATACTGAAATCCCGAATTTCTCTTTCAAAGATTAGAAAAATTCCTCTTTTCCCTTTAAAATTGCTATGACAGTCATATTCTTAAGGAGTAATTATAAGAAATATATCTTGGCTTAGCTGATAACTACTAAGCAAAAGCCTCATCTGGCACCAATTTCTCTTTCAAAGATTAGACAAATTTCTCTCCACCCTTTGAGATCGCAATGATAGCCATATTCTTAAGGAGTAATTATAAGAAAGATATCTCGGCTTAGCTGATAACTACTAAGCAAAAGCCTCATCTGGCATCAATTTCTCTTTCAAAGATTAGAAAAATTCCTCTTCGCCTTTTAAAATCGCAATGATAACCACATTCTTAATTGCGTAAATATATCTTGGCTTAGCTGATAAACTATTTAAAAAATGTATGATCTGGCATCTTATGAACGTCTTTAGAAACCTCTCATTTCTATTTTGGTGAGCATCTGTAAGGAAAAAGCACGGGCCATGGATATTCAACCAATTAGATTAACGAAATATGAGAAATTTGACAATATGGTTCCATGCAACATAGCCTCTGATAGAACGGATGTTTATGTATATTTTACATTGATAGAGTATCCTAATATCTGCATGTCTCCATTTAATTCAGATGTTTTGATGCATTTCATTTATCATGCTTCATGAAATTACAATATTTCCCTTAAGCATTTATTCAAATATTTCTACTTATATATCAACTTGACCTTTGACTGGCCTTTAAAGGTCAGTTCGAAAATTGGATCAATATTTACTTTGTCTCCCTTATTATAAAGCCACTAAAATATTCGCAGAAGTCGACAAGCCCAGTCAAATATTCTGCTGACTGCATTACATCTGCTAAGCCTATCACCGTGGAAATAGATTAGAATTCATTTTCATAAACTGCATCGAAAATGAGATTATTTAAGGAAGATTCTCTCACAGTAACGAATGAGTTTGTAACATTATTACGTCTCTTTTAACATCGTCAACTTTTCACAAGGATTGGGAATATTCTAATGCCATTAGACACCAATTCGAGTTTCTCTTAGCAGATCGTGTAATTGTTGGGTATTCTTGTAACGTTGTTAAAGGCATTTAATTTTCTGGGAGGAAACTAAAGATTTTCACAATCATTTTCAGATATCTGTAGGAAATATGGAGAGATATTTGTGTTACAATGAAGAACAGATTTTGCTGCCGTATATGGCTTAAATATTTATAGTTATGTCACTCTGAATTTTTGCATTAAAATATCTATTGTTATAATACTGAGCACAATTAAATTAAATGAAAAATTACTTTTCCTGAAACTTTTATGCCGATTATATTTTTTTGTATTGCGGTATAAGAAAAAAAGAAAATCAGCAGTTAAAATTACAATAGTTTCTTAAATTATTTTTTACAAAATATACGAGCTACTTTAATGTACTTTCTTAACTATTTCTATTGCATCCAATATATTAGCTGCAATTTGTTCTCAATAATAAAGAAATTAATTCACCACTGATTTTGAAACAAGAGGGCAATCACAAAATTTTGCTATATCAAGTGTTAAAACTTTCTGAATCAACAAACGTAAAAATATTCTTTTAATATTTTTATGACATTTCGTTGCTTTTATCATGTGATAACATGGTATTAGTTTTCGTTTCTGGTTTTTGGAGACTCAAAATGTGAAGGCAACAAACTTTTGAAGCTTCAAAATGTGCTGGTAACAAATTGTTGAAGTTTCAAAATGTGAATTCCAAAAATTGGATATTTGTCCTTTTTTTATTTTGGAGTTGTCTTTCACAGTATAGCTTTTGGAAAAACTCTCTTTTGCTGATATGGTTTTATTTTGAAGTCGGCTTTCACAGTATAGCTTTTCCATTATCAATCGTTTGCTGTTGTAGTATATACCTTGGAAATCCCAGCGTTATTATCTAATGCTTGAAATTTTTTAAAAAAAATAAACAACATATTAATACATTGTTTATTTAATCAATAAAGATTGTTATTTCAGGGATAATTTCCGTTAATTAAAATAGGGTTATTTGAAAATAATGCAGAAGATTGACACATTTGTCAATTAATTTATCTCCAACTAAAATTACAACGATTTCCAAATTATACGTTCTCTCAATTCTTACGAATTTTTTTAATTTTATTTCGTTATTAATCAGTTTAAATAGGTTTGAAACAATAAAAAAACTATCAGATTGAGCATGCATATTTAGTAAACGACGGTTTAACTCCAAAATTTTGTTTGCCAGTTAGAAAAATTGAAAATGAAAATTTGAAAAAAAAAATATCATTATTAATAAATAGAGAGAGAGAGAGAGAAAAAGAAAGAAATTGTATAGTTAATGACTTAAATTAATTAAGATAAATAATAATTTAAAATTAATAATGTTTTCATATGATAACTTGTAATTTGTGGTAGTAGATTTCCTCTTTTTTAATTTGCTTCTTTCCAAATAAATTATGAGTAGATTAATTGTTTGTTTCTTTTAATATTTCACGCAAATTACTTGAAGTAAATATTTGGTAATAGGTAATCAATCAAAGCGTTAGGAAGTTAATGTAATTATAATAATATGCTTTTATCTGCAATTTTAATTTATTAAAATTAAGTAAAATTATGGATATATACCTGATAAAAAACGTAACCGTTTAATTGAAATTTATATGAAAAAAAAGAATTTATTTAAATAACAAGTATTAATAATAATTTTAAAGCCATTTCGAGTAAATTTACTAGGATTTAAAATGATGAAAATTTTAATTTGTAATAAAATTGTTGAAATAATTTATATGAAAAGTAATTCGAACGTTTTCAATCGAAAACATTACTGATGTAAACGTTATTTCTGATCCCTCCAATTGACTTATAATGTTAAAGGGTTTCTGTATCTTGAATTAAAAAATGAAAATTTCAAAATCAAAACGAAAAATAATACAAGATTTTATACCTTCTGAAATCTTTATAATTAATGAAATTATCTGCTTTCAATTTTTTTCATACTCCTCTATAGCCTCTTTTATATAAGCGATTTTTTTAACTTCTTTGCTTCCAATTAAAATACTGTTAGATCAATTGCGGTACAAAATGATGCAGCGATTTAGTATTTCATTTTATCCTACTTTCAATAAAATTCATTATTATTTTTTTTCGTTACATTTTATGCAAATAAACAGCAGGATATTTCATAAAAGGTTTACAAAATTTCATTTGTATAAATTAAAAAGACATCTATCATAATTTTATTAATGAAATAATAGCTCTCTGCATTTATAAGTAGAATTATTTCAAATCAGCTGTAGACATATATTTATTCCAATGTGAAAATAATTAGGTTTCAAGACATGAAAGCAATCGAAAAGTAATATTCAAATGAGATCTTTGTAGTTGATCATAAGAGCTAAATTGTCTTCTCTCTGTAACTTTAACGGGAACCAATCCTGAAAGACGGTAATACTCAATTATTTCTGAGACTAATTTGTCCGCCATTAATGTTCACAAAGACGAATATCGAAGATTAAAAAAAAAGTTTTATGTGTGCACTAATTAACAATTTACTGTTTATCATCTTACTTGGAGAAGAAACAATTTTATTGCCTTTTAAACAATAAGTTCTTTTTTTGGCGTTACATATTTTTTATTCATTACCTAACTAAATATAATCATATTCTGGGACACTTTTTTTTCGTAATGATCATTAATATTCTTTAGGCGAGAATTTTAAGAAATGGTTTTTGAAATTATGTAACAAGAAATTCCTATTTTTATTTATTTATTGCTGTATTTTATTTTATTTGCATTTTTATTCTTTTTCATTTTTTTATTTTTATTTAATATTTTATTTCTTTATTTTTATTTTATACTTTGTTTATTTGTTTTTTTATTTTTTATATATCTTATTTGTTTATTTTGTTTCCTTATTTAATTTTTTATTAAATTAGTTGAATAAATTTTCTCAATATCGGAGATCGATTTGAATTTACTTTCACCGTAGCTGCGCCTAGATCAATTTTAAAGATTCAAGATTTCTTTATCTAATTAAAAATTCTTTAAACAATCAGAATCTCTTTATTTATCTTGATTTAATATTTGTCATTAACTTAATACTTTATTTATTCACAAAACTCAACTGAAGAATCTACTTTTGAAGAGCCTTTATTCATTGTCAAGTATCGTGGACGAAAAACTTTACTTATCAACTTATTTAATTACTCCACCTAAAATAATGCATCTATTCTTTTTTCGATATTCATAAGTTATTCGTCTTCAGTGTATTATGAATCTGTTTTCAAATAATTATTAATAATGGTTCTAGTAAAATTCTTTATGCGAGAATATAAAACAAATCAGTTTTTTAAATTATGTTATAAATATTTTTAATTTTTGTTTATTTATTTTTGTATTTTATTTACTTATTTGTTCCTACGAATAAATTGGCTAACTAATTTTATTCAAAATCAGAAGCACGAATAACTGAATTGATAAAATGTCCTCCTGAATCAATTTTATAGATTCAAGATTTCTTTATATAATTAAAATTTCTTTGAACAGAGAGCATCTGATTATTTATCTTGATTTAATATTTGACATTAACTTATTACTTCATTTATTCACAAAACTCAATTGAAGTATTTACTTTTGAAAAGCCTTTATTCATTTTCAAGTATCGTTGACGAAAACATTTATTTATCAAAGAAATCCATCTAAAATAATGCATCGATTCTTTTTACAATATTCATAAATTATTCTTCTTCAGTGTATTATGTATCTGTTTTCCAAATCATTATTAATAATGTCTCTAGTAAAATTCTCAACACGAGAATATAAAACAAATCAGTTTTTGAAAATATGTTTTAAGCATTTTTTATTTTTATTTATTTATTTATACATTTTTTTTATTTATTTGTCTCTATGAAGAAATTGACTGACTAATTTTAATCAAAATCAGAGGTTGCTTGGAATTTACTTTGATAAAACGTCCTCCTACATCAATTTCGAAGACTCAAAATTTAATAATCAAATTAAGAAATTCTTTGAAGAAACAATATTTATTTATTTATTTTGATTTAATATTTGTTGTTAATTTATAACTTTTTTTTCACAAGAATGAACTAATCAAGAATATAGATCAGAATTTGAAGAGTCACTATTCATTATCAAGTATCTGGAACGAAAACCTTTGCTTATCACATGACGCTATTTGAAATAATACAGCAATATATTCTGAAGTACCAATTAATTATTACTTCTTTCAGTATAATATGAACCCTTTTTTAAATCATTATTAGTCCTTATTTAAATCCTTATTTAAATCATTTTTTAAATCATTATTACTTCTAGAGAATTCTTCATTGCATTCTCTCTTCACTGTCAAATACATAATCTTTAACAATAATTTTATATAAACTATCCATATATTTAATTGTTAAGTAGTTTTTATTACTTAACTAGATTAAATGTTATATGCATCTTACTTTGACATAAGCTCCTTCTTTGTCTTAAACTTCTTCGTTTAATGGAATAATTTTTCAATCATCAAATTAAGAAATTCTTTGAAAAAACAATTTTCATTTATTTATTAATTTATTTTTATTTAATATTTGTTATTAATTTATTACAGTTTTTCAGAAAAATCAACTAATCAAAAATGTAGTTCAGAATTTGAAGAGACACTATTCATTGTATGTAAGAATATAATATTAAACCCTTAAGTAAATAAATATCACTAATAAAAGAGATAATTACAATTTAAACGAATAATATTAAATTATATTAACACATTAAATGCGGGAGTCGTAGTACTACGATTTGATCCGCGTTATCTAGTATACTTTCGTCAAGATCCCCAGCCTTTAATGTGTTAAAATTATTAGAAACAACTTTCTGTAGTATCATATTTTAGGTATATGGCATAGAACATAAACAACGGCAGGATAGAACATAAACAGCTGTAGGATAGAACATAAACAACGATAGAATAAAACATAAACAAAGGTAGGATAGAACATAAACAACGGTAGGGAACTCTAGAATCTTTTTCTCATGCTCTCTTATAAATGTATTATCCCACCTACCCCTTCCTTATGTATAAAATTGTGAACCTGATTAAGACCACGAACTCTTTGAAGGATTTGTTTCCCAATTCCATCAGTATCTACACATCAAAGGGCAATTCTGTGTTCCAAATTTTATTGATCTAGGTAATTCCATTTTGTAGTTGTCATGTTAATTTATAACCAGACAGCCGGACAGAGGGACTTCTTCAAAATAAATTGCGCTGAAATTCTGTTAAAAATCTACAGATCTAATATAAAGACCCCGTACTAAATTTCATCAGTCTAGCTCAATGTAGCTTGAATTACATTAGTTGGATATAAGCAGACGAACAGATAAACATATAAATCGAAAAATGCAGTGTAGTTTTTCAAACTCGGGAAGGCCTAACACACAGAGATTCTTCAAAATTTCGCTTTCAATTGTTTTCCCAATTACAATACTTCCTTTGTTGTTGTTGCTTATGACACTTTATAAGCCCACTGACAAAAGGCTTTCTGCAATTTAAGCATAAATAAGCATCCCCTGTTTTTTCAGTAGGCCAACTAGGGCCAAAAGGATGACTTTGCCACTCACGTATCCGCTTGCCCAACAATTCACACTACTCACAGATACAACACAGAATAGAAACTCTGACCGAACCTGGACTCAAACTCGGGGAGCCAAGATCACGTGGAAGACACACTATCCCTATGCCAGGACGCCCTCATATTTCAGATACGGAAAAGTAATTTTTCTTTCCACTATTTAATCACATAAACATTATCAAAATAATCACAATGTTTAATATTGATATCTTAATAAGCCAATAACATCCCCTGGGCATCGGTGTCACTTTTATCTAACGGATATATTACGTGGCTGAAAATCGAAAGGTTGCGAGTTATATCCTTGGTGAAATTCCATCTTCACAATGGCGCGACACAACAATCCAATACGTCACATACATTATAAAGAGCATTTATGCTGTAGAAAGTCCCATCTGAAGCTCACGTCACTTGTAAATTTGTTATATTTCGTTTTCGACGTGATGGCAGCCAATTTCTAGATTGTCTAACATCAAGAATTGGATGCTTCATTTATCAATTACTTGAACATTCTTTTATCAATACATTTTCATCTATAGTTCCCCTTTTTTCTACAATGAAATCTGTATGCACAATTATTCACAATATTCAGTTTCAGAAATTGGTTGTAGAAATTTAATTTGCCTTGAAATTTATCGCTGGAGCTTATTTCTTGATCGAAATGGTGAAATTAAGTGTTCTGGAAAGCGAATGATGAAGGTCAAGTTTCCCTTGTTTTATGTTTTTATATATTTAATATAATTTTATGAATTATAAATGAATAAATCCCATGATGAGCAGTATCGTTAATTACTTGACCTGCGTTAAAGGCTAATTTAATATTAGTGAACGTTTTCATTCAAGAATTTATGTCAAATTTTAAAGCTGAGCATTCAACAATATTTTTTATGCAAACTTTGAATGATTTTTGCATCATGATTATTGTGTAATCCATGCGTTATGCAATTCATATACTGTTTTAGTATTAACATATAAAATTCAACTTATAAATATTATATTTAAACAATATACTGAATCAACCTTATTGTTCCCTTTTTCTTTCTCATTATACATATACATAATATACATTATTCTCTTAAGAATTGAAACCATACTGTCCTTGTTCGCACCAAATATGATGTTTATGTTTCATCCCTAAGACTTAAAACTCAATCAATCTTATTTTATGCAGTTATTCCCTTTTCTTTTACATTATATATATATATATATATATATATATATATATATATATATATATATATATCCCTTTTCTTTCACATTATAAATATTCATAATATTATACATATATACATTATCCTCTTAAGAATTGAAACCATACTATCTGATTGAGCAAAATATGATATTTGCGTTATGTTCCTAAAACTCTGCTCCTGTTATTTCCCCTCTCTTGTTACAAACCCAATTAAATATTTCCGGTATTCTATATTCAAAATCGAATAATTCATATCACTTAGTCTATTTTCTGCAGTCATTACCTCTGGAAAAGGATTAAAATTCATTTTCATAAATTGCACGATAATGAGATTATTTAAAGGAAATCCCTCAGTGGTAAAGAGTATACCAGTGATTTAATTGCAGACTTAAAGTCTAGTGAACTTCCTTAATATTTTATAATGTCTGAAAGCCGTCTGATGCCATTTTCCCTAACTCATGTCTGGAGCTTATTCAGCTGAGTTTCTGATGATACGCATGGATTAGTGAATAGTATGAAATTGTCAAATATTGTAAAAGTTTTAAGTTATTCAATCCTACTAAATACGTCTAAGCATGTTAGATTGAATTGTTTCAGTATAATCATCAATTCTAAATATTTATAATGGATTTATATACCTTTTTCATTCAAAATCTGTAATCTTTAATGTGTAAACACAAAAAGTAATTGGTTTTGAAACATAAATTGCGGTCGAAAGATTCTGCTGAGTCGAAAATAAAAATTACATGCAGGATGTGGCAAAGGAGTTTTTACAAACGTTTAATAGCAGAAATACATAGAAGAGAGGTAATTTTGTATCAGAACATGACATGTTAAGCAACAAAGGCAGAAAATAGTCTGCCATTACATTAAAAAATAAATAAAGTCAATAAGAAAAGTAAATTTTGAACAAAGCAGTAATGACACATACATTGACAACAGTACAATAGCATTAATACGAATTGATGCATATTTTCGTGATAAACAAAAACGCCTGCAAAGCTTTGGACCATAACTGCCCAGAAAGCTCACTTTAAGGTCTCTAAAGTTCAGTAATTAACAGTGAATTTTATCTACCACTTATAGTATCACGAATTTAATGGGCTGTAAATTTACAATTACTCGGCAACACAGGTCTTTAAAAATGGGAAAACCAATGTTTCTAATTTTTCCAACCTTCTATGATTTATTCGGTAACATATCCGAGAGCAAAATTGTGAGGGCTATTTTAAGTAACTAATTCAAACCAATTTAAATAAATAAAATTTTCATAATTTATCTGTTACATACCAAAGTGCAAGTCAACTAGATTATTTAGGCATCTATGAATTACCTATTCTCTAGTAAATTTCGACATTCCCAAATGAATGTCAGCATTCTTTTAATAAGGTATGTTTTCGAAATATTTGTTGGTTATCATTATTTCTCACATATGTAAGTTAATGTCAGTTTACAGCATTTACAGATTCGAATGTTAATTTTTTTCTTACCACATTGATATTATTTACATTCTTTAATGAATGCCGGTATTCTCCTAGTAGCTTGGTTTATGTCCGAAATATTTGGTGTGTATTCTTTACACGCAGAAGAGAATGCACCTTACAGCATGCACTGACGTTGATTGTTAAATATTTTTCTTTATGAACGCCATATGAATGACATTAATATATTCTTTAATGAATGTCAGTATTGTCATATTAGTTTGGTTTACGTTCAAAATAATCGTAAGGTATCATTATTTTTCGCATTCAAAGGAGAATGCCCCATATAGCATGCACTGACGTAGAATGTTAAATATTTATTTATTTTTAATTTTTAACAAGAAATTCAGTTTTTTAAATTCATTACTTTTTATCTATATTCTTTAATGAATGCCATCATTCTCATAGTAGCTGGTTTACGTCCGAAATATTCGGTGGGTATCATTATTCTTCGCACGCAAAGAAGAATGCCCTATAAAGCAAGCACTGACGTTGAATATTATTTTTTTTTAATATTTAAGAAGAAACTCAGTGTTTTAATTCATTCTTTATTGCTCTATATTCTTTAATGAATGTCAGCATTCTTATAGTAGTATTGGGTGTGGCGGAAATATTTGCTAAATATTATTATTCCTAACATAAGACAATGTTAGCATATTGAACGTACTAATGGTGAATTCTTATTTAAAAATGTTTTTAATTCAAAACAAAAAAAATTGTCTTAAATGATACTTTATTTTTCACCATTTTTTTAATGAATTTTTCATATTAGTTTGTTGTGTATCAGAAATATTTGCTAAATATTATTATTCCTAAAATCCACATGGCAGCATAAAGATATACTAATGGTGAATACTGAATAAAAGCTGAAAAAGAATTCAAAGTAAAAATTACATTTTATAAATAATATTTTATTACTCACTATTCTTTTGTGAATGTCAACATTCTCAAAGCAGTTGTGGGTGTGTCGAAAATATTTGCTAAATATTATTATTCCTAACATACAGAGGACAATGCCACTATACAAAATATACTGATAGTAAATGCTGAATAAAATTGTTTTTTTACTACAAAATAAAAATTAATTTTTTTCAGATAATATTTTATTACTCGCTATTCCATAATGAATGTCAATATTCTCAGAGTAGCATGATGTTTTTCCCTAAATATTAGCTAAATATCATTTTTACTGACATACAGAGGATAATGCCAGTGGTAAATACTGAATAAAACATATTTTTCACTTGAAACCAATAGTAAGCACTAATGGTAAGTGCTGAATATTACATGTTTCTCACTTCAAGCCAAAAATGTAATTTTTTTATTGTTATGATGTATGATGAAATAGAAGGAAATAAACAAATGTACATGTACTTAAAGTCTTGGAACTAAAACAGACACATTTTATATAAGAAAATAATGCTAAGTATAAATGTTTACAAAAATTATGTAACAAATTTTTGCAGAATCTTATTTTATACCCAACTGAAACCACCAGCATGTTTGGTCATGTATTATCGATGTCTTAGTTCACATCTCACCTATATATACCGAGAATGGTTACAATATAGTATAAGAATGCAACCAAATATTCAATTTTTCGACAGAACGTGTTTTGTATGAGTTTAAATTAGGTTTCTCACAATGGTCTATCTATCCGTATATGGATATATATCCGTATATGGATATATGGCTGAAGTTACTTTACTTAGAATTCCAGTTTTAACTTTACACTTGTATCAAATATTGGGTTTTACCAATCAAAAATGAAATAACTAAACGGTTTTTTCCGCATTAAGACAACACTAAAAACAAAACAAAAAACGCACATTGTATAGATACAACAAACACTTAAATTATATCTTGTATTCACATCAAAAATTGTATTAAAAATATCTTGATTTCATCCCATTCCTTTACATTTTGACACATCCGTACACAATTCTGAATAGTGTCACATATATATGCTGGAATATCGAATCATGAAATTTCATTACTGATTTGTCATTATAGAAAATGTCTTGCAAAAAATGTGATTCAAACCAAATTTTTAAACAAATAACACAAATATATTTGTATCAAAAGGAAATTCCATAGCGAGTGACTTTATAACAGATTTTCCCACAGAATACTTATGTACTTTTTGTTTCCAAATTTGTTTTTAAAACAGCCGTAAAATATGTATCACCTTTGGAGAAATATTTACAAAGAGATTGGAAAGACTTATTGGATAAGGAAATGTTTTCTGTGATCAAAAATAAACAAATAAATAAAAGAAAGCAAGATAACTTTTCAAACTATTCCATTGGAATAAGAGAAGATGTATTTCCTGCTCAGTCAAAATTATGGATTTTATTCATGAATATATTTGAACTAATAATTTTTTTATTTCCTTTTGGCCATCCATGCTGATATGGCTAAACATACTTCCAGTACTGAGATATATTTTTAAAATAAACATTTAATCGATATAGAGTTTTCAAAGTTATAGATATATCTTGAAATTCTGAAAAAAAATTATGGTGTACATTTAAGTTATCCGACTACGCTCGAAGGAAAATTATTGAAAAAATGGATTCAAAAAAATTAAAACTATGATTTTTAGATTTATTGTCAATTATAATACAAAATAATCTTTATACAAAAATTATTTGAAAATATAATATATTTTGAGAAATAGGAAATTTTCAGTAAATTTTAATGAAATTTCATCAAAACGGTTAACACTCTACACAAAACTGTAATGCAGCAATCCTATTTTTCCTGTTTCTACATGTTCTGGATTTGGAAGAATGCAGGAAAATAAATGCATTTGTTAACATACGATATTAAATTGAAATTTATATTTTTACTTTATCATACACTTATGAAGAAGCTATAGCAATAGTCAAAATAATTGACCCAGTATTGTGACCACCCTGGGTTAGAAAAACACATTTTTGGAAAATGTCTATTAATATGCGAATAAAACATGCCAAATTTCAAAATAACTCGCCAAAGATGATTCAATAGATTTAGTAAAAATGCTAAATTCATGGCAGAAGTTGAAATTTCACATTTATTACGGTCAATGTGATTAAAGCCATTCTCCGACATGTTAAGTTTATTAAAGAGTGTATTATGAGAAAGTTTTGGGTTAACAACTCCTGTTGTTTATTTCTGTAATCCTTTTCAAATAAATTTTTCTGAAACTCCCATTTTAAAATCCTTTTAATGGAATAAAAAATAAGAAAAATAATCAAAAGAAAAATAATTTAATGGTGTATGGAGGAAGTATTTAAAAGTAATTTCTCTTGTTTTCACAAATTCTTAACCAAATAAAAGATAAAACAATACAAAGAATTAAAAAATTAAAATACATTATTTATGTTTGAAATATAATTTATTACTTTTTTTAATTATTCATTAAATAAGCAATGCTCTTTATTCATTTTTTTCGTTTAAAAAATTAAGAAATGAATAGTTCTAACTATTAAGCGAGATTTTACATTACATGCGAAATTTTAATCTCATTTCCATAAATTAAAAATGATTATCTTATAATATTGCTAATGAAATAAAATCACGGTCTATAAAAAAATTTATTTCCAAGCAGTTGTGGAATTACATAAGTTCCACCATGATAATAATCAAGGTTTAAGAAAGCAATAGAAAGCTATAATTTGGTTGAAATATTCCCGTTAATTACGAAGAACTGAATAGTCTTCTGTCTGTAACTTTAACTGAAACCAATCCTTGAAGAAGCTGATACTCACTTTACTTCTGTTACTAATTTAAAATCTTTTAATGTTCAAGAAGACGAACGATGACGAAATAGAAATAAATATAACGAGCGCTCTAATAAATTGTTTACACTTTATCGCCTTACAAAGGAAAGAAATAATCTTTATTACCTTATAAATAATAAGTCACTTTTAGAATTAGCATACCATTTATTTATTTTGGATCTGATAAAATAATTATATTAGAATTATATTTTTTGATGCTGTTTTTTCAAGAGAGAAAATAGAAGGAGGCTTGTTCATGACACTAAAAAAATGATATTTGAAGTTTGGTAATTATTATGCGTAGGTGCATTAATAAGTCTGTAGAACATTCTTTATGCTATTCTAAAGAGTAGCTTGGTTTAATCTTATTTGAAAATCGCACCCACACAATTTTTAAGATTTTTTGTGTCTTTAAGATTAAGATGTCTCTAATATTTTAAAGATCTTCTTTGTTATGATTGTGCTTGAAATGAATGGAAATTATTTCTGTGAGTATCTTAATCCTTTAAAGCCTCATTTCTTTTTAGTCGTAATATACTAAAATGTATTGTATACTACAATGAATATAAAAAAATAATCTTTTAAAGTCAATTCCGACTTAGACTAACAACTCTTTTTATTACTTTAGTTATTATTAAAAATTACAATTATTATAAATAAGTATATACATATGACAGAATCAGAATATTGAGTAACAAAAGAATCTTTTTCCAACGATCTACAATCTTTGCCTCTGACGGTATTTACTCATAAATTTATATCCTGCTAAATATCTTATAACAGAGATTTTTCTGTTTACCCATATAAAACAAGAATTAATTAATTTATCAAGTAATTATTGATTTTTGCAATATTTGAACTCGCGTTCTTCACCTTCACGTAAAAAGGATAGAAATCCTTGCATTTTAAAGATTGAGCTACTACCTTTTGAATTTCATTACAAATTGCTAAAACTCTACTTTAAGTATTCAAAACGAATTTAATTAAATTAATGAATTAATAATTAGAAAATCTATATGAACGTCATCATCCACTACAAGTTTAAAAAAGATGTGTTTGAACTTGAGTGTATGAATAAAAAGTATTTCATTAACGACTGAAAATTTGAACAAGATAAATAAATAAATATATACAGGGAGAGAATGAACTCAGAGTAGGAATTGAATAAGCGATACTCACAAATGCTTTTTACACTCTTTTATTTTACTTATTTCACGTATGTAAAGGTAAAATATTGCAGTCAATTTTTAACATGACCTGTCAAGCTAGAGATTGAAATTGAAATTTCTAAAGGTATGAATTTTATGTGCATTTAGAAATTTTGCACTATTTTATTACTTTATTACTTTGCGACTATTAAGGCTTTGTATTATTTTATTATTTTAGAGACTAGCTTATCACGTAATTTTATTTAGTACTGATTCCATGTGAAGTTATTCCATCTTACTTGATAAATTAATTAATTTATTAAGTAATAATTGATTTTCGAAAGATTTGTACTCGCATCCTTCAACTTCAAGTGAAAAGTATAGAAATCCTTGCATTTTACCGATTGAGCTACTTCTTGCCTATTCAAATTTTCATTACAAACTGCTGAAACTCCATTTAAAGTATTAAAACAATAAAATTTAACTTTAATTGAGTCTTTATTAAAATTTAATTAATATCATCATCATAATTGTTTAAAAAAACTGTATTAACATCAAATTTCATCTACTATAAGTTTTAAAAAATGTATTTGAACTCGAGTGGATGAATAAAAAGTATTTTACTGACGATTAAAAGTTTGAACAAAATGCAAAAATAAATAGGCATAGGGAGATTTTGAACTAGTAGTAAAAATTGAAATATTGAAATAACATAATCACGAAGCAAACTATGATAATCGTTGACTTAAGATTTTACTTATACTATATGTCTGTGGCCGTAAATTATCACCTTAAATTTAAAATAAACTATATCTCTTTGTCTGATATATCTTTCATTAAAATCCTAATTTAATTCAATTATTTGAATCAGTCCTGTCCTACCCTCTTTCGTTCAAATAGCTGAATTTCTTCTGCTTTTCATTCTTCAACTGTTTACTCTTATGGAAATCACAGCACTCCTCTAAGTGTTCATCAGGCTATTTCTATCTATTGGTCAGCCTATTCTTTGGAAAACTGAATCAATATTAGTCGACTTCCCTTATTACAAATCCACTGAAATTTCCTCAGAAGTCTACCAACCAAATCAAATATTTCACTGGCTACAGTTCATTTACTGCAACCGTAGCTGTGGAAATGGATTTCATTTCATTTTCATAAATTGTATGGAAAATTAGATTATTTAAGAACGATCCTTTCATCGTAACTAGTGAACCAGTGACATTATTGCAAACCTTTTAATATCGTCAACTTTTCATAAGGATTTCAAATTTTCTCATGTCGTTAGATATCAATTCGATTTGGTTGTCTATCAATTCGAATGATTGTTGAAAGTTCTAAGTTGTTAAAGATGTTATATTTCAGACAGAGTGCTAAAATGTTTCATTACCAAATTCTGATTATTGTGTAGGAGTATGGAATGTGATTTGTATTAATAATGTTGTTCAATTTTTGTAGCCATACATTGCTTAAGAATACACATTTGCATGAATTATATATATATTTTTTAATGTTAAAATAAAATCATCCATATTTCTATTCTAAAAATATTTCTTTCACCTTATCTATTTGAAATAAAAGTATTTATAATAATCAAAATTAACAAATTATTTAAAAAATACATTTTCTATGTGTATGTTAAGTTCTATGTATATATGCTCAATGTTAAGTTCTATGTATATATGTTCCATGTTAAGTTCTATGTATAAGTCAATTATATTATTTTGTATTTGACCATTAAAAAGATATTATCGAGCCCTGTCATAGTTGTGGTGGGAATTATATTATTCTAGTCTCGAAATTTTATTGACTGCAAGGAAAGTTTGCTTTTATTTCATTAGATGGTAAAAATATCCTCTACCATCTCAAAATTTATACAAAAGATTGATTCCATTTCGGATTTCATACAATTTTTATTTTTGATTATGTTTTGGATGTTGATAAAGACATTTTATTGTGCTGCACCCTACTTTAAACATCCAGAACATTAAAAAGTTATAATATTATATGTGTTTATATATTTTAATAAATATCTCCTTTTTATTTTAATTATTATATATTTTAATAAATATCTCCTTTGTATTTTAATTATATATTTTAATGAATATCTCATTTGTATTTTAATAATATATCCTTTAATCAATATCTCGCATATACAATATTTTAATAAATAACCAATAATAATCATTTATATTTTGATGAAGATATGCTTTAGTGTATACTATATTGGTACTTTGATAAATATGCATTTTAATAAATATCTCATTTGTATTTTATTAAATATCTCATATAAAAAATATTTTGGAAATATCTTAATTCTTTCTTTGAGAAATAATCTTTAGCAGATATAAATACACTTGGACGCTAATTTTGGAGGAAAGAGTATAATACCGAAATTCTGTATCAAAAAGTATTTTAATATTTTGTATAACCAGTTATTAAAATATTCTTCTGAAATTTTTATGGCATTTCGCTCCCTTTCTTAACTATTTTCTAACAAAAAAAAAAAAAAAACGGTTATAAATACATTTTGTGCTTTATTATTTTGGGTCAAATAATCTGAGGAAAAAATTTAAAACAAAAATATGGTTGAAGACATTTTAAAAGCTGCCATAATGTATCAAATAATTTGATTCATAAATTAAGAATTATCGGGAAAAAAACTTTAAATTTTGCCTAATGAGATTCACATAAAACAGCTTTTTTAAGTTATACAATCTTTAATGAATATAAATACACATAATCTAATTAATATACTGTACTGTAATATCCTTCAGATAACAATTTTAATATTTTAAATTATTTCAGCACCTAAGTAGCTCATTTCGTCTGAATGTCCGTTAAGCTTAACAATAGCCCTAATTTTTTCTTACATGTTTAGAGTTATTTGAGATGACATTTCGGTGAATATTGTGGTTCTTCAAATAATAATTGTTGTGTTTAGTTTAGTTTAGTTATATTAACGTCCCGTTTTAAAGCATCACGAGGGCTATTTTGGGACGGACCTCGTCATTTTGAACCATGGTCAGATGACGAGGACAACACCTGAAGTGGCACCCCCCTCTCCACACCACACCAGCTAGAGGACGTTTGGCCTGACATATTTAACGTGCAAGAGACCCCCTCACTCGACAGTTCTTCGGTGGAAGCGAGTCACGAACCTGGAACTCTCCGGTCCCGAAGCCGAGACCTTACCACCAGGCCGCAGCGGCCCAATAATTGTTGTGATAATCTTAAAATGGAAGAAATAAGGTTTTTGTTCGGAAATATAATTAGGCAAGGAAACTATAGTTTCCAATCTTTAAATTACCGACAATTTAGAAACATACTAGGGCTTATAACCTTGGCTTTTTCAGATTAAAAAAAGTTTCTTAGTTATTGTCCTATTCGAAATAGACGAGTTAATAGTAATATTATATTTCACATTTTCTTAAGTTTTGCTGTTACCTGATATATTAGTTACTCTCAGCTTTATCAATATGACTACATTTGAAAGTATTCCCTAAATTCTTAATCAGATTAACATCTATATAGTAGACACCTATGAAACTTTGAGATAAATCTAATTGCAGGTTAATTGTTTATACTTTCAAAAACATGTAAATTCAATAATTCGAAGTCAAAATGATTTGAATATATCAAATTAAGCATGTCATTTTGTGACTACAAGTGAAATTGTTTTTCCAAATCCAATCAGTTGAGAAAAATGCGTCCGAAACGCAAATTCTATTTTTGATTACTATTAATGCATATATGAGATTAATCACCAAATAACTCGCCAAGTATGTCATCATACGTTCAATAAAGTTTTGAAATTCCTGCCAAAAGTTAATATTTCATAACTATTGTATGACAATGTCATGCAAGACGTTTTCTGGCATAGCAAGATTATTAGAAAGTGTGCCAAAAAGTTTCAGTTGGATCACTCTTGCTGGTTTAATTTTATGAATGGAATAAGTATTCATTGCATTTAAAAGAAGAATCATTTCAAATCGGATGTGGATGTGCCTTCACTTCATCGCAAAAATAATTAGAATTCAAGACTTGAAACCAATTGAAAGCTAATATTTAAATGAGATCTTTGTAGTTTATTAGAAAGTACTAATGTTCCTTCCAGCTATAACTTTGACTGAAACCAATCTTGGAATACCGTCTTTAATGTTCATGGGTAAGAATAACGACGAAGTAGAAATAAGATGAATGTATGCATTAATTAATTATTTACCGTTTATCATCTTACTTGGGGAAGAAATAATTTTTATTACCTTATAAGTAGTAAGTTAATTCCCAGGTTTAAATAATTTTTTTTATTTAGTTAGGAACTGAACATAATCACATTATAAATTTTTTTTCTTGTAATTTTCATCTGTATTCTTTGGGAGAGAATTTTAAAAAATAGCTTTTCAAAATGCTGTTTCAAGAAATTGAAATTTTGTTATAGTTTGTTTTCTTGAAAAAACTTTGACAGGATATTTTTTCTTTCAAATTCAGGAGTCCTTTTTAATTTGATTTGAAGAAACGTGAATTCACACAAGTTTCGAAACTTAAGATGTCGTTTATCAAATTAAGAAATTTTTTGAATTCTTGATATTGATTTATATATCTTAATTTAACATGAATATGTTTTAATGTGTTACTTTATACCTTCTTGTAAAAGGATTAATTAATCCTCTAAAAGTAATGTGAAGTGCAACTGCTTATTAACAAGTAATGTGGATGAACAATTATCACAGAAATTCATTTTAATTAATCGTTTATAAATATTAACTGTTGAATCTGTTAATTGAAGTGTAATTTATTTTTGACAATTAATATGGATGCACAATTATTACAGAAATTCATGTTTAGAAATATTAATTGTTTAATTTGTTATAATATTTGTTGTTTGAAGTGTGATTACTTGTTGACAAATAATGTGGACGAAAAATTATTACAGAAATTCATTTCAATTAATCGTTTAGAAATTTTAATTGTTGTATTTGTTATACTCTTTGTTATTTGAAGTGTAATTGCTTATTAAAAAGTAATGTGAATGAATAACTATTACAGAAATTCATGTTTAGAACTATTAATTGTTGAATTTGTTATACTATTTGTTGATTGAGGTGCAATTGTTTGTCGACAAGTAATGTGGATGAACAATTATCCCAGAAATTCCTTTCAATTAATCGTTTATAAATATTAACTGTTGAATCTGTTAATTGAAGTGTAATTAATTTTTGACAATTAATATGGATGCACAATTATTACAGAAATTTATGTTTAGAAATATTAATTGTTTAATTTGTTATAATATTTGTTGTTAGAAGTATGATTACTTGTTGACAATGTAAAATGTGGACGAACAATTATTACAGAAATTCATTTCAATTAATCGTTTAGAAATATTAATTGTCGAATCTGTTACACTATGAGCAAGTTCTCAAATTACAATCAGTAAAAGCTCTATTAAGAAGTTAATTTCATTTATTTGTTTCTCAGATAATACAACTTAATATGTTAAATTTAGATTTTACCTTTTATTATAACTAGCAACCTGTTTATCACATTGATGGTTGCTATATATTATTCTTGAGTGTTTGAATGTGACATTCAAAACCGGTTAAAAACGAACAGATCGTATTAAAAATTGTTTCAATTAAAAGTTAAAAGTCATACACACATTTAGCTACAAGGAAACAATTAAATAAGTGGAAACGGAACAAATAATGTAGTCTGCCTTTCATATAAATTTAAAAAAACAGCATCCATTAGTTTATGCGTATAGATTTAAACAGCATATAATTTTTTTAAAAAAATTAGCATCCTAGCTTGTCTATTTGCAGAAACGGTATAAGCACCATGGCGTAAATTGCATGTTGCAATTATATTGAACTCAAATTATATCTCCTATTCATATTTACAATAACAAGATAACTCAAAACGCAATTATAAATCTGTATCTAATCTGGATAAAAAAGATAGTGTTTCGAACCTTTAATGATTTTTTAAAATTATAATATATCTATACTAATAATAAAAGTGAATGAATGCGCACTTTTGTGTGTGCGTGAAGGCGTGCTTGTGCACCGATTGATACATTCTACAAGCTATACCGTTTGTCTTAGAGTTACTAAATTTAATGCAGATGTACTTACAATGAAAAGTAGAAAAGTAAACTTCCCAGTGATTTTTTTTCCAAATTTTAGTTAGTAAGAAAGTAAGCAAGTTAACTTCTGATTCATTTGCAATAATTCCTGAAAAATGATTTTCGCCAAGTTTAAAGCTTAACAATTATATTATACCAACAACAATTTCAATTATACCAACGTATTTTCTATAAAATTCTTCAATCTAGATTTTATTACCTTTTAACATATTTTTTTAACTATATTTCCCCATAATATTTTCATTGTTCAAAAGGAAATCTTAAATATTTGGTTGTTTGATTTTTCGCTATTGTTACGTATATGTAATATCTATGAAGTTTGCATAAGGAATAAAAATTGAAGTTGCAGTAGTTTTAGGATTGGCTTGGTTATATTTAAGTCCCATTGTAAAGCAACACTAAGGCTATTTTGGGATTACCTCGTCATTTTGAACCACTGTCAGATGACGAGAACGACATCTGAGCTGGCACCCCCCTCTCCAAGTCACACCACACCGGCGGGATGACATATGTCCTGGCATATTTAAAATGCAAGAGACCCTTTTACATGAACGGTTATTCGATGAAATTGAATCTCGTGCCTGAAACCCTCCGGTTCCAAAGCCGTGACCTTACCACCACGGCCATCGCAGTAATTTTCGCAGACATATAAATATATTATAATAGCACTATATTGCATAAAACTTATCATTGTAAAAAATCTTGTATACAATGAACAGTATATATATAAGAATTTTAAAGTAATAGGATTTTAATATCTGGCATTTTGAAGTAATATCTAAATTAAGTAACTAAAATTAAATATACACAAAATCCTTACAAAGCTATGTATCTATACCGTAATAAATCATAACCACAGAACATGTAACAAAAATATTTATCCTATTCTATTATCCTTGAACACAGCTATACACAACACGTCACCTAAAAAATAAAATCTTGTATATATATTCCAGGAAATCAAATTACGAAATTTTTTCCGGTATTTTCCGGTATAAAAAATGTTTTGCAAAAAAAGTAAATGTGATTGAAAACAAATTTTCATATAAATGATATGAATACATTCGTATCAAAATGAAATTCTACAAAATGCATTTTTCGTAGTATATTTTCATACAATACCAAAGACTGATATAGTTTTTTTTTTCTGACTTTTTTTTTTCGAAACAGCCGTAAAATATGTATCGCCTATGAAGAAATATTTACAAAGTGATTGGAAAGGCGTATTGGGCAAAGAAATACTTTCAGTAATCAAAAAATAAAGAGTAGGTAACTTTTCAAGCTATTCCATCGACATATGAAATGATTTATTTTATGCTCTGTCTTGTTTAGTTTAAACTATATATATTTTTCATGAATATATTTGAATTCATTTGGCTTTTTCATTCTCTTTCTACTGTCAATGCTGTTACGGATAAATATACATCTAGTGATGCGAAATATTTTTAAAGTAAACATATCTATGACGATTTTGGAGGTTATAGATATATCTTAATTATGCTAAAATACTCCATGTAAATTTTTTTATTAATAAATGCATAAAAACATAATTTACTTTTTTTGGATGAAGTTTTATATATAGAGTTTTTCAAACATTGTCTGAAAGTTGTAGATATAATTTTAACTTATTAATTCAAATCAGCATTTTTTTTCTTTTTTTAAGAATTCACTAAACAGAAATTCACTTGTAAGGAAGCAATTCTCAAATTGATAATTTGCCAACGATAAGAGCATTTGTACATTTATATACATTTGTACAAAAATCACTTTATCTCATTTTAGTGTCACAGAAAATTAACTTATAATCCGTTTGATACAATGTACCAAACATTGCCTGAAAACTGTAAACATAATTTTAACTTATTAATTCAAATCAGCATTTTTTGTTTTTTAAGAATTCACTAAATAGAAATTCACTTGTAGGGAAAGAATACCCAAATTAATAATTTGACAGCGTTAAGTGCATTTATACAACAATGTAAATTTATTTCATTTTAGTGCCTCAGAAAAGTAACTTTTTATCCATTTGATTGATTAAATTATGAAATCCTATGTGTGAGGCCTTATTGAAAAAAAAAGTGAAAAATTAATCTCAGACAAAAAAAAAGAAAATAATTAAAATTACTACTTTTAAGGGCACTAATAAAAGTGTGGACTTTAAAAATGGATGTAATTTTATTTATATGCATTTACAAATGGTACAGCCATGCCATAATTTTACTTCGGTTTAACTGTAGAATTTTCTAAATATTGTTTGACTACGAATTCTACAGCCCTCTGCGCTTCTGTTCATGCGTTAGGATGGGTTGAATTTCTCAAATTAGTGTAAGAGAAAAGATGAAAGGAAGGTTTTTTAACAATAAAATAAACTCAATTTTCTCGCAGACTAAATTAAATTAATACACTCATAAACAGTACGATATTCACATGTTAGTGAAAAAAAAATATAAAAAGTATCGAAAATCAAGGTGAAAAAAATGATGAAGAATTCCTGTAATCTGTGATTCTTTCGCGTCTCTCCTCTTAATGTAATAGAATCATCGATAAGTAGTCATCTCAGATAACAGTTTATACTATAGTCGTAACAGTATTTGAGTTAGATATAATAGTTCGGTCAATTCCCTAATTAGCCGGGCAAATTGAACATTGCCCGGGGCGTGTTGCCAATGTCCGATATACTGGAAATGAATAGCGTATATGCGACTTTGGCCGGTCACTTCCCGAAGTGCTCGGAACTCCCTGGCCAATGTTGGATGTGCGGAAGCAAGACTGTTCGGCAGGGGGCTCATCTGTCGATTCCGTTGTGATGACGGCATGCACATGTTAGCAAGGACAGTGTGTTATATTTTCAATTCATCTGGCCTCCATGTATCCATTTTCATAAAAGGCCAGGAGTTTGCTCGTACTGTGAGATCCTTACTCCCTAAATATTCTCCCTTCAGACTACAGCCCACATAGGGCCACCGAACCTCCTTCGGCTTTGTTCCGAAGGACAATCCAAGGAGCGTAAGAGCGGAGGATTCGTCAGAAAACTCCTCTGTGGCAGCTATAATGTGATTATCATTAGCATTACGGTAAACAAATACCCAACATTTTCTCCTGACCTTTTTCTTCTGACTTTGGACGATTGGTCCCATGCCATTTCGCTAATTGGTGGCCAAACCCCGAAATGAAGGAAAGATCAGACATTGGCCGGTCACTGTGATGTGATATTGGCTGTTTCGCGATTTGGCCTGCCAATTCGTGAACTGGTCGAACTTCGGGCTTTGGCTGTAACATATACATTACCCTCTGTTATACTTCCCTAACACTATCTCTCACTAGGAAGGGAGTGGAGTGGTACCTGAAAATTCAGGAGGAGGAGCTGCAGAGTGGTTCTCTCCACCTTGGTGGCTACAGAATAAAGGTGGGGTCCTATCATCAATGACGGAAAATGCTTTTCCAGCGAAAAGTTGTACGAAAGCGGGGGAGCCCTTAGGACACAACCTTTCAAAAAGACCCCCCTCGTAATTGAGGTTGAGATGATTCCGGCATGGTGATTGGATCTCGCCAACACAGTGGGTGCACTAAAAGTGGGGAATCTGACTCCTTCAATCGCTGGAGAGGCGTAGTTCCTTCGGGGAGGGTTGTACCTTGGCCGGTGATCATCCTTAGGACTAAACCACAGTTTCTCTGCCAGTGTTGCTGTAGCGGCAGTTCCGGTCATACCTCAGACCTATGCTGCGGTGGCCTGGTGTTAAATTCATGTCTTCAGAACTGGGGGGCTTTAAATTCGTGACCCGATTCCATCGAAGAATCGTCATTTAAGCAGGTCTGGTGTGCGTTAAATCTATCCTGGCCAAAGGTCAACCCTCTGTTGAGGGGAGAGAGTGTGATATGTAATGAGGGGAATATCAGTTCTTGTGTCATTTTCATTATCTGATCGTGGTTCAAAATTATTAGGGTGGTCCCAAAATAACTTTAATGTTGCTTTAAAAAGGGACGTTAATATAACTAAACCATACTAAAAATAAACATATCTCAGATCAAATTGCAGAAAATTCAAAAAACATATTTCAATTACACACTGAAACATTTCCGTTTCAGGATTCTCAGTCAATCCCATTAGTGGTAATCTTATCTACAATTTATTTGAAATCTGTTTTATTTCTTGTCCTGAAAGAATATCTTACTCAACCAAAATTTATCTTACTGTTTTCTACCTTTAATTCAAATAAATTTTCAATAACATTTCATTTTAGATCTTCTCAACTTGTTGCCGTTACTTACGGAACTTTACAAGTAATCTGGCGAACTGTCAACGATTCAAATCGAATGGACTCTGGCTTCTGAGGGTAAAGTTCCTGCCCATCCGACGGCAGAAGTCCGTCTTTTAACTCATATGGTGACACACATATTTGCTTGCACAACGCTTTTTATTGGGTGGCTCCTTCACACCATATAAAAATACATACCATCAGAGATAAAACGCAAGGAAGAGAACCACCGTGTCCAAATCAGGACTCGAACACGGGACACCACGACCACGGTAAAGACTCGCTAACACTAATCCAGGTCATCGGCTCTTTTCAATGTAACATAAAATAATAAGCAGCAGCTAAAAGAAAATAATTCCTTTATCTAGATTAGTTTAGTTTAGTAATAGTCATGTGACATTTTGAAACAACACTAAGGCTCATTATTCGAGAGGCGGATTATTAAAAAGAAAAAAAAATCATTCAGATATTTTTAAATATAAAACCTATAATTACAAATTTAAAGACATTAAATAGCTATTAATAAATTTGAATCAAATTGAATAATAAAACATTTACAAAGCAATTTCACTCTTAAAAATATTTGCATGTTTTGAAAAACATACCACATTAATAATTTTTTTCAAAATTAGAGATAAATTAGTTTTTAGTTTTTTAGTTAGAACAACTATTACTCCCAGTTCCAATAAAAATTTGAAAACGAAAATATGAGCTTAATAAATGACAAAATTATTTTTGTCTTTTTTCCAAAACTATTAAGGCTTTGAAATTCAAATTAATTCATTTTAAAACCTTAAAACTAATTAATTACTAAAACTTAAAATTAATTAATTTTAAAACCTTTAAAATTAAAATTAATTTATGATCAAATTAAAAGTTTCATCACAAAACATCAGCGTAAAAAATTAATAATAAACGTAAATTAATGTACATTTTATATTTCTACACACATGTAATTATCGAATTATAAGAAGTTACATGTTTTGATTAAACTGTTTACTTTAATATATGCATTTATATTCTTTGGTAAAAATTTTAAAATTGAATGTTTAAAATGGAAGTTTTTAAAAGGACTTTTTTTTTATTTATATAATTGCCTGTGTATTTTCTTTTACAAATAGGCTTTAATGCATTTAATGTAATTTGTATTTGTATCTTTTCTGTAATTTGTTCTCCAACACATGACTGAAAATTATATAATTACCTGTGGTTTTTCTTTTACAATTATATTTTAATCTAATTAATGCCATTTATAATTTGATATTTCCAGAATTTTTTTCCTTCAATAAATGAAGTTAAATTATATAATTGTTTGTAATTTCTCTTTTATAAATGTTTTGTAACCAATTTTATGACCCTTTTTTATTTTGTTACTAGTTGATATCCACCGCGTTCATGCCACCAAAAAAATTATATTTAGCGCAATCCGTCAATAATTTGGCATTTTTTTATCGAAATAGGATGAAAGGTACAACTTATATAAAATACAAACAGTCATTTTTATTTATTATATTTGTGCATTCTTTTAGAATTGTTAAACTTGGTGTTCTTTCAGAGTGGTGGAGAAAGAAACTATTTATTGTTTCTCTTGTAATATTTGTTCAGAATTCTCAAATTTTAATTTTAGAAAATGGGATTAAAATATTGTCTTTTAAAATTGATTAAACATAAAAAAAATTTATACCATAAAACCGTTAATATAGTTGGAACTATAATTTTTGCAAATTAAGATAGTGCAAAATTATTTGTACTGCAAAATTTTGGGTGGTTACTGCAAAAAATGCAAAAATTTAATTAAAATATAAGAATTCCATCATTGGTCTCCCCAAAACTTTCTCGCGTAATCTGTAATAAAGTTGTTACCTCTGACAATGTCTTGCATGAAATTTGTGTCCTATAACTACAAAATATTAACCTTTAACTTGTATTTAGCATTTCTACTGAATCCATTTATCTCCTCGGCGAGTTATTTGGAGATAATCCTTGGTAAATAGATACGATTGAGATTCGAATTTTTTTAAAAAAATAATTGTTAGATTTCTGTAACCATCCCGTAGTGTAAACAATAAGTTTCATAGCAATGAGATGAACGGTTTAGGAAGGTATGACAGACATACAGACAAAGATTCATTTTTATTTATATTGATTTAATACATGAATACAAATCATACAAATGTTTGAGATTAATATTCTTCAAAAATTCTTAGTTTGAAATACGACTAAATAAATAAGTACGATAATAAGTAAGTAAATAATAAGTAAATAAATAAGTAAGTAAATAAATAATACGACTAAGTAAATTTAAATCTATTTGATTATTTTGGTGACTTTGCTACAAAAGCGCTTATTATTTCGGAAGTAACATATGCCAGAATATTGGTAAGAAAAGAGTAAATACATATAATCAAGCAATATCTTTTATTCAGCTCACATTCTATTAACTATTCTTTTATATTTATAAGAAAACACTATATTTTTAAAAATAACAATTAATGCTTTTTCTTAAATTGAATTCTGACTTACTGCCATAATAAAACTGGATGTTTACCATTTTGTCAATAGCATAACTCAAACTCTTTCTGACTTAGCTAGTGATTTTGGTTTGTACACTTATGTGTGTCAGAAACATTTCGTGATTAACTCAGCGTATGATATAACAGAATTTGGAAAGCTGTTTAACTCTTTCTGATTTTAAAAAAACCCAATATTTATTTCATTCCATACGTATTCTACTAGCAAAATATCGATGCTTAGATTTATAAAAAGATAATATACTTTTATAAGAACCAAATAATTTTAAACATAAATTGAATGCTGTCTCGCATAATAACACTTAAAAAGTTAATATTGTCAATAGGATATCTCAAGATCTTTCTGAGTTTGTCAGTAATTGAATTTGGTTTATTTACTTATGTGCCATTTCGTGATTAATTAAGTATATGACAGAAACTAGTTCTGAACGTTGTATATCAGTTTCCAATATTGATAAACATATCAATACTACGGCCTTGTGGCTTGTTTACATATACAGAACTGAAAAGTGGGTGTTTGACGAACTGTAATTTTTTAGACATGTCTACAAATGTAGAGTATGAAAGACATGTGGACTATAAAAATCTTCCATCAACAAAGATTTTATATGGCTTACTCAATAATCAGATAAGCAAATCATGAAGTTTGTGCACACTGCCATATCAGATCACGGAGCATAGGCTTAACCGCTTCCCTTGCATTTTTTTTTTTGATAAAAATTACAAAAAATAACTACATTTTAAAAAAAATTTAACTATTAAACATAAGGAAACGAAGCAAAACAAAATATGTAGGTTTAAGTAAGCATTAACGCTAAATAAGCATTTAGTTTTAATATTAGTTTACCGAGTTATCTCAAGGGAATGAAAAAAAAAGCTAAATATTAGGCTTTGTATGATAGGTTTTGAACACAAAGTGATACTTGACATTCAGTACACTGGCATCTGGTTTCTTTTCTTACTGGTTTACCTCTAAAATCTTTACTGGCATATTTAGTTTACTTTCCCGAGTTATGTCGGGCGAATAAAAAAAAGCTAAATTTTAGTCTTGAGTATGACAGTTTTTGAACAGTGATATTTGACAATCTGTACACTGGTATCTGGTCCCTTTTCTTACTGATTTACCTCTGGAATCTTTACTGGAATATTAGTTTACTACCCCGAGTTATGTCGGGCGAATGAATAAAAGCTAAATATTAGTCTTTGTAGGATAATTTTTTAACACAAAGTGATGCTTGACATTCTGTACACTGGTATCTGGTCCCTTTTCTTACTGGAATATTAGTTTATTATGCCGAGTTATGTTGGGCGAATGAAAACAGAAAGCTAAATAGTTTTTGTATTATAGTCTTTGAACACAAAGTGATACTTGACATTCTGTACACTGGAATCTAGTCCCTTTTCTTACTGATTTACCTCTGGAACTTTTCCTGGAGCACAGAGTACACTGCCTCGTCGGATTTGTTTTTTTAATAGTAATATATTTTTATAATAGGAAAAATCACTATCTGAAAAATCATCGCCATTATTTTACTTTTCTTCAACGCAACTGTCCTTTTTTATGCGTCACTAATCCACAAGCAGATTATACTACGCCACAGAGAAAACGCATAACCAGTCCACCAAAAGAAATCAACAAAACTTGGCAAACTGCTAATCAAAGCTCAATATTTCCTTTCATTTCCTCCAGGTCGAGTAAAATCGTGATAAAAAATCGTACTGACAGATTCTGCTTTACCCGAGTACTATCGGGATAATAATTAATTGCAATATATAAGAACTTGAGATAACTTGAGATAATCAGGCAAGCAGTTAACGAATCTGCAAGCTAAATACATGAAAAATCTCATAACTCAGTATGCCAGCAGCCTGGGCTCTAATCCTATTACTGTTAAAGAGTTATATCAGTCGGAGGATCAAAAAGAAAACAAGAGATATGAAAAACACTCGTGTGTTGATTAGAATCCTTAAACTTAACAAAAATATTCGGAACATTGTCTTATAAAAAATGAAGCAAATAGTATAAATATAATAGTAACAAAGAAAAAATAATAAAACATGAATGAAATCTCATGTCCCAAATCTCAAGTTATCACGTGAAAACCTTATCATTTTTAAGTTATTTTTTGTCTTAATTAATTTAACTAGTTTAAACCCTATGAAACAGTCATGAGAAATCTCTGTCGGTCTCTATCCCTCCCACACCTCTCTCTATATATATAATAATTTTTTTTTTAATTTCTCATTTCCATTTTTCTTGCAGGCAAACAAAATTATAGAGCTCTACTGATTTTGAATGAAAAAAAAATCCCCCATCGTTTTTCTAAATATAGACGCGTACGTAACTGGCAATTTCGTGGTTGTTTTAAACCGATTTAAACTAGTTAATGACTTAAATTAATTAAGATAATTCACAAAACTTCAGAGAATGTATAATTTGGAGATTAAATTTAAACTTTAAATCGCCAATTTCGACAACTTTCTGCATTATTTTCTAATAACCCTATCTTAATTAGTTGAAACTATTCCCGAAACAACATTCTTCATCTGTTAAAAAATAATATACTAACTTGCTTTGTTTATTTTTTAAAAACATTGCGCAAGTTAGGCAATAAAACTGTGATATCCAAGGGGAAACTACAACAGCAGACGATGAATAATTCAAAAGTTATACAGTGAAAGCTGATTTCAAAATAAAACTACATTAGCAGACGATAGATAATGGAACAACTATACTGTGAAAGCCGACATCGAAACAAAACAAAATAAAAAAGGATAAATCGCCAATTTATTGCCAACGCATTTTGTGGTTTCAACAATTTGTTGCCTACACGTTTTGAGATAGATAGATAGATAGATAGACGGATAGATAGATATACTTCTTGATTGCTTTAAACCAGTTTAAAATGAATAATGACTTAAATGAATTCAGACATAGAATGACTTAAAACATAATAATGTTGTCGCATGATAACTTGAAATTTACGATTTCATTTCTTGTTTATTTTCAGTTATATTTCTGATCAAACATAATCTTAAATAAAATGGATGCAAAAATATTAATCATTTGCTTAGACATTCAACTCGTAAATTAAAAAAACACAATAACGATTTGACGATTATTAACAAGAATTATCCTAATGTAACACTCTTTAAAATGATAAAGACAGTATTTTTGTTGAAAAAAAATTATGGCTAAGCGGAATATTTAAAATCACTCTTATATATTCCCCCTTTTCCATTCATAGTCTTGTAGAATTCGGCTTGATAAATGAAGTCTTTCATTTATTAACTTAAAAGAAAAAGAATCATCCCACTTATTATCCACTTCAATCAGCCTTATTGAATTCATTTGTATTATTTAAAAAAGGTATTATTTATTATATTATTTAAAAGTACATTTAAAAAAGGGGACGAATATTTAGGTGTGTTTCGTTCTTTAATATAATTTAATATTTTATAGAAAGTTTCAATATTTTTGCATGAAACTATGCGTATTATTTGTTAATTTAATTTATGTTTCGAAATTTAATTTTTTTTAATTTGTTTAAATGTAAGATTACCAGAAACAATGTTTGAAATCACAATATTAGTTGTATAAATTTACTACATTGTTTCCCGTCAATATTTTCTAGAGTCATCTTTCAATTTCTAATGCCAGTTAGCATTGTATTTAATTGTATTTAAAATATTTATTATATAGTAATATTTTATGCATCCATTTGTATTTTATTCTTTTTACGCTATAGTTATATCTCGTCGCCTCCCTTATTCATTCTATTTTACCAGGAAAATTATTGTTTCAATCAAATCTCTAATGCATTGCTCAGATTCTTTAATTTCACCAATAAAATATTTTTAAACATCATTTGAAAGCCCGTGGAATAGTTATATTTTAACATATTACCACTTTCCTTATTTCCCTACAGCGCTTTAATAATCAAAGGCAAACAATTTTCAAATTTTATTTAATCGATATGCTGTAAACATTCGATTAAACACTTGTTAAATATCGAAAACCAAAACTAATCGTACTGAGCATTGAATCACTGCATCAGAGTTCATCGTGAAATGCGATAAATGGACTTCAAAGATTGATATTAGAAAAAAAAATTCTTAATTATCAATTTCTTTAGATAAATTGAAAATAGGCATGGTTCTACAAGACAATCCATATATTTGCTTCATTTTAATTTAATAAATTAATTTTTTACTATAATTTTGATAAAGATAATAAAAAAGGAACTGCACTAAAAAGGCAGATATCAAGTTAGTTATAGAACTACATTCCCCTAATTCAGGATAATAATTGGATTTTAATCCTTAAAAACAATCGAAACCTAATATTCAAATGAGGTTATTGTAGTTTGTAATAAAGTTTTAAATTCTCTCCTCTCGGAAACTTTAAATTAAACTAATTCTGGAGGACAATGATACTCAGTTATTTCTAGGACTAATTTGTCCGACTTTAATATTCAAAAAGAGGAATATCGGAAAAGTAAAAAAAGTTTGATGAGCGCTCTAATTAATTATTTATGACGTTTCATCATACTTGGGGGAAAATTGATTTTTAGTTCCTTACAAAGAATAAGTCACTTCCTGACTTTACCTATTTTTTCATTTATTTGTAAAATAAAAGCATGATTAAATGAAAAGTTTTTTTTTCATAATTTCATTATTATTTTTAAAAAATAGAAGGAATAGGAGGTGAAAAATAGAAGGTGAAAAAATAGAAGGATGGTACCAAGTGGTGCTCAAACAAAAAATTTTAGAAGCTCAGATATTTTCATGCGTTGGCGAACTAAATATATTGGTGGAAAGTTTATTTATTTTGCTTTGCTGAAACTTTACAAGGCTTCATTTTATTTGATCAATAGTGCACCCACACCCTTATTTAAAACTTTTTTGAGTGTTTCACATTTTATAATACTTTCAATATTTTATGTTTCAGTAACTATGCAGGGAAAAACCTAGAAATTATGTATGTCTATGAGTCTGATCATTCAATACGCATTAATGTACATTAACACAATGACATATGGTCTTCACGATAAAATGGTTTCTATTAAATTGAAGACATTGTCACAATATTTCTGTGGTTATGAAAAATAGTTTTAAAAACTGGTGAGTGAAATGAATGAAACATATCGTATCGTTTTACTACCCAATGTATACTTGTGGTTAAAATTTTGATTAAAGTTTACCATATAGTTAATTATTAGTATGCTTATTCGAATGTATTCCAAAGGGATTAAACAAAAATACAGCATGTAAGATGCATGAAATTTCAGATGAAACTCTTTTATACGAATTGTAGATTTGCACGAAACAAATTCTTTTATACGAATTGTAGATTTGTATGAAATAGAAATTATTTTATGCGAATTGTAGATTTGCATGAAATATTTGTTCTGATCAGTCTATTGATAAAAAAAATTGTAATTAATGTCATATAATCTATACTTATAATAAAGCTCAATGTGTGTGTGTGTGTATGTGCGTGTGTGTGTGTGTGTGCTGGCGCTCTACAGGCCAGACCGTTCGACCTACAGCTACCAAATTTGGTACATGTATAACTTGCAGGTCGGGAATGTGCATCTCGGAGTGCTTTTTTTTTTAATTTTTAATTAGAATTTGAATTAATTAAAATTTAAGCAAAATTTCGAAGTTTTTCCGCTATAACTTCCGAAAATATTATTGCACAAACATGATTTTTATATCAATTTAAAGATAAAAAAATTAGCTTTCTAAAGATATCAGTTTTTTAAATTTATAACGCAAGCTTCTATTTTTAACGAATTTTTAAAGAAATATTTTAATTATGTTTTTATCACGTGACTGGATAAAATGAAAGATTGCCGGAAGTTCAAATTAAAAAGCAACAACTATCATCGTAAATCAAATCTAAAGAAATACAACTTTCAGCACGTGACTGGATAAAATAACATAAATATAAAATGTGATATCTTCTAAAAAAATAAATGCAAGGCAAAGGGTTCTAAGAAAACGTTTGCAATATTTATATCATTAATTCCATAAATTATCTTTATTAACAGTGAGCCTAATTGAATTTAGACAGGATATGCATTGAAATCCCGACTTAATGGCATATTTCTATAATCGTTTGCAATATCTGTATCATTAATTCAATAATTTTTTACCTTTTTCGCTTTCTTTAAAAAACATTTTAACATTTTGGCAATATCACCGAAAAAAACATTTTTAATATTTTGGAAGCATAATTGATAAATTATTAGAGCATTAAACTCAAAAAGTTTTTCCGAATAAAGTTACCGACTCTTTAACTACTAATAACTGAATCTTTTAACTTTAACTATTTGTTTAATTTTGGGTAATGAATATGGGATTTAATTGGAAATTTTAGAACGCATTACTCATGGCGAACCAGCTGGTCGCCAAAGGCGGCTAGTACTGAATAAAGGTAAGAAAATAATAAAGTTTCTATGTTTGGTTACCAAATTATAGAAATATAGAAGAAAGTTATGATGCAACATCTTTAAACAGTTCAGCCACTATTGGACAAATATTTACTATTAGACACCTTTGGTGGCCAGTTGGATTGCTGAGAAATATCGAAGTCATACCAGTTCATTTCAATTTGTTATGAATAATTTTATTTCCACGATTTCCATCAAATCATTAATTTTAAACATCTTATTGCCTAACATTTGTTCTGATCAATATATTGTTACGATCCTGTAATTTTGCTTTTCAGCGTAAATAGTTTCTTTGTAAGAAAGAGTGATTTACAGTAATCCGTGCTGCATGGTATCGGGTGTATTGTAGGTGATCAAAGAGCTTGGCGACAAAATTAAAGTTACTCGAGACTTCGAGAATTTTCCCTTTCCGTCCATTAGAAACCGGCCTACGAACAGAGTGTTCCTGATTGGTTCAAAAACTTTTAGCCCCGCCTTCCGGGAACTGTAAAAGGACGGCAATCCCAAGCTTCCAGCAGTGATATTCTGTTGGAGTAGTCTTGAACTGGACGTCATGGAGTAGTCCTGAACTATGAAGTCATCGTGAATTGGAATGGAGGCGAATAAAAGTCGAAATAATACAGAAGGGGAAAATACCGAAAAACGGTGGAGAGCTGAACTGCTGTGTGCCATATTCTGTCGTCGTCGTGAATTAAGTTGTGTAAAGTAGTGAGTCAGCAGCTAAACTTACAATGGAGTAGTTCTGGAGAGACCGTCCCAGGTAGAGCAGTGTGTTGCACTATATTGTACAATATTGTGCGATATTAAATGATATTAAACTATATTCCCCAATATTAAACAATATTATGAATATTGATCAGTGTCATACAATATTGTACAATATTTGTGGGCTACTAAGAGTAGAGCGAAGCTCCGAGGATCCCCTCTTTTGCTGAAATCTCTCTGACCGTTTTGTGTGCTGTGGACTACCGAATTCCTGCACGTGGGCTACTGTTTGCTGTAGAATGTGCTTTCCTGTATATCCGTCTCTGCTGTATATTGTTGTCTGTCGTCTTTGTGCTGTCTTGTTTTCAGTAAATAAACGTCGTAGTTGAGTGTTTCTACTAAAAGAATCAAGGTATTTTTCACACCATACAATCACTAACAGAACGAACTCATCCATTAGCTCTGAAATCCGTAACAAAATACTTGAACCTTTTTAATAGAGATCAGTTCCATGAAATTAAAATGCTTTCAATAATATAACTATGTGTTCATCTATTTTCTAATTTACTCAAAACTGTAACTGGATTTATTTATTCGTCTTTTAAAATTACTCAAATATTTTTTTAAAAAAACTTCTTTAACATTTAATTAAATATTTAATAAGTTCATGGACGTGGTATCAATCAAAGAACTATTGTTAAAAAATAAATTTTAAAATTTATTTTAATAAAAAGCGAAATTCCAGGAAAAAAATATGTACTTATATTATATGGGCATTATTAAAACGATATATATTTTTTAAATATTAAACTGGTGAAAAAAATAATTTTTGATTGTAATATTTTCAGAAGTTCTAATATAAAAATTCATTTTTTTCTTAATTTTTACTGAAAATTTTAAAAATATGCCTCTAGAAGTTCCGAACTCTTACAACCCCAAAGAAAATATTCTCCAGATTTGGTAGATTTACATTAAAAAAAAAGTCTGCCCTGTAAAGAGTAAATCTGTATACATTCATCTTCATTATTATCACTGCAGGTTGCAGTGGCCTGGTGGTAAGGTCTCGGCTTGGGAACCGGAGAGTTTTGGGTTCGAGACCTGATTCCTCTGTAGAATCGTCAAGGTGTCTAATGCACGTTTAATCCGCCGTGCCAAACGTCCTCCTGCTTCTTTAATGTCCTCTGAAAGTGACAACTCAGGGGTTGTCTTCATCATCTGATCGTGGTTCAAAATTGCGAGGTCGTCCCAAAATAGCCTTAGTGTAGCTTTACAACCAGACATCAATATAACTAATCTAAAATTATTATCTCTGATTTCCATAAAAAATTTATTATTATTTAGATCTCTTTTCATAATTCTTAAAGTAAAAGGGGACGCAAAACCAAATATTTGGGTGATACTGTCTAAAATTTAGCGATCCATAACCTGAAGTATAAGCTGGCATTTAGCCGACTCTTGCATACATACGCCTCATACGACTTTACGTTGATATGTCATGAAAAAGATAACTCATATCTTTATGTCAATCATTTTTATATAGCAAAGATTTTATCAGAAAATTGAAAACTCTTAAGGTTACGCTTAAAATTTAAATAAAATCTTTCTCCGCACTCAGCATTCTAATCGAGATGTTCATTCAACTGTGATTCATACTTTAATATATTGATGTGTTACAGAAATTTGGGAATATCTGTAAAGCTTTATTCTTTAGGAAACGATTGGGCTTCAAAAATTACAATAATCATGAAGAAATAATAATTGTGTAATTTTTAAAGCAGTAAGTTAATCTATATTTATTTATTCTGGTGAAAACGTAAACAATCTCAAAAAAATATTCTTAATTGAATTTAATATTCCTCAAATAATCTTAAATCCAAAGTTTAGGAAAATAATAACTTTATTAATTTCAATATTTATGGATTTAATAAATTTTATGTAAGCTCTTAACAAAAGTTAGCACATCCGATGATATGCGTTTACTTTTTTCAGTGTGACTATGACGTCATAAAACTGTTGACTTTGTTATAGTAGAATTCTTCTTAACTAAATTCTGAGAACATAATTCAAATGATTACGGAATTTTTTTTAAAAGAAACGAAACATTAAAATTACGATAACAATCCGGATCCGGATTATCTGATTTCAAATATCTTTACGATTTAAAGTGGTTAGTTGTAGAAACTAAAGTGTAATTTTAAGAAATATGTATGTAACGAATCTTCAATGATAATTTAATACTATATGTACTTTTACAAATCTATGAATATTTTCAGTTTTCAGCTGTTTATGTTTTTCAAAGCAATTATATGGATTAACCATTTAACTATTTTATTTTCTTTACTATCTAAAAACTTAACACCTTATATTTTTGGAATATTTTCTTAACATGATTCAAATAGAAATTCATTGAATATTTGACTTTCCATTATTCGAAATAATTTTAATAGTTGAATTATAATCGTTTGAATGTTTTATTTTTTTGCTTACAGGCATCAAAGTTCGATAAATTGATTATCTACTCAGGCAAAACAGTTAAACAGTTAAAATCTTTTTGAACCTCGGCAGTCTGTACTAATATTATAAATGTGAAAGTTTGGATAGCTGGATGGATGTTTCTTACTCAATATGGATGTTACTTTCTTACCAGAACGGCTGAACGGAATTGAATGAAATTTAGCACAGATATAAATTACAGTCAGGAAGAGAGCATAGGCTATTTTTTTATTCCAGTTTTAATTTTTTATTAATTAGAAACTAATTTTCGCGTCAAAAAGATGAGGCCAAATCCCGCCAAAGGTGAGTAAGGCTCCAGTTTTTTCCCCCAACAATAATCAGGTAAAGCTCAGCAGAATTTTACCGACTATTTCAAATGATTCTGTATATTTTTTTGTGTGTTTGATGTATTTAAAATCAAATGTTGTTAATGAATCGATCGTTCTGTAGTGCTTTCTAAAGTACTTTTAAATTAAAAGAAAACAGAATAAAGGAAATAAAAAATTTCTAATCTGTATTGCGTTACACCAACTGGCGTAAGATAGTCAGGCATGTTCGTTACGCCAAATGGCCTTGTAAATCAAGCGAGTAGAAGCTAGTTCTATATACATTTTAACTATCCGAATGTTCATATGTACGAATAAGGTTTATTCTGTTTAA
>JAPMOQ010010593.1:1773801-1809835 GCA_026543055.1 Argiope trifasciata | reverse complement strand
AACATGTCTGTTATCAATGCTTGTAGTAGCTCACTATGTGTTGTATTGTCACTAGGTAATACACTGTTGCGCTACCAGCGTATCTATGAACGGTGCCTACAGAGAACAGCTTTAAAAAACTGGAAGGACCTTTAAAATATAGTTGAAAGTTCAAGATGAAATAAGCGGGTGTTTTCTTGCATCCATAGCGTTTATTTTTTCAGAACACAAACCGAAACTCAAATCAAAAAACGTTCAAAATAAATCAGTTATATTAGGTTACAGTTAACAACAGTTATTATGTTACAGTTAATAATACAGTTAGCTAATATTAAATAAAAGATAGGCATACATGACACTATGTATGATAGGGCTTTCAAATCAGTCATAGTCATTGGACCTAAAGGCACTACGTGTGATCACTTATAGTCATTATTATTTCCTTGATCATTGTCAAGGAGATGATTAAGAATTAAAAATATTGTCTTTTATCTTTTAGATTCATAAATAATTATCAATTATTCATGAACTGATAATTGTTTACATTTATTTTCAGTATTCGCAACGTAAACAGTATTCATACTGTAGAAAGTATTATTATAGATGCGCATTAGTATATATTATAGAAGTCCCATTTCCTATCTTCTATTTTTACCAAAAAATTCTACAGCATTCAGTTCCTCATCTGATTTTAAATAGATTAAAATCATTTTACATGAAATGAAAATTTTAATGCATTGATATAAATATACAAATCAATTGTTGAGGAAAAATATCTTTAAGCTTTGTAACATGGAAATTTAACTCAAACTTAGTGATTAGTTCTTAAATATTACGTGTAAAATACGATAACTCATATTATAAAAATCTGCTGAGTGAGATCTTTTGAAGGAATTTTGCTGTATTAATGTCGCTTGACATAATTCATACGTTGCTTCAACATTATCAACAACGCATGAAATTCTATCTTTAAATATTAAAATGTTAAATATTTTTGTTTTAACAATTCTTACATTTCAAATTCAATTCATTTTCCTGTGAATTATAACATTCAACTCTTAACTATTATAGAACTATTCCCAACCACTTCCAGTATAATACGTATGTACATACATCTTGTCTCAGGCAGTGATAATATTATTTCGCCTCTATTGTTACAAACTCGATATTTTCAACATTCTACATTTACAGTAAAATTCGTCCTAACAATCATTCTATTCCCTGCAAACATAACCGTTGAAAGGGATTAAAATTCATTTTCATAGATTGTTCGGATAATAAGATTATTATACTAAGGAAATCCGTCCTTGGTAAAGAATCTACACTTGACGATATTGCAGCTCTTAAGTCTGGTAAATGTCTTTAACATTTTATAATAGCTGAGAATTGTTAAATAGCATTAAACACTAATTCGATTCTGGAATTTATCAACTCTAATTTTAGCAGATAGTACCTATGAATTTTTGAAATACATTAAATTATTTAGCATTGCACCAAATCTTTTCGGTATTGAATCCTGTTAAATGTATCAACACATTTTAGACAAAGAATTATCACGGTAAACTCTGATATCAAGGATTTGTAATGTTGCTAAAACTCCTACAATTTGATTTGTATTTGGAATTTTAAATAAGCTTTTAAACATTTTTGTTCAATGTCTGTAACTTATAAAAATGTCTATATGAAAGATACTTTAAAAATGGATTTGCTTTATAAATAATGATTTATACAGAAATGTTTTCTTATTTTTCTCTTAAGGAGTTAAACATAAATGATCTTTTAAATTTATTCAAACTTTAGTACATAGAAATATACCATACTATAATAATATTCTAAAGTATATTATTGATTTAAATTTTAAGAATATTTCCTTTTCGTATAGATTGGATATATAGCACAATTAAGCCACAATCTTATTCCCCAATGTCTCATAACAGTCATGTATTCTCCTTTCATCACATTTAGTGTCATTTAAAATGGTAATTCTAATTTTTAAGGTGGGATATACGGCTATTTAAATTACAGTTATTGGTGATAAGCTTAAAATTGCCGAAAAGCCTTTAATTGCTCTCATATGAAATAGAATGTGGAAGATGTGATGATACATGAGGCTGTCCACTTTAAAAATTAAACAAAGGCTTTTATTTTATGTCTATATGAGGAATTAGGTACTGAAATTTATTGCCAATATTGGTTTTTATATATTCACAGATAGCTAAAATATATGGTAACAGCTAATATGTCAATATGAAAAAGCTAGTTGGAATGTTCATGGATATTGGCCCATATTCGAATCCGTAAATCCTCACAGTAGTTTCAGCACGACACATGTTCCCAATCTTGATGGATTCAAAGTTTAGTTTATGGATAATCAGTAATCGGAAAATATATGTTTTAGTGCTTAGGCAGACACAATTTTAGTCAATGTAGTGCCATTTCAAACGGAACAATACAAAGCGCTCTAATTATTCTCTTAGTGGAAGTGGATGAGTTATGTGTGATGCTATCTTCTACACTTTGTTAAAATGTAAACAAATATTTTGTTAAACATTTTGTTACAGAAATTTAGTTTCTAAATTTCCCGATGTATTGTTTGCATTCACTTGTATGTCAAACAAGAATAGCGAAGTCCTTTCTTCGTCATTATTTTAGATTATCTGCAGAAAAAAACATTTTTTAGTTTTATTTATTGCAAGCTTTAAACTAAAATGTATGAAAATTTTGTAATCACGCTCCCTAGGTTATAAGATAGAATCATAGCAAAGACATGAATGAATTGGACTCGGTTGTTCTTTGAAAGGCAGAATTGTTTTTTCTTTGAGGTAAGAAAATATGTATGCGATAAGTATGAAATTCTATAAATACATATAGCTTAATAATTCTTATGTATTCTATAGTTCTTTTATTCTTCTATATATTCGTCTATAATTCTTCTATATGCTCTTCTTCTATTCTATGATTCTTCTATTTTTCTATATATTCTTCTATTTTATGATACTTTTCTTCTATTATATATTCTTCTATTTTATGATTCTTCTATTCTACTATATATTCTTTAATTTTATGATTCTTCTATTCTACTATATATTCTTTAATTTTATGATTCTTCTATTCTACTATATATTCTTCTATTCTATATATTCTGATTAACTAAAATAACTGAATAATTATATTTAATAATCATACAATTCTTGTTATTCATCCGTGTCCATTATGATTTTTTTTTTCATCTTTTTCTCTTAAATTTACAGTGCTGAAATATTATAAAGGATTTTTTTAATAGATCAGCTGTACAGTAGTTTTCCTTTAGTTGTAATGCCATTCAGGGAGCAACATTAGCTTGATTAAAACACGTATTTCAATTTTTTTTTCATGGTTTTCTTGATTTTTTTTTCTTTCTTGGTCATGAAACACTTGGAAAGGTAATTAACAAAAATTTTGATGAAAACATCAGTAATAATGTCTGCCACAATAATAAGGACAGAAGAGTTAGTTACATAGTTAAAGAAAACACAGTTCAAGAGCCCCTGGCAGAGCATGAAAGTCTTACTATCTATTCTACATTCATATCAACTTAAATTAGAAACAGTCCTTCTACGATACGGCTGGGAATACAGAAATTGTAGAAAAAAATAGACCCGGATAAAGATTCACCGTAGGAACAAATTATAAAAAGAAAATCCCAGAAAAAACATTAAAATGTTGAATTTAGGCGAATTTATACATTGGATTTAAGTACATTCTTCATTTCTCTTCTTATAGGAGAACAAACTAGCATAATATCCACATGTTCTTATTTGCCAAACAATGACAAAAAGTATTGTTAATTAAGCAAGTTGTTACCAATGTTTCAAAAATATTTTGAATGAATTCGTTTGAACACAAAAAAATTAGATATCTTGCTGCTATTTTATAAAAAGCTAATTTTAGAAATTCACAAAAGTTGAAAATTTTGAAAACTCAGTTTTATAATAAAATTACAACATTAATTCAACAATTACTAAAAATTATTTTGTAATTCATTTACAATATTTTTAAGCAAATTCATTAATAATTTAAATTTTTTACATATTTATTATTAATATAACTTTAAAGTGCCTTTCTCGATAATAATTGTAACTGTCTTCGAAACTATTAGTTTTAATAGTTTTGAAGATAAAACTAAAAATTGGGAAATAGTTATATTTATAGTATAGTTAGTAATATTTATAGTTATATTAATAGTTAATTTTATTTCCGAATGGACTTTTTTATTAAATACATTCTTCATGTTGTATAGTTTGTTTTTGCGTCTTTCGATACAATTGGTACATAAAACAAGAAGTCTTTAACTTGTAATTCAAACATCATCAAAAAGTCAGCCATCTACTAAGCTACATTTATTATTCGACTCTTATCTATATATACTTATTCCTCATATTTTTTTATATTTAAAATAACTTAATAACTTAATTCTCAAATTCTTAATAACTTAAATTTTTCATCCATTTATTATTAATATAATTTTAAATTGCCTTTCCCGATAATGATTATAATTGTCTTCGAAATTATTAGTTTTATTTTAGTTAGGATAAAACTAAAAATTAAGAAATATTGTTCTTATTGTTCTAAAAATTATGAAATATTGTTCTTCAGAATTGACTTTTTTATTAAATACATTTTTACTACTGTTCAGTTTGTTTTTGCTTCTTTCGGTACAATTGGTACATAAAACAAGGAGTTTTCCGTCTCTTTAACCTGTAATTCCAACATCATCAGAAAGTCAGCCATCTACTAAGCTACATTTCTTATTCAACTCTCATCTAAATATACATATTCATCTTTTTTTTTTATTCAAAGTATACAAGGTAACAAAAAAAAATTTAAACCATCAGATGCTTCCAAAAACTGCATCCTAAATTTCATTTGCATACATTAAAAACGACCCATTCTTAATTTCATTAGTGAAATAAGAAACCGTTGCCTTTAAAAGAGTTATTTCATATCAGATACATTTAAAAAATTATTTCAAATGTATCTTTTCCATCACGAAAATAATTAGGTTCCAAGACTTAAAAGCAATCGAAAGCTAGAATTCAAATGAGATCTTTGTAGTTTAATGCAAGGTGCTAAATTGTCTTCTCTTTGAAACTGTAATGAAAACCAATCCTGAAGACGGTAATACTCAATTATTTCTGAGACTAATTTGTCTGCCTTTAACGCTCTTGAAGACGAATGACGGCCAAGTAAAAAAAAAATTTTATGTGTGCACTAATTAACAATTTACTGTTTATCATCTTACTTGGAGAAGAAACAATTTTATTGCCTTATAAATAATAAGTTCTTTCCCGCAGTACATATTGTTTTTATTCATTTATGTCATTATTCATTTTTATTCATGTTTTTTTCATTGTTAAAAATAATCTGATTATAAGAATGTTTTCTCCCGTAATGTTCATTAGCATTCTTTAAGTGGGAATAAAAAAATGCTTTTCAAATGGTGTGACCAGAAATCTTCTTATTATTTTTTTTATTTTTTTTTGTTGTTTTCGATCTGTTAATAAAAACATTGAATGTTTTTTTTAAATTATAGACGATTTTGAATTTGCTTTGAAGAAATGTGCACCATGATGTGTTATGAATATTTAAGATATTTTTCATCAAATTTATTAATTTTTCTAATATTGTTTTATTTATATTGATTTGACATCTGTAAGTTTTAACGTATGAATCCATAAAAACCAGTTAAAGGAGCACATAGAAGTAAATTTGAAGAGTTTGCAAATAGTTTGTTTGAACAGCACACGTCCTGGCTTAGGGGAGCTTGCCTTTATCATGATTTAGGCATCCCAGGTTTGATTCCTGATTCGGGCATGGTTGTTCTTTATTCTTTGTTCTATCTTGAAGTGCGTGAATGGGTCTCCCACCCTTTAAAAAGAGATTGTGCAAGTAAATGTGTGAATGTCATCTTCATTTGAAAGAAAGAAATCAGATTTCTACCTTCGGGTGCTCAGGGATCTTTACCTTCAAAAGTTACTGAACCACACAGCAACGCGGACACGACATCACCATTAACACTTTTCCTGATTATAGATATTTATTTAAAATATTGCAGAGATTCGGCTTTGTAATATTCTTTAAAAATTATTATATTGATTATATTAGGAATGCGTAAATAATACATACATATTAGCACCAATCAATTAATTAGTATCAGTATCAGAGCTAGAAAAAACGTTGATTGGATTTTGATTATATTTGATGCTTTAACTTAAGCTGTCAGTGATGTTTTATAGTTGCTTCTAAATACCTATGTGTTTTGTTATGAAAGGCATATTAGTTAAATAGATTAAGCATTATTAGCACTTAGTTATGATGCAGGCTAATCTCTTCTTCTAAAATTATTAATTTAATGAAATAGAAGTTTGATTAAATGACTTTCACTGATAAATAAACACAACTAATACTAGTGAAGAATTGTATTTTTATGTAGGATATTAAAGGAAGTTTTCAGCTCAATTATGTACCAAGAAGAGAAAAATAAACTAAAAATATACTTTTTCTTTTAATATTGCAAATAATATTTACGAACAATGGTCAAATAATTACAAACAATAATTACAGTATTCATAAACAATATTCAGTATTCAAAATGTAAACAACATTCACACAACAAAAAGCATTATTTAAAGCTCACGTCACTACTCAGCTTTCTGCATTTTACTATCAGTACTTTATGTGCAGAAAGCAATAGTTTACATTTACAACTTTCCATCTGGTCTGACATCAAGCATAATTCACTCACCACCGATCAACTGTTTAAATATCTTTCTAACTTTCTTTATTTTACTCCATTAATTCTTGACTGCATGGCTTTTTACAATGATTGTCACCACTAATTATCGCACTAAAATTTGCAGAATTTCCTGAAATAACTCCATTAAACACAAATCTCTAGAAAGAGGTGAGGTGTTGCAAAAAGTGTATCAGTAAAGTACATATTTCCTCTCTTTCATGGTTTCCAGAAACTGTTTTTCAAAAATTTATATGAAAATTATTGCAAATGCCGAATTTAAAGAATTAATATGAATGGAAAAATCAATCTTTAGTTTTGCATGAGACAACGGTCTATTTCAATTTTAGTGACCAATCATGTATACTGTTACGGAACTGTCTTCAGTAAGTCCTTAAAGCTGTAGCGGATAAATGGTGGCACAGACAATACGCCTCAATAGCTAACGACGATATACGTTTACAGGTATACAAGAATACACAAACCAGAAAACATAACCGAGACGTACAAAAGCAATAAATAAGCACTTGCACACAGTGGAAGGCAAGCACCCCAGTAATCATAAGCAGATCAAAGCCTCAGTTAGAAAACTCATTAAACTATTAACGACAAAATATGAACTCAAAATATTGCCTCCAACTCTGTCTCACAGCCTTTTAAATTTCCCGAGACACGGCAGAGAAAGTTCTCGAACAATCAAGCATATCTCGGTTCTTATTGGGTCCATCGCCAAAATTCTTAAAAATTCCTGTATTATTCCTTTTGTCGCCAAATTCCTCTCCAAATCGTTAAATCTTCTCCCCTAAGAATCATTGGATCTGAATCCTATAGAGATTATTGTAAAATGGTCTTTCTTACGATGAACCAACTATAAACAACATTACAAATTAGTAACAATATTATATTCCAAATTCAATTTCTCCAGTCCAGCAATTTGCTTTTTGGTGTCTTTTGAAAGAGATCTGTTTCATACACTGCTTTAATATTGCCAATAACGTTGAAATACAGGATTTAAATAATAGCATTCTAAAATATTACTTAAAAATCTTATAGATCAAAAACAATACATTTTTTTAAAAAACATCTATTGCTGCATTCAACTATGAACTGTAAAAATCCTACTTTCATTCACTTCTAGTATATATTTTTGTCCCTTTTCTAAAACAGTATTAATATTATTTCTGCTCTCTCATTATAAACTCAATTAAATATTTTCAGCATTCTACCTTTGCAGTCAAATACTTCATAGCTTCCAGTTTATTTCCTACCGTCATTACTGCTAAAAGAGATTAAAACTCATTTTCATAAATTGTTCGGATAATGAGATTATTTCGGCGAAATCCTTCTCTGTAAAGAGTTCATAGGTGACGTTGGTGCAGCTTTTAAGTCTGGTAAATGTCCTCAACATTTTATAATGTCTGAAAATTGTCTAATACTATTAAACTCTAATTCGATGTGGAGGCTTATCAACTCTAATATTGGCTGTGGTACGTATGAATTAGTCAAAAGCATTAAATTATCTGGCACTGCACTAAATCTTTTCGGTATTGAATCCGGTTAAATTTGTCGAAATGTGTTAGACAAAGATTTATCACTGCAAACACTGATACCAAAGTTTTGAGTTTCTAGAATGGTATATTAAATCGTAAATATGTATCTTCTATTATTTTTTTAAATATATGCAACGCATAAATTGCTTTTTGAATTCTGTTTAATATTTAAAAATACTTAAGTAGATTGATTTTGAAATATAATTTTTATTCCGATAAATATAATGTTTAGTAACTCTATATAATTCCGATAAATATAATATTTAATAATTATACATAATTCTGATAAATATAATGTTTAAATAGAGTAAATTCATATACAAAATTTATAACAAAAATAGTGTTTCTATAGAACTTTAGTTATAGATGAAGAAAACTATCAAAACCAGTTAAGGGGAATGCAATATCTATTTTGTAATGAATTAAATAAAACAAACTGTTTAAATCTGTAACAAAAGTAAATTCAAGCAGAAACATTTAATGAAATATAAATTTAATATAACACAAAAGCACAGTTGCATTTAATATTAATGTGATAGCTAAATTTACGAATCATAAAAACTGTTTCCGATTGTTTCGAAAATTTAAAACAAGCTAAATATTTGTTAAGTTGTTGTTATTACTTATGGCACTTTACAAGCCCACTGGCAGAAAGCTGTCAGCGATTTAAGCCTAAATTAGCGACCCTTGTTTTTTTTCAGTAGCGCCAACTAAGGTCCAAGTGTACGACTTAACTATTTCAGGCTTCACATTCTCTTGTACAATTCCTTTTTAAATGGGGGCCCTTTCACACCACTCACAGATAGAAAACAGAATAACAACCTTTCACGAATCGGAACTCGAACCCAAGACACCCAGATCAAGGGAAAGACATGTTAGCCCCATGGCAGGAAATATTTGTTATTGGTATTAAATTATTTTTCCATCATATCTGTGTAAATACGCATTTCTGCTTTGTATCTAAAACTCACAAAAGAAATATATTCAAAGCAATGTAATCTTTTAATAAGTCATCATGGTAAGAATCAAAGCATCAAAACATTGAGCAGCATTTATTAAAAACCATAAAATTCTGAAATCTGTGCTTCAGGGATTTAGGATCAGTCAAAAAGATACATATTATGGTTAAGACATGCATAATGGTTTAAGTCATGTATAATTAAAAATAAAAAATATTATTATAATTAACATACAGTAGTTAAGTATTAAAATATCAAAAAGGAAATATTCACTATCAATGGCACACCGAACATAAGTAGAAGCACAACATAGTAAATAACTTTTGTAAAGAAAATCAATTACACTGGTAACAAAGTTCTGAACACAATGAAAAGTAAAATTAAAGTTTCAGCAAAGTTTTCCTATATTAACTTTTTTACCGGTGAGACATAAATATAAATTAGCGATAAAATGTCAGATACGATATTTAAAACAAAACATTCTTAAAATAAATAAGAGTTAGAATAAATCAAAAAATCAAGTTAATTTCATACAGTCCAGTGAATGCCAAAGGAAAATCAATTTTCAGAAATTACTAATAATTAAATTATTCCGAAAGCGAAACTAAAATTAAAGTAAAAAAAAATAAAAGCATAATGAAATAAAACTTATTTATGCAACAAATCTAAATTAAAATAGTTTAAGGAACGAAACGAAACGAAAAATTCCGATTCGAACAAAATAAATATATATATATATTTATAAAAAACTATCATTCTATTTAGTGAGCGCCAGTGCAGCTACTATTATACTAAGATATAGATTAATCTAAATAAATTAGCAATAAAAGCCAATTTAAAATATAAAGAAATCAAATGAAATCAAAAAAGATATATATTTATATATATATATATATATATAACCTCCCCTTAGCCCCATTTTCTTAAAAATGTATGACTTTATTTAAAAGTAAGAATCCTAAAAAGATATTCGGCAGTTTTTGTTTTCATTGTAATGTGCTTTGATCATTACTTTTCTTACCGTTATTTTTAATTCTGACCACAGAAAGCCAGTATTTCTATTGATAGTTCGCACCAAAGTACATATTGTCAGTAAATGTACAGTAAAAATTAATGTACTTGTAAAATACAATACTGTACAAATTAATGCAGTATAGTTGACATTTTAGTTGAGACGTTTGATAACAAGCCCACTCCTCGCAGACTGTCAACATATTATGTCTACTAGACTGGGGATAAATGCCGACAAAATTACATATCGGTGCCGATTGCACCACCGGTTTAATTCGAGCAGTCAAAATTATATTTCGGTAGGCAGGCCCTATTTTAAGCTGTTTCCATGTGACGATTAATATAAGATACGTTGTCTATCAGTTGGTGATAAATCGTAATATTGCTTCATTCAGAGAAGATTTGCTCTTTTAGCATACCTTCAGTAGTCGAAATACGGCTCTCAAATATCAAAATGCTATTACTAAATACCTCTGATGCCTGGATATTCCCATTTTGATACCTTACCCCGTCACTAGATGGGGACGTTGGACTGTCCATATCTTGTAATTTAAGGGTCAGCAATTGAATTCAGTGACAAAGGAATAATTCAGTATATCCACAATGCATTACTAGTGCTATGTAATGTACGTTGCAAATACAGTATCAGAAGTATAATGTCATTACCAATCAATGTCATGTACATTTCTTCAAGGAAGTTTCCTCTGCTATCAAGTCTCAAGTGATCTCATAACATCTATAAATACTTCCATGCAATACAATAACCATCTCTGAGCATCTTAAGAATATACGAATCCAATCAAGCAAAAATTAATGTATAAATTCGTTCAACATGATGCGCCAGATCATTGCATCGCCAATATCAGCAATCCAGCTCTAGGTGTGAATTTCGAAACATGCAAAATTGGTCAAGAAATAATTAATGACATCAAATAGTTCAGCCTAATGCACTGGTTCATTGCATCACCAATCATCAGCAATACAGCGTCGTGATTATGAAAACAAGCAAATCAGATCTGGTAATTAATGACATCAATAGGTAGGATTACATTAAGTACGATCAGTCATCAGTGGTTTCTTGTTGATATGAATCTGTAAATAAAGAAGAATCTTGGCAGATTATCAGGGACATGCTATTCTATAATTAGTGACATGAAATTGTTTGGCAATTTTCATCTAGTCACAATATGTATCATCCGTTTTCAGCTTTGAGTTTTGACTTATTCAGTTAGGATATTGTGTTTCGAAGACATTAATGAATGCGTCCATTCGAAAGCAGTTTCTTGAGAAAGAGACTAATGGAAATCGAGCATCAGATGAAACAATACACTGTAACATTAACTGACTTGTCTTTTAACAAGAAATTAGGAAGAAACTGTGACTCACAAACTGACATTAGCTCTTAATAATGCCATTTTTTTCTGGAACTAAATTAATAATTGTTCACCTTTACTTATAGATAATATAAGGTGCTACTGCTTTTGATTTTTTGTACCTGAGAAATCCTGCTTTCCAGAACACTCCCTTTAGGTAGAGAACATCTCAAAAATGAAGATGAGGATGAGATATGGTGGTTCATTTCCACCCTTCTTCCTCCATGGGATTAGATATTGTGGGTGTTGGCTACTTCCTATCGATGACGGGACGTGTTTCCCAAAGGAAAGGTTGTACCATAGCCAGTGATGGCCCTTAGAAAACAACCGTAGTTTCTGCCAGTGTTATTGCTGCGACGGTCTGGTCAAGGCAAACGACTTATTTCACAATAAATAAGAGATAAGTTCTCTAAGGATTCAGTAAGTACCAACAGTATAAACTGATTTATTTATATATGTTCATATGGTATGTTTTATTGTATTAAAGCTTTCTTATGAGATAAGTCACACTAGCTGCTATTATAATTTGATGTTTTTGAACAAGGTATCTACTACATTCTGCTGTGTCAACGTATAGGCACGTATCTGCTGTTTAAGGTAAAATATAATTAAATTGTATATTATAATTCCAAGAAAAAAGGCATTTCTTTTTTCTATTTCTGGGTTTTGTATGTATCTGTGAAAGAAAAGAAAATGTTTTAATTCTTTTCCAAAGGCCCTGATAAAAATACCACAGATGCGGCGAAACGAGTAGAATTCCTAGAGTTCACCATTTTTCAAGATTTTTTTTTTTAAAAATTCTGAAATTTTTCATCAGGGGCGTAAAAAAAACTTTTTTTCTGGGCGACTTTTCCCAACCAATCTTTTGGGATCTACTTGACTTAAAAATATAAAAATTCCTTCTTCAAGGCCTAGTAAAAACTCCAAAGCAAGAAAATAAAGTGAAGAATGTGCTACAATGCACAACAGACATCTTTCTTTGAACTAGGGATTTTTTTAAATTTTGACACTTCCAATACACTAAAAAAGCGAAGTAAGCGTCAAGGAATTTTTGTGCAAACGAATTTCTCATGACTTTAAATTAAAATAATAATTTAAAACACATAATATAGAATATAGAAAGTTGATTCTTTTTTTATAGACGAATTAATACAAATGTTAGCAATCAATATGGTGTTTACTTCGAACTATTTGATCTATGTAACTGCAATTTTGCCTTGAACCTAAAGATATATCACCAATTTCAATCATCTTTTATCCGCCGTCTCTAAAATCTTTGCCACTGCACTTCTTCCGAACTTGAGAGTCGTTGCCTCTTATACCAATTTTTTTTCCTACTAAAAATGTCATATGGGGGAAAACCAGAAGAATTACAAAAGTTCTGAAAAGTCCTTTGACACTAGGAGGGACTTGTGAAGGTCAGCTTAATTTCACGCTGCAGACACTAGGAGGGACTTGGTGAAAATCAGTCTTCGTTTCCTCTGTGATAAATGCCATAATATTATTCCAATTAGAAAACATTTTAAAGCTTCGAAATTCCCCGTCTCCACTATGAATTATTTACTTATATAGAGAATAACAAATAGAAAATAACTTTAATATATCATGTGATAAAAATATATCTTTTCATCCCCTGGCATTTTTAATATATATCCTTTTTACTGTCATAATATTAAATGTTTTCAATTTTTTTCAATTAAACTTTATTGTATGAGACAGCTGTTCCATAGAGTATCTATATTGTATATATTGTACAACAAATATCTATACTGTATATAGATATTTTTAAAACAAATATCCATGTACAGCAGATATTTGTTTCAACGAATACACAATAATAAAATTCATGATACGATAACATGGACGAACATGAATTTAAGGAATGAATTTTAATTAATGTAATGGCAGAACCTGAAGGGCATACTTGAATCTCAGAATGAAATTTAGTTAAATTCATTACAGGGTATGATGGGCGTATATTAATGTGAGGATGAAGTTTTGTTAAACTCATGGCTTAACAAGATGAAAGAATATGAAAGAGAAATTTAGTTAAGTTCATGGCATGACATAAAAAATCAACATGAATATGGGAATGAAGCTCAGTCAAATTCATAGCAGTGCATAATGGGCGAATATACGTATGAAAAAAAGAATTAGTTAAGGGCTTAATGGGTGAACATGAATGTGAAAATGAAGCTTAGTTAAATTTGTAGCGTGACATGATGGACGAATATGGAGATGAGATTGAAGCACAGTTTAATTATAGTTGGGATATAAATATGAGGACGAAGTTTTAGAGTTATAAATCTTTATTTGCTCTTAAGCAACATTATTCAAATATTGATTTTCATCTCAATTAATTAGCAAAGTCACGTGAAAAGAATTCAATTTAATATAGCTTCAGTGTGATTGTCGGGCATACAGATTACTATAGCATTTTTTCTCAGCAAATAATAAAAACAAGTAATATAGCACCTGCGCAATTCTCCAGTCTCTGAGTTATACTTGCTTCTTTGAAATCAACACTGTTTAATTAAAAGTAGTGTCATTGAAATGGAATCATTCATCATATCAAGATTATTTCTATTATTCAGAAAAAGATTTTATTTCCTAAATGTAGAAGGCGCACATTTTTTTAATTAAAATAACACATAAAACTCATTTCGTTCGTATTATATTAATCTTTCATCAGAAATGGTCTCTCATTGGTTTGGAAATAGTTATCGCGACAGCAAAACTTTTAAAATATAATATAAAATGAAATCAATTCTAAATCTCTTATGCATTTCCCCATGCCTAGTGCTTGTAAACATAAATCATTTAAATCGAATTTTCATTCATCAGCTCATATTACTGTAGTCCCGAAATTCTGTACAGTCATTGGCTTCTGACCATTCTAGAGTTTTTCCTAATTTTAGAGTTGCAAATTAATATTTTAATAAGCTAAAATTTATTTCTTAAAATTTATGTCTCCTAAAATATTGCTTGATTAATATTACATTTTAGATTCCATATTATTCGAAATTATCATAGATGAAAAGAATTAAAGATTAAGAAATAGAAAATAATTCTTATTAATATAATGCAATAAACCCCTGGGAGGCATTTCGTAATTGAGGATGATATGCTTCAAGCATGGTGGTTGAATTTCGGTGGGAACAATAAAGGTGGGGGATCTGGCTCCTCCCATCAATGATGGGACGTACTTCCTTCGGAAAAGGTTGTACAGTGGCCGGTGATAGCTCTTAAGATTTAACCACAGTTCCTACCAGTGTTGATGTTGCGGTAACTCGGTCAGTCAGTATTTTTTCCGAGTGCCTTCGGGCGAGAGGGAGTGTCAATGGGATGGCTTCTTAATGTAATAAAAAGTTATAAATACTATTATTTATAGCAAATAAAGAAATATGAAGGAACTAAAATACAATTTGTTCATAAAAATGAAAACGTTTAAACTTGCACTGAAAAATTAAAATTCATAAAAATAAAAATTATTGTTTGTCTGTATGTGTCTTATGCCTTCCTAAACCGTTCCTCCGATTGCGATGAAACTTGGTCAGCTTATTGTTTATACATACAGGATGGTTATAAGAATGGTGCAATGATCTAAAATTAAATTTTAAAAAATTCGAATCTCAACCGCATCTCTTTACCAAAGATTAATGTCCAAATAACTCGCCGAGGCGATATAAGATTCTGTGGAAATGCAAAATTCAAGTTAAAGGTTAATATTTTGTTGCAACATTACGAAAATGTCATGCAAGTCATTCTCAATGATAAAAAATTTACTATGATTATGCGAGAAAGTATTTGGGAGACCAACCCTAGGGTTTTAAATTTTAGTTAAATTTTAGATTTTTCTCTGTAACTTCCAAAAATATTGTAGTATAAATAATTTTACACCATCTTAATTTTCAAAAATTATCTTCAAAACTCTATTGACGATTTTAAGGTAAACATATATTTTCTATGTTTAATCAATTTTAAAAGAAAATATTTTAATCACATTTTCTAAAATTAAAATTGAGAATTCTGAATGAATATTACACGAATCACCGGATATAACGAGTATTTTCTCTCATTACCATTCTAAAAAAACACCAAGTATTACAATTATTATAGAATACACAAATCTAAAAATGAACATTTGTTTGTCCGTATTTTATATACTGTCATGCCGTTCACCCTTTTTCGATAAAACATTGCCAAATTATTGATTGATTGCACTTAATAATATTTTTTTCAGCGGGCACCAGCTAGTATATTAAAATTGTGATTAACATTCTTCAATATACATAGAGAATCTTAATCAGAATCTCACGCTCTTATGGTTTCATTCAGAAATTAAAATTTGTAACTAAAATATAAGTTATAAATGAAAAATTGTTTAAAAAGATGAGAATGAAATAATTTCAGTTATTCGTATAATACGAATATATTAGAGCGAACTAAAATGTTTTAATCTTTTTGTAGAGGAATACTATATGTACAGATATCGCAAGAATTAAAATGTTTATTTTTAGAAATCTAGAATAGTTACAAGAGATTACATTGTAAATGTAGCAATTTTATATTAGAATATGGATATCCACTTTATAAATATATATTTTTTAAATTGAAATTGATTTATTTCAAACAATTTTAGTAAAATAGTTTATATACTAGCCAGTCCAGCCAGATTCGATTTCCGGAACAAAATTGGTGTTTTATTATTATCTTTATAATTGCCATGCATATCATTTAAAATAATGACTGAAAACTAGAGAAAAAATAATAACTTCCTTAAAAACATTTTTAGCAACATAATTTAAAAGAAAAATTAACAATTTATCAGAAATTTAGAAATTAGAACAAAAGAACATTTTGTAACATTAGATGTAGAAAATGATAGGAAAGAAAATTAATGCTTCGATAAATATCACAATAAGCAAAAAATATTGGAATTTACTATTATAAGAATATAAACATATTCTAAATGGGGAAATAAATTTATAGCATTTTTATTTTCACCGAATTCGGTTAGAAAGATTAAAAACTTCTTTGTAGCTGCTAGGCTGAAAGTACTCTATAAACAGAGCTTTTGTTTACAGACTATACCATATGTTAATTCTAAACCTAACCTCCCACTCCATATATGGGTTCGTCCATCCAAATCAAGGCGCAGGTGCTATGATAAGTTATGGAACATCGTACATTAGTCAGCGGTCTAATGTTGTGAAATAATGATGCACCATACCAATATGCCGGTATATATAGAAGGAATGCTTGGATATGAGGAAAAGTGACTCGCAATGGATGCCACTCTAGTTAACCGAAATGCCGAAATGATTTGATTTCAAATATGAAGGACCCATTTGGTGCCATTCTCCACAGAAATGTGCCAGAGATTCGTAAAGCGATATATTGCATCATCCTGTCTATCAACAGAGTTCAGATGCTGTAAGGTTTCGAGATCATTAGGGAGAAACTTTATATAGCTCTGGTGCCTATATAGAAGAACTGTAAACGTTTCAGACAAATGCCTATATTATATTACCCATAATTATATAGATAATACTATTGAATCTCCAATTTTCATTCTATGAGCAGTAAAAGTTATTGAAGACAAATCGATATACCTGCCTTCTAATATTAGAAAATAAAGAATTAATAAAAATATCAGATAATTATAATAAAAGTTTAAGTAAAAAACACATGCAGAAAAGATACACGTAGATACATAAAGATATTGATACCAAACTTGATATACGTAATATTTATTCCATGCCTGATATAAGTAATAGCCTTATTGTTTGCCCAGGGAATAAAATTGTGGAACTTGTGTAAAGCCACAGATGCATTTTAAAACAATATTGGACAGTAGTTAAGAAATATAGATTTTTAACGTGAATTTAGATTTTCATTGAATGATCTTGTGAATATGTATTTGGCACGTCTTTTTCCAACTTATTGGCTTCAAATTTGACACAAAATTAGAACTGCAATAACAGCATATGCCAAAATTCCCCAATTTAAGCCATTGCGTTTATTAATAATTATTGCGTTTACAGGTATGCAAAAGTGCTGATGTTCAACTATTTGGTAGATTTGATTCAAGGTTTTATAAGAATCTGCATTCTACACTTATACACCACAATTTATGAATTTAGGGCGATATATTTTTCATTTATTGAGTTCGTTTGTACTCGTACAACCAGACGAATATTCATCCTTTGAATAATTGCGTTCAAAATTAGGTACAAATCTTCCAGTTTGGTTTCAAGCCCATGTGCCCAGTTTTATCAGTACAACTCCAACGTTTTCAAACTATCGTATTCACTTGTAGACAAACAGACATAATACCAAGATTTGGTTTTTGAAGTTAGGAAGGTCTGAAACACGGATATCTATCAAAATCTTGGTTTTGAAATGTTTTACGATCATATTTTCTCCATATTTGATATACGAAATAGTATAGGAAGCTATACTCAAAAGATGAATCTATTATTTTCGATTGTCAACTATCATGAAAGCGTAGTTAAATCCTTTTTTAAAACTGAATGGTTGAAGTATGCATTAACAATTTCAAATAAAAAACTTCTTCTATATTGTATCATTCCGGATGAAACCATTATGTTAAGGGAGTCAGTTTTCAGAACGTGTAATGACAAATTACCCATTTGTGATGCCCCATTTCTCAAAATGAATTATAGGTAAGCAGATAAAAAATTTATGAACCTTTACTTTATCATGCCATTTTTTGCATTGCAAAACCATAAAGGTACATGGTTGTTCCCTAAATATTGTAAATAATGATTTAAATACAGTACTGATGTCACCAGATAATCTCAAAACCCTGAAGGATATGATGTTAAATATTGATAGTTTTATTTCAAAATAACTCTTCAACTCTTCCATTAATTCTTTGAGAGTGTGCAGATGAGGAGAAAGACAGCTATTTACTACCGAAAGGAATGTTAATTTGACTGATCTGCCAATGTATGGTTGGACAATACTTATTCAGCAGTCGACCACAACAAATCCTGTCGGTAGTGATAAGTTCAGTGGTGGCGGGGTGGTCGGCTGAATACAAGAAGGAGGTACATGGTTGTTCTTCATTTCGAGTCACAAACGTTCGCCATGTGTGCCTCACTGCAGGACCGTGCTTTGTTGATAAAGGTGTGTTACAATAACGATGATTTTGTATGAGTAGATCTGCAAAATTTCAGGCCACTGAAGGGTATAAAAGAAGAACATGAGTGTCGTGGGTCTGAAGAAAACGATACAAAAAGTCGAAACGACATATTCGTTTGATGTGCAAACTAGTAGAGGAAGAAAATGAGTGCATTCGATGGTAGTTGACGAAGTGGCCACATCATTACAGGATGGGTCGGCTGGTTTTGAGCAACCATGCCGTGCACGAGGAATTGTCCGAACATTAGACAGGCCTACGAGCACGGAGCTCAAAACTGTCTGAAACATCCTGCAACGCTATTCGTACAAAATTGGTAGTGTGCAGGAGTTGCTTCCGTCTGACCTGCTAGCAAGGGAGAAGTTGGCTTTAGGATTTCTTGCTCGCATGGAAATGGATAATGAATGGCAGTGGAAAATTTTGTGGCCAGATGAAGCCCATTTCCATCTGAAAGGGTACGTCAGTACCCAGAATTGTCGAATATGGACAACAGAAAAACAATTGGTAAAAACCAATTGTAAACCAACCCGTACCTCTTCATCCTAAAAAGGTCGCGGTGTGGTGCTGCTTTACGGCATCATTCATCCTTCAGTCATATTTTTTCGAGCAGATGGGTGCTTCTAGTTCCATTACCTCTACCGTCACTGGTCATCGCTATGCTTCTCTTTTGCGCAACCATGTCATTCCAACTCTGCAACAGCGTGGATGTGTGGATAGAATCATTTTTACGCAAAATGTCGCCCCTCCTCACATTGCACATGCTTCTGAGAAGCCATTTCGGAATTGCTCAAATTATCAGCCGCCATTTCCCTACAGGGTGGCCGTCCGTGTGATTTCTGGCTGTGGGGTTATCTGAAAGATGTTATGTTCCGTGCTAAAATTGCAAGTTTAGCGGAATTAAAGGCACGCATTTCACAACACATTCTGTACATCAGCCAGGAGACACTGCTATCAGTTATGAAACATGCTGTTTGTCGCTTTCAACTTGTTGCACAGAACGGTGTACACCATATTGCACATATTTTGCGCCAATCTCTTGATATTTCCGAACTTCTTTGATGAGTTGTTCTTATGTAGCATGTCGCCACAAAACTCCTAAAACCGATTTGTCCCTTTCGATGTGATATGTACAGTCAGCCAAATAAAATTACTCATCAATCCTAATTTGTCAATGCATTTTAATGTGTAACTTACACCTTAGTCGTTGTTTTACGAATCCTCTTTCATATCTCGTCGTGATTCTGCAGCTTACAGCTCCATCTGCTGCTAAAATTTGAAACTAAATTTTTTCTTCAACCATTTGCGTTCCACCTTCTTCAATTACCAGCCCTTCAAATTTGACGCCATTCTCATCAGTGGTTCTTTTTTATAGCTTTTTGAAACTTTAACTTCAATTATAATCAACCTATATATATATGGTCAAAAATCTGTTGTGGATGCCTTTTTATAAATATAATTCAAATTAAATAAATATTTCAAAATAGTTTTAATTAACATTTTTTTCCAACTTTTATGATGAAATAAATATTTATTCAAAGCATATTTCAATTTTAATATAATTATTTTCAAAATTAAAACATAAATACATTTTTAAAAAGATTAAAATTATTTAAATTAAATTACTATTTACATATAATTTTAATTAATACTTTAATACTTTTTGTGTAAATATAACTATTCATTTAAAACTTGAATTTTAATTTAAATTTCAAATTTAAACATAAAAATAATTATAAATATAGCTTAAATAAGACTAAATATTAACAGTAATTACTCATAAAATGAAATCTTTATTAGCAATTTTAGAAATTCATTCTACATCGATAAATTTCTTTGCCTATCAACGCTGCTTCACGAAAAATTAAAGCTGAGAATTCCGATGCACTCAAATTTTGTAGAGCTAGCAATCCTTGACAATAAGCAACTATATCTTATCTCAACTTTGATATTTCACTGTTAAAGTTTCTAGAGCAATTTCATGTTCATCTTTCGATAAATTTGCAGTATCCATATTCTCAGTCAGACTTCAGAATATTTTATATATGTAATGATTTATTAATTATAGGACAATCTTAGATATCCCAAAAGCTTTACTACAGTAGCTTTCGTTGGTATTTGAGCGATCATTAAAATTTAAAACTGTCTACCTACGCATTCAATACCTTAACACCTCCACCATTTTACTGTTTCTTTTCTATTTTCAAAATCAGAAAGATTTGCTTACATATTTAAGAAGTTATTAGCTGTTCTTTTAGTTTCAAACGCAGTTTCATTCAGTTAAAATAAATAATAGTTAAAATACAAAAGTGTAAAGCCTTTGATCATTTTAAGTTACGTAATATTATCATTTAAGTTATGTAAAACATCTATTACTGTTAAAGTTACAGTTACAATTAGTTTTCTTTTAAATATTAAATTATAATTCAAGTATTATGAGCAAAAATATTTATGTTTGCATAAGTAATGACTAAGATATTATTTAAAGCTTTTTGCAAATTTTTCGTATCTTTTAAATAATTTTCAAACATCCCGTTAAGAGATAAATCATATTTATCATTATTTTTAACTAACTATAATAATAACTTATTCCTTAAAAATGAGAAACTTTTATATGTTTATAATTTATGAATAATAAATGCTTCCTGGATCATTTTTGAACAAAATAAAAATGGGAAAAACAACGTTCAAGATCTTAATTTTCTACTTACGAAACTATTATTTTAATGAGATCTCTGTTAGGCTTCAACCGAAGGTAGATAAGTTACTAGTTAATAAGCTTTATATACCAGTACTTGTAAACTGAAATTAACAGTTTATTGTTTCAGGATGGCTGGCTTAGCACATTAATATTTTATATTTAAATGACTATAATTATGATATTTTTCATTTTGAATTAATAACAACTTTGAATTTGATTTTCTATCTCTAACAGCCTTCCACAAAATTTTCAATTTTTTCCCCGTTGCCTTTATTAAATGATCATGTTGCTTCATATACACCAAAAAGAATATGTCTATTTGTACAATTAGGAATGCAATATCTTAGCCTATTATTTATGTTCTCTATTACATATTATGATACAGGCAGCTTTTTTCAAAAAACTGTAATAGAATAAACCCATATAATCAGATTTCATACATTCCGGAACAATGGATAAATTATTTTAATAAATACAAATTTTTGCAAACTATTCCGCAAAACGTGTCTTTGTCTAATGAGCATCACATTCTTAGCAGAGCTTCTATAACGATTTAAAGCTAGAACATTCGAAATTTCTAGTCACCATGGGGATTAAATTAAGTTATTTTATATATATATAAAGGATAAAAAGTAAATTATGAACTATGTCAAACTTTTTATTTATTTATTTGAAGATGGTGACGTACCGAAAATAATAGTTGGGCTTCAAAATTAACCAATTGTGAAAGATTTTCATTGGAAGATGAAGGTACCCTTTGGCTTCCAATGTAGTTCAATTCAATGTCTAGGCCAAAATGAACAATGCAATGAAACAATATTGGATCATATGTTGGTTAGTGCCAAGTTTACTTGAGCCCTCTTATGTGTTCTCATTACTTGAAGAGTAAGCTGTATAAGCCGTTTTGTACTTTGGGCTTACAATGTAGGGTTACATTGGGCGTACAATGAAATGTCTGGACCATTTTAAATAACGCCATTAAAAATACTTGATTATGTATTGATTAATAAATTATAATTCTATTAAGCCGTCTCATGTCTCCATATCATTTATTCAGACTTAATTTTGTAAGAAGTTATGCACTTAACAAACCCAGATTCAAATACGGGACTTGATGATTGCTTGTTAGAGATACAGTTCCTTGGTAGCATTTCTATTTCTATCAATTTGTGAAAGATTTTCATTGGTTGATGCAGGTTCCATAGTCCAATCCAATATTTAGACAATCTAAACAAGGCTATTAATCATTATTGGGTGATTAATAAATGCTGAATCGACTTCTTCGATCATTACTGAAAGTTACATAACTTTGTAACTCGTTATGACCTTCCTAAATCTAGGTGAGTAGAGGGCTTTTTGTTCGATATCCATTAGTATATCGCGCAGAGATTACGTGCATTAGGCTTATAATGTAACTGGATCCAATATATCTTACCTCTCAAGTTTCTATTACTGCTGGTTTACTGAATTGATTTTGACTGCACTTTATCTATTTAAACTTTAAATTTTTAGGTGGTATCTTCTCATACTAAATGATTGGCATAGTGTAGCCTATATTTTTGGCTCTTGCGCCTTTAAACTTAAATCAACCGCCAACTGATCCAATGTATGAACCAAAAGGAGCAACGCCATTAAACAATGTTATGATCCTTATAATGTTTCTTAATTATCCACTTGAGGATCATTTTCACTGGTTGATGAGTTTTTTGCTTTAGCTTACAGTTTACAATCCGATTTCTGGACCAATCTGAACAACGTAATCAGGTAATTCAAGTCTATGTGTTGTTTAATACATTCCGAATCGACTTAAGCTGGCTCGTTTCCTCATATTATTACTTCGTTGGCTTTTTAAGCAATTATTGACTTGATAGTACCAAGCTCCATAATGGGCCCAGAGAACTGCTTATTCGAGATCCTGTTCAATAAAAAATATATTGTGCAAAGCTATGTACTTATAAGGAATTGGAAACTATGGAAATTTATACTTTCAAAATTCTAAAAAAAGATTCGCAACTATGTAGAATTCTGTTACAAGATGGTCAACTAAATTATAGTTCTCTTCGCTTAAATAAAGATCAATTTCAAGATCTGCCTAAAACCATAGTGGTTGAAATTTTAGAACAAGAACATATATCGGATAACCAAACAAAATGATTAAAAGTCGCTTGAGCAGACAAGTACATCAGATGTACAAAGTTAAGAAGAAAATCTTGAACACCTTCCAACACATTTAAAACACACGCCAGTAGTATAAAAATAAAATGCATATCGTTATGAGGGATATAAACCGTCATCATCTGGAGGTGAAGGCGCGTAAAATCGGCGAAAAGAGAAAAAAATCAAATTAAGAGAAAATAATATTGTTCTTCGGGAAGACAGCTCGAGTTCTGAAAACAAGAAGAAAAGAAAAGAAAATCAGCCTTAGCCTTTTATCTCTGAAAAACTGCAGTTTACGATTTTTGCCAAAAGCAGGATATGAACTTAGAGGGGAAAACAAGCAATTAATTTCATATCTTGACGTTCTGGAGTTTTTATGTGGAAGGATTATTATACTTAGTTCTTTTCTGGAGAAATTCCCATAAATATTATTTCCCACGTATTTCACTGCGTTTCTTACAAATAACTTAATTCCGGAAAATAAGCAGATATTAAGATATTAAATGAAAATTGTCGGTTATTTTATAAAAATAAATTAAGATTTAAAAAATAAATTAATATTAAAAATTAATTAATATTAAAATTAATTAAAATTTTAATTTAATTAAAATTTTGGAAATGTCTTCTTTTCTGCTAGTTAATTATAATTCTAAATATGTGCAAGAAGAATTTTAGTTTGTATCAGATATAGATACAACCCTTCCTTGTGAAACAACGCCAAAGCTATTTTAGGAAGAATCTCGTAATTTTCAAGTGCGATCAGAAGACGACGAAATTACACCAGTTGGTAGCCCTTTATCTAAACCATCTCCCCCCCCCCCTCCCAAGCAAAAAAGTGGCTGACTCTTGCATGAATTAACATCCATTAGACCGTAATATATGACTGCATTGCATTGTCCTCAGAATTAGATCTTCAACCTATACTGTTCACATCCGATGTCCCATTTAATCTATGAAGAATGAAATCAATGCTAAAAACTGTTAAATGGTCTGAAAAGCCATTTATAAATGCAAACTCAGATGTTATACATCTATATATCCACTTATAAAAAACAAATATAAGACGCATATCATTCATATATAAACCTTTGCAAATACAATAATCATACACTTTATACTACAAATACAAGAATTATATTTTCATATTACGCATTATATGAATACAAGAATCATAACATTCTTTCATAAGCATTTATTTATAAAGCTAGAGGAAGTGGTTTCTTCAAATATTTCTTGCATGAGATGCAATAAAGTTTCTCTGTATAAACATTTATTTATAAAGCTAGAGGAAGTGGTTTTTAAAATTTTCTTGCATGTAATGTAATAAAGTTTCTCTGTATAAGCAGTTATTTATATAGCGGAAGTGGTTTCTTGAAATATTTCTTGCATGTGATGTAATAAAATTTGTCTGTATAAAGACTTATTTATAAAGCTAGAGGAAGTGGTTTCTTGAAAAATCTTTTGCATGTGATGTAATAAATTTTCTCTTTCTCAACCCTCAACACAAGAAAAGGACTGTGTTCAAGATTGTGAGTGCCACTGTTTTGATTTTTATATTTCACACTTAAGAGTTTGTCGTTCGTAATATAGCAGAGGGAAAAAATACGAATTTGGTATATTTTTTTCTTCAGATTATAATAGGAATTTAACCCACAACTACCGATTTAGTAAAAATATCTCCTATTAAATTATCATGATTCAAATCATTAGAGTTTTAGTAATCGCTTTTATGGGCAGCAAAACAACATACCAATAGACTATCAGCCCTTAAATAAATTTGACGTACAATTTGATAAAGCATTTTAAATACTAAATTCATTAATCATTTTTTTATCGAAGAGTTTTATTCATGAGTAATCTCATTTATATGCATGCGAAAGTACATACTTGCAAACTGTCAGCCATTAAACAGACTTGGTTCAAAATTTGATGACTCAGTAATTTCTTTTACATGTATGCTAAAGTACATATCGGCAAACTATCAGCCATTAGTCAGACTTGGTTCAAAGTTTGATACTGCCTTTTAGATATAAAAACCATGCACCATGTTTTTACATGAAAGTGTTGTATTCTTAATAAAAGCATTTATATGCACACAAAAGAACGATTTGGTCATTACTTGACTCATTATGTACATGTGAAAGTACAATTTGGACATGTGTCCAAGGATTTATCAAATTTTATCTATTCAGCTCTTTAAATTAATATTTGTATTATTCATTAATACTCAGACAAAAAGGCAGACAAATTTCTTTATATGGATTTTATTTTTCAAAATTCAGTATAAATTTGCATATTTGATGAAAGATTCATGTAATAGAATTTATCTGTTTTATTCAAAATCATTAGGTGTTAACTTGTGTATTGATAGACACTTAACATACCAGAATAATAAATAGGCATAATTTCAAAAATATGTTTTTCTGATTTAAAGTATCCGATTCCGTTCAAAACATTCGTTATCAGCCACATTGGCGATTTTTTTTAAAATTCCTATTATTTCTTGTAGTTTAGACTTGTCTCTTCCCAAATCATTTTATCTTTTAAAAAAAGGGAAGGCCTGACGTATCTTCCAGGGTCACATATTTTTCAACTAAACTTTGTATTTAGTTTCGATTTTCTTAAAACTTTATTTTTCATAAAAATTCTCTACCGTTAACATGATAGCCACAAAATTAACAGAGGTATTTTCATAAAAATTTCAGCGTGTGTTTTAAATAATATGGGCAATGAAATGAACCAAAAGTTGTTTATAGTTGGAGAAATACCTTTTCATTTATAGGTGTTTTTTAAAAAAATTAACTGGTAAATGTGTGGAAAAAATTTATATATGCGCCCAATAAATTCTTAGCACCTCAAACGTTTTCTTAGATTTTGGTTCATTTCATTCATCATCATATTCTATAACTTGTGTGCAAAGAAAAATAGGATTGCAGCATTGCAAATTTGTGTAGCGTGTTAACCGTTTTGGTTAAATTTCGTTAAAATTTACTACCTACAATTTTCCCCTTTCTCAAAATATATTTTCAAATAATTGTTTTTGTATTTATAGTGTTTTATATTTACAATACATCTAAAATTCATGAAAAGTTTCTAAAAATTACAATTTTTCAAAATTTTACTTTCAAACGTAGTCGGGTACTTTATGGTGGTTTGAAATGTACATACTTCTCAAACTCTTTAGAGATTATAATATTTTCTATTTGTTTACTTCATATATGAAAAAATTAATAAATAATTACTGTAAGATCCTGTAACCTTTTCTCTTAACCATTCGATGCACATCAAACCTTAAGTTAAACGTGTTTACCATGAATTGTAGCCTTAATTTATAGCAATGCATAAGCGGTACTTTAACATTCAAACGACATGTATATCTACAGTGCATGATGCCATGTGAGTACATAGTCGTCTGCAGACTAATAGATGTTTGCAGGGAAGGAGTCCGAAATGAAATTCAAGTTGTGTGTGTGTGTGTAGTTAGTTTCCTAAATGACAGCGCATCAGTTGGGCATACTAATTTTATTCTAATGTAGCAGGTAATGTGTACAATGACAGAGAGCAATTGATAAGTTGCAGATATATCTGCTTCAGAGGATACTGGCCTAGATATTGCTGCCATAATATTTGATAGGGACATTAATTGGCAACTTCGATGGACACAACGGATTTATAAGAGGAAATAGTTCCTCTCTCCCTTCTATAAAAAATGATTGGTAAATTTTATCATTGTAAAATAGAAATAATACATTTAGAATCAAAGTCATAAATGGAATGTAGAATGCGTGATTTGCAGCAGTATTATACATTCATATCTGGTGATTTTAGTATTGTTTAGTTATATTATTCTGATGTAGCATGTAATGTGTACGATGGCAGAGAGCAATTGTTAAGTTGCAGATATATCTGCTTCAGAGGATACTGGCCTAGATATTGCTGCCGTGATCTTTGATATGGACATTAATTGACCACTTCGATGGACCCAATGAAATTATAAACGAAAATAGCTCCTCTCTCCCTTTTATAAAAAGGAATTAGTAAATTAAATCGTTGTAAAAAAGAAATAATATATTTAGAATCGATGTCATAAATTGAATGTAGAATGCGCGATTTACAGAGGTATTATAAATTCATATATAGGGATTTTATTATTGTTTAATTATATTAGAATGTTTCAGTAATTCTTCTATTTTGATATGAAATGAATGCACGATATATATTGTTTTTGCATTAACTTGCAGTGCCATATCATATATGCCATAGTGTTATTACTTTTCATTTCTCAAAAAAGCTTCACTCTTCTCTTCTTTAAAAATCGCTGAAGCAAACAAAATAGTCCTCTTCCATCAGGAGGCACCTCAGAATTAGGGATGAATAACTTCCGGTAAGGTGGTTGGTTCTCACCCACCCTATTGGGAACAGAATTGATAGGGATCGGCTACCTAATATTGATGGTGGGACCTGCTTTTCACGAGAAAGGTTGTACTATAACCGGTGATGCTTCTTAGAATTCAGTTGTAGTTCCCGCCAGTACTGTTGCCGCCAGTCCAGTCATTCAGAATTTTCCTTTTGGCAGGTTGTAATAGCTGGTTCATGGCTGGAAAATATCCTTGGAAGTGCATTTACATTTCGGATACAGTTTGAAAACATTTACCATGGTGGGAAATTTTAATAGCAACAATAACATGGATAAAGATCTGAAAAGTACAAAAAATACAGTAGATTTTTATAATGAAATTGTAACAGCCCTTTTGTTGCGACTAATACAATATGCCATTTTGGATTTCTTTGATAAGAATCCATATTACTGACTCTCCGTCCCGCCCGAAGGCATTCGGAAATAAACACTGAATGATCTGACCAACTCTACAGCAGCACTGGTGGGAACTGTGGTTTAGTTCTATGGGTCATCACGGGCCGCAGTACAACACTCTCCTTAGGAAGTACATTCCATCATCGAAAGGAGGAGCGAAATCCCCCACCTTTATTTTACCTACCAGGATGGCGAGACCCAACCACCATGTCGGATGCATCTCATTTCCGATAATGAGGTGCCCCACAGGTTGTCTGATCCCCACAGGCCACAGAAACGATACATTGGCATTTTGTTATTGTTTTTCTGTTTCCTGATGTGACGATTTTCAATGTATTGAAATAAAGATCTGAATTTGATTGCAATGGGGCTCTTGACGAAAGAGCTCATTATAAATTGTATTTTCTATTCTCGTTAAAATTGACAAAATAATTCTTTTCGGATGAATTTTAAATTCGAAATTTTATGGTCTATCTGTTTAGACTAAACGCGTTTCTGTTGCATGTTGGACGCTCGTAGAGATAGGGTTTATTAGGTCGATCTTCATCAATAGGTGTGATTCATTTATCCTTTCTAATCAAATAATTGAGTGTTACCATCTTAAGAATATTATTAGAGTTTGAAATTTCCTTTATACAATATAACGGATTTTCAGAAAGCATAGCTTTGATAAAAGTCATATCCATTGCAACTGGGCGGCCACTGTGATCTGCTCCCTGAATTCAAAATGCCCAGATGCGTTGTGTTGTTTCTTAAAGCGCTTGCCAATGGACAGGCCCGCCGTTACTAAGACAACGATTTCAGCCGATAAAGTGCATCTCTTGTTTTTAGGATCCTTTTACTTGCTATTTAGGATCAAAAGTCACTCATTTGCTTGTAGAATTCCTTTCACAGGAGGGTAAATTCATGCATTTTACAGATAGATCTGAGAAAGAACAATCTTGACTGAGCCGGGACTCAAACTCATGACTTCCAGATCTCGAGGATCATGTGCTATCCTTATGCAGGAAAGTAGATTACCAGTGGCAAATCTTGCAAACCTATTGTGAACGGTTATTATGGCCATACCACCACTATTTCGATTTTTAAACCAATGAAGCGTAACAAGTCGCAGATGCTTCCTTTGATTACCCATATTCATATGTAAGAAAGCGTTTTAAAAAGAGATTTTGTAACCAATGAATGGTGCGAAATGTATTTTTAAACAGTTTTAGAATGATCAAAAAGATGCAATATATTGCTAATAGATAAACTCATATATTTATATAAAAAAAACTAGCTGATACCCGGCTCCTTGCTGCCTCAGAAGAAATAATTTTGGAAAAAACGTTTGAATTTTAAAATAACTGTCTTGTTTAATTAGGAACGGTAGAAAGAAATAGTATTTATTTTCATATCGGAAGTGAATACATTCATTGAAATCGAGTGCTATATAATGGAGAAACGTAAATAATATTAATTCTATTTTTTAAACTTTAGGGTTGGATTTTTTTTCTATGTTCAACAAAAATAAATAAGTGCAAGTAATAAATATAAGTTTCATCCCAATCGGATGAGCGGTACGGCAGTGCATAAGAGACATATAGGCACACATTCATTTTATTTTTAAAGATAAACAATTAAAGCCACTCTTAGCATGATACGTTGGGGGTACGAATATTTGAACAGGGAGTGCTAATTCAGGTGTCGTTTTCGTCATCTGACCGCGATTCAGCATCACGAGTTACGAGTTTCGTCCCGAAACAGCCCTAGTGTTGCATGGGGAAGTTAATGTAAGTAACTAAACTAAATTTTTGAAAAACAGCATAATGCGAAAGCAATTTATATGGCAAATTTCTATTAAGTTACTATTTAGAAATAATATGGATAGTATTTTGAGACGGATTTCCAGTTTCAAATGTGGTGAAATTTCACAGAATATTCATGAATACACAAAAACGCAAATGATATTAACATAATATACAGTATTTTTATAACAGTGTTTGTTTTTTGTACAAAAACGCAAAAAACTACTGTTATAAAATTAAAAAAAAATAACTTCACATAAAAACACATCACTCTTTTCAGCCAGGAAAACTGCAATTATGTCGCATAAGCCAGGCATAAATTACCTAAATAAATAGAAAAAGAAAATCTTAAAAGGGGTAGAACTATAAACAAAGCACATTTTTTAAATCACTTTCTCTCCGCTGTACTTTTTTTGCACTACAAGACTAATATAAACACTAATAGATTATAGTTACAACGTTTTTGAGATATTGTACAAAGAAAATAAGCGTCATACAGTTTTTCTGCATATCGTCATATACAATGGATCTTTTTTTTTAATTCCGGCTTGCAAAACAAAAACTCTTAAAATTACTATTTTGGGGCTCATTAAAGAATTATAATAATACCCAACTTCTATTTTGCAATGAATTTAATAAGCTATACAGTAAGTATTTCAAAGGATGTTAAATTAAAAATACCTTTTTCAGACAAAATTCTGAGATAGTAGCAAGAAAATATTACATATATCTGTTGTTTTAAAAGATGAGTGTTGCTTTTTTCACCCACTTGTGAAATAATGAGATTATGTATTCTGGTCTCTCCCATTTGTATTAATGGGTGTTTGTGTTCCAAAGGTCACATCACTTACACAAAATTTGATACCAATAAACTAAGAAAGGTGGGTGTGTACATTTTTTTAAATTGATCATATTTTTATTAATTGAAAATTAAACGAGATGTAATTTCTTATAAAAACTTCTAACAAAACTATATCAGAAGAAAGATCGTTAAAAAACTTTTGTTTATATTTTCTGAGATATCAATGTGACTACTATACGAACTATAATTGAATTTCAGTATTTCATAAAAGTTGTTCTTTGGGAATTAATTTATAATTTTCCACATTGCAATACAATTCAAATTCATTTCGGTAATTACAGTACAGTTAATCACATGATTGATTTTCTTTTAATGTTGCAGATAGGAAGAAACAACACTCAATTTAGTATTTGTGTGTTTATAGGAAGAAGAAAAAAATTAAGTTAAGATAAAATGAAAACAAAGAAGAATTGGAAGATAGATTGCCAGGTCAATTAAGATTTAATGGCATTATAGTGTTACGGCATCAGATGTCTCTTTCGAAACTCCGTGTAGACAATAAATAAAAAAGATTTAAAGTTTTTAAAATCAACCCGACTTAAGCGTCTATCTTAATGTCATGATGTGATTCTCTAAAATAGTTTGTTGAAATATGTGTATGTATATTGTATAAAATAATATTTTAATATTAAATTTCAATTCAAATTAATTTTTAAAGTTTTATTTTAATTTTGCCCATGTGAAAGTCATAATTTTACAAAACGAATAATTTTACAAAAAGATCCCTCTGTTTCCCCAGCATTGAGAGTCACATGTGCAGAATTCCCCATGCGAAACTTAATAGTCTACAAGCTCTGTAAACAATATTTTCCCAATCAAACTATGTATATATATATATACATATATATAGCTTTAAAAATTTATTTGTATAGGTGTCTTTCCTGAAAATATGAGATTTAACACTCAAATAAGTTTAATAACTAACTATTAGAATAAATATTTCAAAGTGTGGACATTACACAGCAGTGGTCAGAACAGAATAAATGACGCGTGCGTTGAGGGTCTTCGCACATTTGCTTTATTTTTTTACTTGCAGCATAATTACATTTCATATTTTTATTTTTTGGTTAATATGTATCGCTGTTTTTTCCGAAAAATCGCGATTTTATACAAAAACACACATTTTCTTATGACTAAGTTTTAGAGGGTTTTTTTCTAGCTGTTCTCATTCTGACAGTGCCCCAGAACACCATTCGGACCCGATTTCGCCACATTAAAACTAAGTGTAAGTTCAAAAATATAAGTAATAATAGATAAACTGTAAAATGATTACTTAATACAGAAGATTGTTTCGAATAACGAGTTAAACAACGTTCATTCATGATTTTTTTTTCATTAAAATGATCGTTACTTATGTAGGCAGGATTGAAAATTAATCATATATAATCAGTATATAATGATTTGTATCAAAATATTTTCACAGAAAAAGCACAGTTTTACAACAACAAGAAATGCCAAGCGAAGTTTGATTTTCTAGATTTTACTACTAATAAATAGACAACTAAAAATTTTATGAAGAATAAATATTTTATTTATTTTGTTTTAGACAAAGACAAACTTACAATTTCAATGTTATATTACATCATAATTGTTCTATCAATAAAGGTGACCAACAGAGGAAATCTAATGAAAGAGTGGAATCTTAACTGAAGATGGAAAATTACAACTACTCTAGAATATTCCACTCAGAGAAAATGCCATTGGAATTATTATGAGTTTCTATAATTAGATTATCAAATGACCATAACAATCTCGAGAAATTAATGAAAGTCTCTAATACCCAAAAGGAATTTCTGCTGCGTCTAAGCATGTGATGCTGATTAAGCAGCTGGTCTTGGGTTTCAGGCTATATGTGATGGACATATTTTATCTAATTTCGTAGAATAATCTGATCATTTCAGGCTAATATGCAAAATGAAATTCATTGTATTTGTAGGGCTTTTCTATTCTTCCAATATAATAGTCGATACTGGTTCTTTCAAAACCAAAAGCAGCTATGTTCTAGGTTTAAAAACTTGTTTAGCTCGTTTGTCTGTTGACTGAAATCGTAGTGCAGATAGAAAGTAGAAAGAAAACGATTTCATTCTTGTTACCATGGTAACACAGGTGAGTTGTCACAACATTCGGAATCAGGAGGAAAATGGATTTTATTCCAAAATTTAACTAATTTTCTCAGGTTAAAACTCTTGTATGGAAAATGTTATTATCATAAAGGTGAGATGCTAAAGATTAAAGGCAAATAAATAAATAAGGAAGACTGTTATCATTCAGACAGATGGTTGTAAAATGATGAATTTTTTTTCTACAAAACGATCAGAGTTCTTTTTTCGATTCTTACTATTATTTCTCTCTCTACCTCTCTATATGTTCATTTATATATCTTGTTCAATTTTTCAATCGCTAATAAAATACTTTTCATTCATTCACTCAAGTTCAAATATATTTTTTAAACTTGTAGTGGATGACACTAGGTGTTAATACAGTTTTTTTTAAATATTAATTCTTTCATTAAATTTAATTAATTTTTAATACTTTAAATAGAGTGTTAGCAGTTTGTAAGGAATATTTAAATCAACAGGAAGTTGTTCCATTTTTTAAACGCAAGGATTGCGGTATTTACACTTGAAAGTGAAAAAAGAATGCGTAATAAGAGATGTAAAAACTTCGGCTTAAATTCGCAAACTTAGTCTATGATAAGACTAGAGCTTGTCTATGGTAAGTGACACCAGAAACAACAACAATAAGAATTTTATAAGCCTTCCAATGGAGAATCCAAGCTTGTTTTTTTCCTGCTGCTTGAATGAAACCATAGTAAATCCATCCAGAAAGAAGAATTTTCATTATATGATACACTCAGCGAAATAAAGCATCCAAAATGTAACTTCCAATGGGAAAATAATAAAGTTAGATTGTGCTTAAACGCTAAGGAAAAAAGTGTACATAATTGTAAAAAAATATATGGCTATGATTAAAATCAAAATTGCGTGAGAATTTCTTCGAAACTTTATAAACTTTATAAAATTTACTTGTGTTTTATGAACAGATAGCAATTAACAAGCAATAGAAGCTTTCAAAAAGCAATACAAAAGAGCTTAATACCCTGTGATCTTTGGAAACATGTTATGATTAATTGCTGATATGCAATTAAAACAAAAATACAAAAAAAGAAGGAAACAGCAATGAAGACGCCTTTTTTCGTCAGGTTGAAATTAAAATTTAAAAACAATTTTGATCATAAAATTAAGTATTTCATTTTATTAACCTAAACCATCGTATTTTTCAATTACCTTATTTACATGTATGCAAAAATTCAAACTTTGGTGGCCTAGCATAGGGGGAGAGCATCTTCCCCGTGATCTGGGAGTCCTGGTTCGGGTATGGTTGCTCTTCTTCTGATGTTTCTGTGAGGTGTATGAATGTACCCTCCTGTAAAAAAGGAATTATGCAAGCTAATGAGTGATGAGTGAGTGGCAAAGTCGTACTCTTGGCCCAAAATCAAGAGACGCCCCTATCGGCTGAAATCGTCATCGTCGTAACAGCGGCCTTGTCTAATGGAAGTGTCATAAGAAACAACAACATAAGAACAGACAAAAGAAAGTCAGCCTTTTCACAAATTGACTTCCAAATTTAGTCAGAATCTGTAATGAGATGCACAAATTTTGAATGGAATTACATTTGCTTTAGTTGGGTCTTTTCTTTAATTATTTCTTTTATATCCATACAGAAGTAAATGTCGACAGACGGTGAATCCTTTCTGGGATTTGGTTATAAATTTGATCCTCTATACTTTGTAAGCTAATACTTGTGAAGCAAATTTTATCTATCCAGCTCTTTAGGTTTTCTAGTTATAGGCTGACTTCTAAATGAATGGATTTCATACAAAATTTGGTAGAAATCTACATATTTGGTGCAAAAAAAAAACATATACCAAATTCCATCTGTCTAATTGAAAAACGTTTGAGAATTTTAGTGTTCAAAGGATGATACAAAATCCAAAACTAAGCATTTTATTGAATTAGAAAGGTCTGCAATGTAGAAAAATTCTTTCAAATCTCGAATCTGAATTCTTTGAGCTGTACAATGCTTTTCTTTCATATACTTTGCATAAAAGAAAGTAGAAACATTTTCTATAACTTATTTTGTCGACTTGCACTTGCGTTTTTACTATAGTTTTATATCCTTTAAAATTTTAGAAATTTTTAATACTGAATGTAAAATCATGCAAATTCATTTCGCTCTCATAATAACAAAAAAAGATTTAAAAAATTTCAGATAGCATGTAATATAAAAGTACAGTAAAAATTGCAAAAACGCAGTCATACGACATATTCTGTCTCTACCTACATATTTTGTTATGCAATGTTTTGAAGTCAAACTAGTTCATGTATTTCAATTGTAAATTAGTGTGACATAACTGATATGTGTCATGTAAGTGTGAATTGATTCAATTTAAATTACAATAATATTCCAGTTTTCACCTACAATATTACAGGATTCATCTTCTCTTCAGGCTAACAGAGGAATAGTGGCGTAAATCAGAAAGACGTTTAAAGAGCGGGAATTAACATTGGTAAATGAACAACGCTTACTTCTGTAGCATTGCTGCAGAAAATTAAGGAGACTGATTGAAAATTCGTGGGAATTTCACTTCCATAAAGTTCAAAAAGCTTGTAATTCCGCTTGTAATAGCAAACAAAAATATATGCAATATACAATTACCTGTCGCAATAAGCAACACACTTCATATACAATATATGAAGTTACATACAAATATATACAATATACAATTTCATATACAAAGTACGAAGTTAATATAAATATATATTATATACAATAACTTCATATACAATGTACGAACTTACATATAAATATTTACAATATACGAAGTTACATATAAATATATAT
>JAPMOQ010010593.1:1708729-1773791 GCA_026543055.1 Argiope trifasciata | reverse complement strand
TTACATATAAATATTTACAATATACGAAGTTACATATAAATATATATAATATACGAAGTTACATATAAATATATACAATATACGAAATTACATATAAATATATAAAATATACGTAATTACCTATAAATATATACAATATACAATTTATTGTACAATAACGTGTCTGACACGCGCATCTAATTACTGATATTTTAATTTTAAGTCTACAATTAAGCAACAGAATAAAGGATTTTAAAACGCAAAAATCACTTGAAAACTTTTCAATATCCCAAATGCTGCTCATATCATTATAGGAATCAAAATAAGAATAAATATGATATGTCATCTAATTAGGAAGTTTAATAAACTCGCATGTCAAGGGGTTAACAAAACTTATGAAACGAGGATCAGCACATATGCATATGAAAGTTTTGTATATTAGCTCGTATAAGTAGTATACAGAAAATATTGTAGTCGGGATCGAGCTTTTGATGAATCTTCTCATTTTAGATCACCATGGGTCTAAAAAACCAATTTTTGGAAAATTTCCGTCTGTATGTGACAAAAATAACTTAAACATGCTTTTGAGCAAGACAGATGAAATTTGGTATACGCTCTTTACATCAAATTTGTAGACTTTTATAATTTTTGTTCAGAGAACGTCAATCCGATCTTCTATTTGAATAAAAGTTGGCACGATAACTACAAAACGGAGATGACTAGATAATAAAATTCAATATATAGATTTAAAATTGATAGTGCAGATATTTATAAAATTTGGAGCTAAATCGGAAAAGGGATTCATCACCTTTTGGTGCGTACTTTTAAAAACACGTAAAACAAACAATGACTTTAACATATCAGAAATTTGTGTGTAAGTTTTGTGTCAAATTACAATCAGTTTTGAAAAACGTGTCTAAAACATAAATTATATTTCCTTATATCGTTAATAGGATGCCAAGCATTAATTAGTTAAAGGTCGCCGAAGATCACATTACAAATTAAGTAAAAAATATCAAAATTCACGCCAAAGGTTAATGCCAAAAAATTCGCAGATCATACGACAAATTCAGTAAAAATATTAAATTCACGCCAAATATTCGTATTTCGTAACAGTTATACCAAGCTAGACGTTCGTTCTGAGATAACTTAATTAAAGAGTAAGCGACAAAGGTTTGGGGAGATCTTTCAAGTTAATTTTGAATGGCTAGTCCTTCGACAAATATTTAAATTCTAATTTCTTAAATTTTAACCGTGAGCTCTTTAGCAGGGGAACACCTATTTTTTAAATGCCTTATCATCTCCAGGATACACTAGAACACTGAAATATCGTTATTGATATTGATATGTTAACAGATATAAACAAGGATATTTTAATACTTTTAAACAGTTATTTGAGCTGTATTTCGTTCAAAAATATCATCTTCAATTCGCGGTTATTCCCTTTTCAAAAATTCATACATGAAAAATCACTGAACCTCCAAAATATTAATTTTTATGAATTTCTGATCATTTAAAAATATTTTGGAACGAAGAAGCAGATTATTTGGGGGGAATTCATTCTCTGCATTAATACTAGATTGAGTCTTATCAGAGAGTAGATGTTATTTCCAACCTGAGGAAGAATTCACAATCAATTAAACTTAGAGAATTGCCATGGGAATAAAAATATCAAATTTCAATTTAAAACCTCCCAGTTATTATTACTAACGCTAATAGAAATCGGTGTAGAATGAAAAACATAATGCAAGTGTAATTTTTAAATAATCCTAATACAAAGTCAACTATAACATTTTTCCTGGCAAACTTTTGTATGTCTTTCTGCAATGAAGTCAATGACATTTCCCATGCCATGATTAATGCGCAAAATATTCAGACAAACAAAAATAAAATAATTCAATCCAGGATTTCGTTTTGATTTCTTTTGTCTCAAGCCTTTGGCAGCAAAAAATAGTAGAGATAAAAAATAAAAATTACTTTTTAAGATTAGCCAGCGGGCGCGATTTAGTTGTAAATTTCCAGTACACTCTCTAATTAACGTAGAATATAGCATACTATAATTTTAAGTAGCTTTCTAAATTTCTGGTAAACTCTCTTAAGTATTATTAATCACACGTTATTGTCGAAAAATAGTTACACGAGAGCCGATTAGCATGTGATCTTTAAAGATTTATTTTGGTGATTAATCGTAGGGTTTAGGTTTATATATAACCACCAAAGTATCGAGTATGTATTTTGGATGCTTTTCCCCCCTAATGGAATAACTTTTTTGCACACGCTTTCAGTTGTAATCCCAATATCGCTTACCAAATTTCATTTATTTAGATTATTTTTGAGTTATCACGTATACGTGTATGCAGAAGCACAGTCGATAGACTGTGACTGTAACAGACTTTCAATCCCTTGCAATAGTTTTCAGATGTTAAATATATATTTTTAGGTGCTAAATCTATTCATCAAATTTGATCCATCTAGATTCTTTCGTTTAGTAGTTGTTTAATACTTTTGCCACCATGTTTGATATCTGTGATTCCAATCACTATCTTATTACATGCTTACTTATTTGCTCTCTTTTAGTTGTAGTAGAGAAAAAAATATCTAATTAGATAGTGACTATGAATCACAAGTGATTCATGTGCCGAGCAGGGTATTTAAAATAAGGAGAAGCAAATTAAAGAATATACTTGATCAAATCTTATCAAATTCCCAAATGACTAAAAATTTTTGGGAATGTGGGGGACATAATAGCCATCGTGTTAGACAGGCGTACTTCTAAATTAATTTCGTTCAAAATTTGATAAAATAATTGCAAGTGAAATTTGAATATCGTGTATAAAATTTAATTCGTGTTGAGTTTTTAAGAAAGCAAACTCACAGACGGACGCAGAAAAATAGTTACATAAATGCGTTTTTCAATCTCATGCAGATCTGAAAAATGGAGATAAAAAATCTAATTCAATATTTTAACATAAGGTCATGTGCAATATTTTTTCTTTGCTTGCTTTTGTTACGATACAGTGAAATGCTATAATTTCTGACATCGAATAATTTTCAAGGTTTTCTTTTACCTAAAATTTTAATTATAAATATTAAAAGAGCTTGTAAATAAAATTTATAATTTATATTCCTTTTAATAACGTCAAACCATGAAATTTATTTTACACGTATTTTATTCTATAGGTTGTCTCAATTTAAATATTTGAAAATTTAAAAATCGTTAATAAATTTTCAGCTATTTTTTTCAGTTACTTTCATCGAATGATTTTCAAAAAGAGAATGCAGATAATTATATGCATTTTTCTGTCATAGAAACATTGTTTTAAAAATTGTAACATTCAAAATTTGCACTTGTTACGAAATATTGTAAAATATTTATTCAAAAGTTTCAACAAGCAACATTTTTGTTGTTTTTTCCTAACTAATTTTTTATTGTTTCCCATATTATTTTTCCGTTTTTTATAACTTAAATTATCAAGAATCAAAATTCTATTAAATGCATTTATATTTTTTTTAAAGTAAAAATAACCGAGTAAAAAGTTTTCTTCATGGTCTGTCCTGAAGAAATAAATTTTTTGCAAAGTAATTTTTATTTCATTTCTATTGCTAATGTATTCTTTATTTAAATGAAAATTTAATTATAGCCTTGAGTGTCAAATTATTCGTTTTTTATGTTTTAGATGTCTTTACAAGACTTTTATGAATAAATAAAATATTTACTAAAAAAGAATTATGAATAATATTATGAAATTAATAACATGTAAAATAGTGAACTTAACATTACTAACTTAGTTTAATATATTAAAAAAAACATACACCTATATTATTTAGTTCGCGTCAGTAAATATATCAACAGGATTTGATTAATGCCTATTATCAAGTACTGGAATTCTGACAGATGTTTTTTTCTTTTTAACAACTAGATTCACTTCGTAGACATAAGTTCAAATAAAATCCCACATTCCGGTTTTTTCATTGCAGATTTCTTTTTTCACCATATTCCCATAAGTGTATTATTATTATTATTTTCATTCTTCCTATTATCGCAAGTCCGTCTTTTCATTTCCCTATGGAATATAAACTTCTCTCAGGATATGTATAAAAATCGATCCACCGCTCACTTGGCGAACTTTATTTTACCCACTTTTCCTAACTTTTGCTACCTCTTTCGGCACTTGGCGGAAACGCGCCAAGTCCGACGCCGACTGACCGCGCGATCGTCGCCGATTGTTTATCAGTTCTTCGCCGCTAGTCCGCTACTGTGAACGGGTGCATCATTTCTACCATGTGCATTGTGCGACTGCCGCCTAGCTGAAAAATAATAAAAAAATCACAAAAAAGAGAGATAAAAAAATCCAGATTTTTTTCCCCCTTGACATGCTACAGAAGAGCACTGCCCAGCACTACTTTCGTGTTGTGGACTACAAAGCACTGTAGTGTGTGTGGTGTGATTCTTTCGTTTAAATTATTATTCTTCTTTTTCTTCGCAATAACATTCTTTTTTTTATATAATATTTGGCTGGAATTTTTTTTGACGGAAAAAAGTTATTATAAGACATCCGCAAAAGAGAATTTACAACACGCAAATCGACGTTTAACTTTCAGCTGTTCTGCCTTTTTTTGTTATTAGATAATTTTGCTTCAAGTTGAGAAGGTGAAATAAAAATAATAATACGATGGTTTTGTTTCCATTTTCGAGCATGGATTCACGACGAAGATTGCAATTCTGTGGACTTCAGCTAGCAATCATCCTCATCTATACAGGTGAGAGTTTGTTTTCCATCAGTTTCGTAGTATTGTGTTTTGATTTTAAATTAGACAAACGCACTCAAACTCTTTGCACATTATTAGTAAACAACGTCATTATTTAAAAGAATTTAAAAAACTCCATAATAAAAATCATTAAACTTTATTTAGCTGACACAAATTTTTAATTTTCTTGCTCTCTGGACACGCCCCTTTGGTTTAGAACTTAATACAGTAAACTTATAATTTAATATTCAGTTTGCTGTTAGCGACTAAAATGAGTTGTCCTTCTTTCTCCTGTGACTACAAGTATCGTTCAAGGTTTTTATTTTTTGAGAGGTTATTCTGTGAAAACTAAAATACTTCTTTATGTATACATTAATACAGAGTTGATTTAAATATTTTGGTACGTTCGCAACTTTTTATAATTTTCAGCAAATTCATTCATAAGAAAAGGTGTAGAAATTTCTATCATTCCGAATTTCGTGGAATTTATGTAACTTTCTATAAAGAAGATATTTATTTTGAACTTATTCGTGTATTAAAAATTAAGGATGAGTATTTTTTATACTTATGTGATTATGCTCTTGATTTTTATTTATTATTATTCTAAAAGGATATATGACTTTGACTTTTCAAATTAAGTATATATTTTTAAAGGACAAATATCGATATAAAAATGAAATTGAATATACAATAAATTAATTTATCAAAATGTGAAATGTCGAAAATAAAAATCGTTTTTATAAGATTCTTTTTGAAAAAAATATGGCTGCCCTGTATCAGGATTGTAAATTATCAAATGACTTTTTCAAATCGGATTTTCTAGGTGAAAACTTTTCTTTGAAAAATTATGACTTTTGTCTTTTACTCTTGAGATAGCATTTTTTTAATAAAATCATTAAATTAAAATTAAGAGTTCAAAAGTACAGAGATTTGTTTAAAAGGAAACAGAATTTGAAAAATTAAAGTTGGTTGAAATGGCAATTGAAATTTTCTTTTAATTTTAAACTGTTGAATGTTAGTGATTGCTTTCAACCCCACGAAAGTTATTAACTATCGATTTATTTTTAGCCATAAAATTTAATTAAAAATTTCAATAGTAAATAATGATAATATATCTTAGAAAATTTATAAAATTATTCATAACTTTATAAGTTAGAAAATTTAAACCATGCAAATATATTATTTTCAACTCTATAAGTAGAATTTTGCTCGTGGTTAATAGCATATAAAATTTTAACATTTTACTTGAAATATTTATCAGTAATGATTATTTCTATTTTTATAAATTCTTAAATAACGAATTCCATTGCCATATGAAGAAAACATATTTGTTAATTTTTTATTTTACTGTAGAATAAAATTTTATATTAGTCAGTATTTTGTATAATTTAATGTTACTAAAATTTCAATTTTAAAACTAAACATAGAATCTCGTATTTTGTTTAATTTTCAATTTTAAACTTTCAAATAAAAAAGTTAACTAAACTATGAAATATTTTATTATTAATCATTTGCAAAAAATTAATTGAACAGAAGAAAAACGTTCAGAATTATAAAATTAGATTAAAACACAGATATTTCATTTTATGAATGTCTTTTTGTTATTTTTTTGCTGCAAAGCATTTTTGAATAATATTTTAAAAATAGATGAACAAATATTGAAATGAGAGAACAATTATTGATTGTGAAATAACCTAATGCTACATATAATAAATATATGTTGATTAACAATTTAATCTTGTTTATTATCACACGAGGCATAATATTCATTTCTTTACTAAATTTCATTAAGAAAATAAAATGCCAGAAAGGTCCTTTAGAATTGCGAAATAACAAAAAATCATGAAATTCGTTCATTTTTCAATATTTTTTTTAAAACAATATACGTAATATAAATATTGATTCGCTATATGACATCAATTGATCGTTTTTCTTTCCCCAGTTGTTCTGTTTTACTTTTATAAAAAAAATTCGTTTTAAATAATATTATATTTTTAAAATATTTTGTTTGATTTATTAATATCAAACTAAATAATATTATATTTATTCATCAATATAATCAATAGAATATTGATTTCATTACTAAGTGTCATTTGGGAAAAAATACCAGAAATACATTTAGAACCACAAAATGGAAAATCGAGAAATTCGTTAATATATGGTATCGATTTACCGTTTTTCTTTTATATATTTCAACCAGCTGTTCTGTTTGATTTTTTAAAAATATTTTATGATGTAGTATTATCAAAAAACATATTTTACAATCCATTATGTTGTAACTGCGAATAAATTTACTATTGAAAAAATGGTAGTCACTTACAAATCGCACAAATCACTTATAAAATTTAAATGGAATAAATAAAAATATCAATGGTATAATTTTTGATAAAATTCAAAAGTTTAAATTTTTTATAACAAAGTTTTAATAATTAAATATTGTAAAATTAAATTTTGCAGCATAACCTATTACTATAAAACTTTTTTTTTTTTCAAAAGTATTTTGTATAATAAAGGATTGATTCGATGCAATAGTTTTAATGGTACAAATCACATAAATCGTACAAATTACTTATAAAATTTACATGAGATAAATAAAAATATTGATGGTATTATTTTTAATAAATTTAAAAATTAACGAAGTGTTTTTAGAACAGAAAGTTTGAATAACTAAACATTCTAAATAGAACGATAAAATTAAAAATTTGCATCATAAACTATAACTAGTTAAATTAGTTTACAAAAGTATTTTATACAATAAATGAATGATTAAATTCAATAGTTTTAAATGTACAAATAGTTCTAAGTATTAGCAGAGTTGTTTTATTTTTCTATAATAGACCTATTACGAATCCGCCATTGAAACCACTAAATACCATAATGCATTTCACCCTACTCTAGTAATGAACCACTTCCCGAATCTTGGGAGATTTCACAGAAGGAGAAAAAAAAACAACTTGCACTCATAACTGTCACTGTGATTCACAGTATCTTGTTAACATCTGAATTGGTGATTGTTACGGAAATGTTATTTATTACGGCATCAAAGCTGAACTCCTCCGTTTAATAGTCTTTTTATATGAAGCCAATTTTTTCCTACATACTTTTGCTTTTGCAGTAAAAATAAATACAAAATGAGAATTTTATTATAGAGTAATAAAATATGTTAGTCATACAAAAAGCGTAGGCATATACCAAAAATGGATGGGAATAACTCGTGCGGGTGAAAATAGTAGTTATATAAAATGCTTTTCTGCGAAAATTTTGCAATAGTGGTGAAAAAATGTTTACTTCTCTAGTATGTCAAAGTAGATTATTTTTCCTGCTTTTAAATGATAGAATTAATATAGGAAATTCTGATTCGACTGCTTCCAAATTAAATTTGTTTCATAATTTAATATCCGATATTGAATATGTTTCGCTGTTTAAAAAATCGTGCAAATTAAATACAATATAAATACAAATAGGATGCAATGTTCAAGTTTTAAGTACTTTTCAACTATCAGAATTGAAGTATATATTGATAATTTAATATTTCTAAAAAATATCGTTCTACGAAAAGGAAAATATTTATTTCAAATATAATTGAAATAAATATTTTCAATTATATTTATATATTTATAAATATAATTAAAAATAATATATTATTATTATTTTTATATATTATTTGAAATATAAATAAAAAATATATAATCAAATGTAAAATTAGCAATTTTTTTTAATAAAATTGATGGTAAAATGAACCATATTAATATTTTTAGATTTTATTCCTTTTTCATGATTTTCTAAAAATATGTAAATACTATTTATTTTTATATATTTCTAAAAATATAAAAAAATTTTTCTCACATATTTCTAAAAATATATAAACACTATTTCTCCAATTGTATTTATATATGTTTTTGGAACAAATTACAATTTTAAAAATATTTAAATGTTTATTTTTATTTAAATGTTTATTAAATGGCAACAAAAAAGAATTTCTGTTTGAAATATTACATTGAAAACAAATAAATAATACATAAGTAATAATAAATGTATAAATCGCTACAAATCCTAAAGAAATGTATTTTGCTCGGAGGAAGACACTTTAATCTATGAAATGGAAATCGTAATAATTCTGAGGATCGATTTTGAAAATATTTTTAAATTAAAAAAATTTACAAATATCGCGGGGAAATTTCAATATTTCATTTCGAAATTCCGTCGTATAATTAAATTGATAAGATTTTTTTGAAAATTGTATTAAAAATTATTTTAATTACATTTCTGTATATGATTTAATTTAATTTTACAGGCATTTATTGTTTTCTAATCCTTTTTTTAATATTATTTTATTTCTAAAAAATTCTTTTTGGACATTACTTTTTCATTCACAAAAATTAAGACTTATTTTGAAATGTTAATGAGTTTGAATTTCTAAAAAACCTTCCTCTATATTAACTTAGTTCTCTCATTTCTAAAAGCACTCAAATGCTGCTTGCTGGACTCCACAAATAATTTCTCAATATTAGAAAATTGCTTACTCTCTCAAAAACCGTAATGGCCATGTTTTTTTTTTCTGTTTGTCATACTAAACAGAACCTCGCTTAGCCAATGCCTTCTAAGCAAATGCGTACTCGTCTACCTTTGAAAAAACCTCAAGAAACTCCCTTCCCCACAAAATCATTTGCACGAGCATCTCACATGAACTAGTTACGCGCATCGGGTATTAAATCAGTCACACCTATCGATGAGCAGAGGAAATTTCGTGATCATACCCAGGCTTCCTGCAAGCTAGCCGTAGTTTTGCTGGATGAGAATTTGGGATCAACCAATATCTTTGGAATTAAAGAAAACAACGAATGAAGAACGTCTTCCAGATATTGTCCGTAATACAATTTAAATTCCTGTATTCAAATAAAAGAATTTTGTCAAATTTAATTATCATTAAAATATATTGTTTGAATAAAAATTCTTAACTTCTCAATTTTTAAAATAAGTATACTTTTAAGTGAGTATATGGAAATGTTTGAACGAAAAAAATAGGATGAACTGAAACGTTACTCTCAATATTTTGATGATGAAACAGGTCCGAATAACTTGTTTTTAGAATCATGTTAGTCTGTATTTTCATCTATGAGCATGACAACTCAATGCGATGCATGCGATTTTAATGCGCAAATGTTTACTAAAGTACCAAATGTCCACTCAGTTTTGAACAAAATCGATCCAGGTGTCTTATCTATCCATATGTTCAAGCGCATATGAGTACATTAATTGCAAACACTTAAACGAATAAAATCATGAATCATATTCATTTTAAAAATTATGAAAAATATCAAATTCATCAGCCTATTTGTCAAGGAGTAGATCGTTTATCGATCTGTATTTTTGTGAATGCGAGCAGTGTATTTTTATTAATTTAGGAATATTTGCCATAATAATTTTTACGTTCAGAATATAAAGATATTATTTCGAGTATATAACTATTGAAAAATATAAATTTTACGAACTGAAAACAAAGGTTTTCTTAATGCAATAAATTAAGTCGCATTTAATTATAATGTTACTGGTATACTAATAATTATTATTACCATTATTACTACTGATGTACTATACATACTATATTGCTATTTAATCTGCCCTTACCTTATCCTCTATTACTCTTTGAGATGTTCTGTATTTCTGATTATTTTAAGTGGATTTTCTAAATTTGGATTTAAAGATTCTTAAATCGGAAATGCCATTTTTTCTGTTAATGGATTTGCATGATATCTGTACAAAATATGTATTTTAATTCAGATAATTAATTTAAAGGAATGATTTTTAGTTTACAAATTAATAATTGAATAATGAATTTAACTTTAGAGGCTTATTATTTCTAAAAAACTAATATTTATTAATTAAATTTTTTGTGATGACAAATGCTTATTACTTCAAAAAAAATAATTTATTATTTCAAATTTTTAACAAATGTATGGATCAGGGTGATACTTTTTCTAAACGAAATTATTAAAACTCCCGTTCGAAAAAATTTGTAATTGTTGATTTTTTTTTTGTCTTTTTCATATGAAATTACATTTTAATTAATTCCCAAATTCAGTAACAATCTTTTTAGTATCCCATTGTTTGAAACCGTTTGCGATGAAACAAATGTTATTTTGTTAGTAATTTGAAATGGATTCTGATCTTTAATCGTTTTCTTTTCAATTTTTCGTAATTAAATGGCAACGATCTTTAAAATGAAAGTCAACTGTTAATAGCGTTAGCTTAAATTTTAGGAACTTTGATAGATTTTAATACCTCTAATTATAGTTCCAGAGTTATTCCCTTATCATTTTAATTATAATTTTAATGAACAGTAACCATACTTATCATTTGATTAATTGAAGTTGATTCGAATATCTGTTTATAATTGCTGCGAATTTTAATCATTTATTTCGTTTCAACCTCATCATTTCGTTTCAACATCATTATCTAGATTCCATTGAGGTGCCCTTTTTTTCATAAGACTTTTAATGGGATTTTATTTTTCTTAAATACACCCTTTAATTGCAGGTCTTTTTTAATTTTATTTTTTGAACGAGGTAAATATGGATAAACAATAATAATAATTTTGTCCTAAAATAATGATTCAGATTCAAGAAAAATAAATGTATTTTTTTGAATGATAATTTAACATAAATGTTTCCCAAATGATGTTCCTAATTCAATATTAATTTTCCTCAAATGCAAATTACTGTGCAAGCTAAATATATTATTTTTTCAAATAATTATAGAACAAGTTAAACATAGTTAATAGAAGGAAATGCATTTATTTCATAACAAATCATCAATTATTTCCAATTTTTGAAATTATAAAGCTTACGTTGTAAAAGAATTTATCGTAATTGTTATTTTAAGTTGTTTTCTTCATTGTAGACGTAACTTTAAAAAGTATTGTTTGCAGTACACCAATTATAAATCAATTATACAAGCTTAAAAAGAGATATTTTTTTACAAAAAACTGACTATTACTTAAATATTTAAGTTCTAGAGTTAACTTAAATAATTTGAGTGTAAGGAAAAAGATTTAAAATAATTATATAACGAAAAATTATTTAAAATTGAAAACAATTTCAATAAATCTTTATTTGTTTCTATTGAAAGTAGTTTTAATTATTTTGAACTGGACCTTCAAGTAATAACTCTGCTTTCTTTATAAAGAAATACTGGATGGTTATAATTAAACTTCACCTATAAACAGCATCATACAATGCAAACGGGTGAACAGTTTACAATGAAATCTGGTATATAGATTAAACAAGAGATCCACTCTAAGAATTTAAAAAAAAAAATAGTTCAAAAATATTCACCAGAAAATGCTTTTTACTGAAAGGCATTAAATTCAACCCAATAAACGATCAAAACGGAATACAGAAATGATATTAACAATCAAAAACAAAAATTATGAGTAATAAAATAAAAAACTAGGAAACGCTGGTAATTCCGTAATGCTTCATGTGCGAATCATCACAACTCATCAATTATGATCTGTTGTTGAGCATACTGTCCATAGACTTGAAATTTTGCAGGTGAATGGGAGTGGTCATTTTGAGCATCTTTCTTTACGTCGTCCTGGGTATAATTAACAGATGGCTCCTCTGGGGCAATTTTTTCATAATCTATTCTTGAAACTGAAATGTTCTTTCACTCAAAAAAGCATACTATTATTTTCTGTCCTTGCCTTTACTTAATATGGTTCGATAACAAAGTGATCAGAAACTGGTCAATACATGCTAATGTTGTTTATGTATTCCATTTTCGTAGTTTATAGTGCTAAATTTAATGTTCTTCTGAAAAAGATGAGCCTTAGTGCAGATTCTGGAACCTTTTATTCGAAATTCTGTGAGTACAACTTGTGTATCGTCTGTACACCAAATTTCGTTGCAATCCATTCACCCGTTTGCGTTTGTAGTATGGTCTTTACATGGAAAGTTTAGCTATAACCACCGTGTACATTGATGCACTGATATTAAACGTTTTGTGAAAAAAAAGAAATGATTCAGTCGTAACTCCAAGTGCAATATTGTATCATTAGATTATTGTGATTCTATCTACGTCGTAGAAATAGCTTGTTCTTGAACAAACTTCCAGAAAACTTAACTTCTGTGTAATAATTACAAATTCTTGTTGTGTAATAAATAAATTAACTTACTATACTGATTTTCTCTGTCGTATCTATATTCTCAGAAGTAAAAGTTTGGTTTAATTTTCCATAATCGTTTTTAAAGTTGTTTGATGATTTTATCAAACTCATTATTGATTTTTAAAAAATCAGATACTTTCTGTAGGTTTTAATAAAAAATTTATCGTGAGTTTATGATTATAACTGCATACATTTTGGAGCTGAAATATATATTTTCCAATTTTTAGTAAAATTACATTCTAGGAATTTCTTTGAGATAATATAAGATTTTAAAATTATTTTTAGATGCATATTTAAATTATTCGTTTTTTAGAGATTTCTTATTTCAAACATGATTTTCTTTATACAAATAAGTTGCAAAATCCTTTAGTGTATTTCTTATAAATGATAAATATATAATTTTTATATTCTATGTAGGAATAATTTATTTTTAGTTGCATTAAAACATACAAGATACGGCAAAAAATTAGTTAGTGAATGTAAATTTTTTTAATGTAATCATGAAAAATAATTTTTTAAGTTTATATTTTTTGAATTTATATATTTAATTATTTTTATGAACAAGATTCTAGTGCAGAGGATTTTTTTTTGTTTATGTTATATCTTCATCTTAATACTAATTAGAACTTTAAAAAATAAAAAAGTTCCTTTGAAAGTTCCATTTTTTATTAGAGATGGAAAACTTTCTTAGACTCTATATATGCAAATTTTATTTACTTATTTACTACATAATATAATGGTGTTGCTTGTATTCTTTTATGCATTAAAAATGTTATTTTTTCTAACTAATATTTTAAACATTATATTTTATATGTAAGACTTGCAAATTCGTTTTTTGTAATACACTGGTTTCAAATAAATGGTAAAAAGTTTCAAATTTCCAAGCTTCTAAGATTTCAGGTTTTATTAATCATACGTATACATCTTTTTTTTTACCGTCTATCTTTGAAAATTTTGTCCATTTATTTATTTACCTTAAATATCATACAAAAACCCTAGTTGGCATTCTTTCATGCGTGCTAGAAAATTCTTTTTGCGAATCCACAAGGAATGGAACAGGATTCGTAGGTTTCTTTCAAAGTATTTTCACTCCCCATAAAACTTTTTTCCCGTCTTCTACAGAACAGGAAAAGGTCTTTTTTTATTTATTTGATTCATGCTGTTGCCAAAGCGACAAATACAAATGTTGAAGCTTCGGAGATTCATACATCTGATTCCGTTTCCAGACGTCGCTGTCTGGAAGCTGAGAGTCACACTTGCTTTGCTGTATGCCTAAGTAATTTGTCAAGACGGTGAACATTCCAAGAGGCAGAAATAAATTTCATCTTTTCGAAAAAGGGGAGGCAGTGGGTGGAATTTCTTTGGAGGGTGATTCTTCTTTGTTTTTTAACTCGATTGAAAAATTTCACTGCAGATTACTCTGACATATCAGGGTTGAAATGTCATCCTCTTTTTCTCACATTTCTTGTTTCGAATGCATATAAAGACATTTAGTTATTTGAACGTATTTTACATTGATGCAGTTTCGAATTACAGTTTGAGTTATTTGTAAGAACGCAAAAACCCAGATGAAATTTATCGTTTGGAGAAATTAAATATTAAGTATTCAAGTTCAATAAATAAAAATATGAATATTAAAACAGCTGTTAAATTTTCGCTGACTTTGTTTGCCAAACGATTTTTAAAGCTCTGCTGTCAAATACTGACTGGTTGATTTAAAGCTCTGAAATCTGCATGTGTATAAAATTATTTTGTTATTAGTATTTTTTTATCATTATTTCTAGTTATAATCTAACTCTTTTTAATGTTGAACGCCACATTAAGAAATGGATAGTAAAAGATATATATGCGAGGGAAATCATAATTTAAAAAAATATATATTTGTATGTAAATATGTTTGTATATATTTGTATGTAAATATGTTTGTATATATTTATATATAAATATGTTTGTATATATTTGTATATAAATATGTTTGTATATATTTATATATAAATATGTTTGTACATATTTGTAACATAAAATATAATTAATTCTCTGACTGTGTAATTTTTAAAAATAACTATTTAGATGCATTTTTTGTAAGTAAATTCAAATGTTTTCAAACAAGTGAATAGGTACTATATGCTACACGATAATACGGTATAATAAAAGTCAATAATCGTAAAAATAAATACCACTTTGAAAAATTGAAAATAAAGGGATTTCCAACCCTTTAAAATCGTGGAATAAGCAACTGAAGGATTAATCTTGAAATAAATATGTTAAAGATGTTAATTGATATTTTAATGTATTCTTAATAGAAAAGAACGCATTAAATCAGTTATAAAATCAAATAATGTCAATAATAAATCAGTTATGAAATCGTGAGTTAAATCGTCTCTACTTTTCATAAATATTTGTTTGTACGCAAACTGGAAGTTATTAGTATATACTGGACTTGCAATCATAATCTAAATGCATAATTTACCTACAGTTTGAATAAAAGAACATATGCATTTTTATTAAAAATATTTAAAACTGTTCTTGCCGTTGTACTATGAATTTATTTATTTATTTTTGCTTAGACTCGAACGCGAATGTAATTTTTTAATTTTAAAAAATCGTTTTGCAACATTGACAATGTTCTTATAAAATGTCACTTAGTTTAAAGTTTTGCATTATTCAACAATTTTTTCTCATATTTTTTTACGCTCTTGAAATCGGAAAACTTCCATTTTATATTTCACGAATGTAAAGAAATCTGAAAATAATGGAAGCTTAATAGATATTTTATGAAATGTTTTAAGACTGATGACGCTCAAAAATCGTTTGCAAGGTTGGAAAAAAATGGATATTTCAATTACTAAAACAAGGGTTAGGAATCTGCGATTCCGAAATTGGAAGCAAATATCTAGGGAACATGTAGTTTTTTAAGCTTTTGATGAATTATTCATGCTGAAAGAAAAAAAAAATTCTTTTCGATGCTGTTTCGAATTCATTTCCATTCGGTTTAATCTGACTTTGAAAGAATGAAAACATGAAAAAATGGCAAAACCAAACATCAAAACAATTCACTTAACAATAAAGCAGAAAAAAATGGCGTGGAATTAAGAAGATAAATTTGTTTACTCAAAAAATTCGTTACAAAAAAATATGAGAATTGTAAACCATTCAAATAAGAGTGAACATGCAATCAGTTGTGAAACAGCATTTGAGATTTCTAACAAACACTTTTAACGTATTTTTTAAATAAATAATAAAGGAAAGAAATGTTCTAAATTATAAAGAAAACATATTTTCAAAAATAAAACTAGAATGTAAAGCAAAAAAACTGAGGGCAATACTCGGAAATAATAAGATAATAAATTATTGGGGACTGTAAAGTTTTTCATTATTATTATTTTGCTGTTTATAAAGCTTTTTTTTAATTCCAATTATTGAAATTAAAACTTGAAGAAAAATTAAACTTCTTCAAAAATATTTAATACTTTTTATACTTTTTTCCTTTTTTTATTTGTGTTCTAAGTTTTTTATTTTCATTAACCGCTATTTTTTTTCTTAGAATTTAATGATATTCACTTTAATTATGGTATAATATTTATTTTTTAAATAGTTTGTCCAAGAAAACAAGCATCCAATCAGGAAAATACATTAAATGACGTAAAGTAAGATAATTTTATGTTATTTCGCTCACATACAAACGCAATGGTTTAAAACAATGTAACCCGGCGCATTTTCTTGTGAAATTCTACTATTGTTTAGAATCGAATTTTGATATCACTCGAATCGATTAACAAAAAATATCAATTCTTCATATGGATTCATTAAAAATGCTAGATACCCATAATTTATATTTGATAACTATCATTCGCTGATGATATGCAAGGTATTCTTGACCTTATTTAAGGTCAATTTTAGGCTTAGGAACAGTGGTAAGATATTTATTATGTAAAATGTTGGAAAGTTTTGTGGAAACTACTTCATCTGGCTTAGAATGCAATTTTAATGTTTAGCATTACATTACTTTCATGTTGCTCCAAGAAAACGAAATAAAATCTCGTATGAGAATATATACATATGTTCGATTTTATTTATTGTAACTACTTCGCATATACCGACAATCACTGCAAAGTTATATTTATAACTATCATTCGTTGATGACATGCAAGATATTCGTGACCTTATTTAAGGTTAACAATTTTAGGTTGAGGAACGGTGATAAGACATTTATTATGTAAAATATGGGAAAGTTTTGAGGGAATCACTCCATCTGGCTTAGAATGCTATTTTACTGTTTAGCATTGCATTACTTTCATGTTGCTCCAAGAAAACGAAATAAAATTTTATATGAGATTATATCCATATGCTCATTTATTGCAACCACTTCGTATATGCCAACAATCATTGAAAGATTTCAATATTCTCTCGTTTCGGTGTTTCACGATAATACAGACACGCATATACGTAATAGAACATTTGCATAACTGCTTTATGCAGTCACGTGAACTAGGAGCAAGATATTGTATTTACAGGAAATAAAATTATATTTACAGGAAACTCGTAGATGATGTATATTCATATGTATTATGTCATAAATAACAAGCAATTTATTATTCATGTAATAAATCTTTCATTCAGGGTGCATGCAATTATCTAAAATATAGATATTTTTAATTAGATTGCACCTTGAAAATTTGTAAAGAATGTATAAAAGTTAGCGAAAATGTTTCCTATTATTTTACCTCAGTTCAAAAGTACAATATATTTTAATGTCAATGAAATTTATGAAATTTTTGACGATTGAACTTTGATAACGTTTACTGGTACTTACAGAAAATAATGCTGTGTAAGTTGTTATTTTAAAGTATTAATAATTGTTGAATATAATTGCATAAATTTTTATTAATTAATTTATTATTTATTAATTTAAATAAAAAACAATTCGAGGCACAATTATAAAATCTGTGGTTTGTATATCAAATAAGTTTTTAGTAATTAAATATTAAAAACAGTGTTTATACTTAATTGAATCTTATTTGTTTTTAAATTCATGCAGATATTATGTAAATTTTATTGAATTATAGATAGAATACGTAATTGGTCTTAAAATAATTTTGAATTGTATTATTCTTTCAAACAGATAATAAAGTAAAAATTAATATATAGTTATTTAGAATTAGTTTTTTTTTATATCACTTAATATTACTTACTTATATTACTTTTTTATATTTCCAATAAATAGAAAGTGATTTCATTAGAAAAACTTTTTTTTTAGTTTGCTTGAAACATCATTTGTTTTACAATGCATTAATATGTTTAATTCAATTTTCTTAGTAGGATAATCATAAAAGGTCCGATATAGCCTTTCTTGCCCTAATTATTTTGTAAAATGCGACAACTATTGCCACAAAATGGATGTCCAAGTTTGTAAATGTGCTATATAGACTGATCAGTTATAGCGCCCCCTAGTGGAAAACAAAGAAAAACGTTACATAATATGGAAAACAATAAATTACAAAATCGTCAAATTCGTGCCTAAAGGCACTATGAGCATTGTTAAACTTAGAACAGAGAGCTTAAAAGCTTATTTATTGGGTCGTTCGGAAAGTCATTTCGTATTTTTGTGTCAAAATGAATAGAAATTTTCGTTTAATGAATAAATTATTTATTAAATTATAAAATTGCCATTCTGGTCTAATACCTTTTGCCATTCTGGTCTAATACCGTTTGCCATTCTGGTCTAATACCTTTTGGTAGTAACATGATTACACGCTCATAAAAGTTTTGGTCTTTGCTGTAAAAAAAACTGATCGAGGTGGTTTTTGGCCTCCTCATTTGAAGGAAAAATTTTGCAAATCAGTTCTAGTACTGATGTACTGTTAACACATCTTCTCCACACATATTGGCTAATTTATTTCTGGCTTGAACAGCATTTTTACCTTTTATAGCAAAAAAGAAAAAAATGACGAAAATGCTGTTTATTGCTCTCCATATTCAAAAGGGCACCATCCAAAAACTACTGCGAAGAATCAGCTGCACTTTTTCACACTCAAGCCTTGCTATATCAGCTCTTAAAACATAAAATGATTTTGCGGTTTAAGTATGAAATTGGGTGCGAAAAATGCAATTAAATCCTTTGTCAGGAAAAAACGAAATTACTTTCCGAACAACCTAATATTTGTTCGCCCTTTCCGAAAATGTTATGTCATAAAACGTAAGCAAAAAGAGAAAATATTTTTAGGAAAAAGTTATTTTAATATTCTTTTATCTTTGGGAATAACTCAAACAGTAAATTTCCGAAAATACTGTAGAACTTTCCCATAACTTTTGATTATCATTTGTACTGGTGCATTAACCAATATGGTAAAAAGTGAAATTCAGGTAAGGTCCCAAAATACATTGTAAGCAGTAGGGAGCAGTTAGAACACCGAAAATAAATATATATTGTGATAACTAGTGTTTTTTTAAACCTCTTTGATACATTGTATAATGTAACAATTTCAGAAATCTCGACCAGTATTTCTCCTTTATACGGACTCAAGATATCGGCAATATGAGCCGGCAATGTGGCAACGTCGCGAATGTTGTTCTTGAGGTGAGCTATGGTCCGTGGTCGACCGTCATAAACCAGAGATTCCAAAGTGAGCCTCGTCACTGAAAATAACGACGGCGTCTTCAAGCATGTTGTCAAGTAGCATTTCACATGCATTTTGACAGCCAATAAAATTACATTCAGTTAATTCTTCAGCCAATTCTTCAGTTAAATCTTCAGCAAGCTTCACAACAGCCATGTTTATAAGAATGAAATTGAAGGTCTTGATGGAGACTGACTGCCTCACTCTTTCGACATTTTCCGGAGTTCTGGTGGTCCGTTGATGTCCATTTCTGAATTTAGTGACACTCCAGAAATGAGTTAACCCACGACAGAATCGAATTACGGCAAGAAATGGGTCTGTGAGGAGGAATTTCAAAGTGAGTGTGGAAGGTACGTTGCGTGGCAACAAGTGAGCAACCGATAGAAAAGAAGCTCTCTACGGCAAAGGCCCGCTGTTCTCTAGACCAGAGCATGATGGCAACTGACTAGAGGGAGAAACAAACTTGCCTATCTCGTACACTTCAAAAGAAATGCTACTGCTATTTTCTATACCAAGTGGAGCTATAACTGATTTCCCTGAGTAGCGAAAGTTCACTTTATTATATCTAGACACCAAATTTCTGGCAATAATTATCGTCATTCTTCTATTAGTGGCGAGTAGAAAAACTTTAGTGGGCAGAATTTAAATTTTTCAGTTTCTGCTCAATGTCTGGCTTAAATAATTTTTATGCAAATGTAACAAGGTCTCCTATGGCCTAGTGGTTAGGTCTTGGCTTCGAAAATGGATGGTTGCAGGTTCGAGGCCCAATTCCACCGAAGAACCGCCGTGTAAGTGGGTCTCGTGCACGTTTAATCGGTCGGGGCCGAACGTCCTCCCACTGATGTGGTGTTGAAGTTTGGAGAGGGGGAATGCCAGCGCATGTGACGTCCTCGTCATCTGACCGCGGTTCAGTATTGCCTGTCAGTTCCAAAATATCCCTAGTGTTGCTTCAAAACAGGAAGTAAATATAACTTAACTAAAATGCAAATGCAACAAATTATTTCGAAGCTCAATAGTTATAAATACTGAATGCTTTTGATATATTAAATGAAATCGAATCAGCTTTCCAAAATATTTAAAAAATCTATTACTTTTTTAATAATATTACACGATTATAATAATTTAATGTTCGTAAAATTCAATTTAAAAATTATTTTGTTTGCATCAAATGAAATTTTAACTGTCGTATGAATTGCCACGAAAAGTTTATTTATCATAAGATAAATAAAAATATATACACCGAAAATATGGAAATGAAACCAAAGAAATCATTTCCGTCAGTTTATTCCAGAAAGCAAAATAAAAACTCCAAAAAATGTCTTAAAATGACAAATTTCTATTCAACGAAGTAATAAAGATATAGAAAATAAGACATATTTGCTGACTGGGGCCTTTGCAAAGGATCGTATAGATGCGGAATAAATGTTAAAGGAAGAAAAAAAATATATGTTACGTATTTTAAAATACATTTTTTATCGAATTCTTAACTCTTTGGCTTGAAAACATTTTGAGCACAAATCCATGCGAAGAGAAAGAAGGATTTTGATATCCTTGACTTCTATCTTTCTATAACTGGATACAAATAAATTCCAAACAAGTAATATATTCTACTATTGGATTTTGATGCTGAATTTTCTTAACATTTTATGTCATTTCTTCTTTTTTTTTAAAATCATGGTGAATCTGCAGTTGATACAGTAGTTTTCGTATATGAAGTTACTACCATGATTATCCGTACTCTGTATAATTAATAATATAGAGTTCCTACTTCTTTCTAAAAGTAAAGTAGCTCAATATACAGGGTGCGCCAGAGAAACTTATTTCAAAGATCAATAAAAATAAAAGTACTCAGTTATTGTTTTGATTCTTTTTTTATTTGCGAATACAATATTCCAGTTTTTTCATACAGTTTTGAAAATGACATCGATTAAATGGCGACCCCCATTGCGCATGCACTATTTAAGTCGATTTTTGAAGTCCACTCTTTGCAGCATATCAATCAGTATGTTGGCAATAGCGTAGCGAATGTTGTTCTTGAGATGAGCTATGGTCCGTGGTCGATCGACATAAACAAGGATTTCAAAGTGAGCCTCGTCACTGAAAAAAAAGACGGCGTCTTCAGGCAGGTTGTCAAGTAGCATTTCACATGCATTTTGACGTGCAACAAAATCGAGTTCAGCTAATTCTTGCACAGCAGCCAATTTATAGGGATGAAATGGAAGGTCTTGATGGAGAATTCATCGAAGTGTGGTGTCAGAAATTCATAAAACAGCTGCATGTTAGCGAGGAGAACGCAGAACTGACTGCCTCACTCTTTCAACATTTTCCAGAGTTCTGGTGGTCCGTTGATGTGCATTTCTGGGTTTAGCGATACTTCCGAACTGAGTTAACCCACGACAAGATTGAATTACGGCCAGGAATGGGTCTGTGAGGTGGAATTTCAAAGCGAGCGTGGAAGGCACGTAGCGTAGCAACAAGTGAGCCACCGTTAGGGAAGAAGGTCTCAACGGCGAAGGTCCGCTGATCTCTAGACCAGAGCCTGATAACAACTGATTGGAGGGAGAAATAAACTTGGGGACTTCCTCCTCCAGTAGCATCACCTATCACCCCTCTACCCACCCAACCCACCACTCGGGAGTTTTTTAAATACGTTTCTCTGTTGCACCTTTATATTACTCATAATTCTTAATTAAAAACTATAAACTTTCAAAAACTAAATAAATAGAAAACATTTTTATGAACATATGTTTTTCAAAATTATGCATAATATTTATTGATTCTATAAATAAATAAAAAATGCGCTATAAAATGAAGCGGAAATAAAAGTATTATCATTTTACAACTTTTTTAACATAACTAACATTCATGTGGAAGCATTTGTTCTAAAGATGAGTAGGTTTGAAAATCCTAGTCTCATAGATCGCTGTCATCACTATCAAAATTCTGACCTCCGAAAAACCTTTATCGAAGCAAAAATTAAAATTTGATGGTGCCATATAAGGGCTGTATGATGGGTGCTCCACATCTTCCCGCACTAATATTTGCAGTTTCATTATTTTAACGTCCCGCTGTAAAGCAACACTAGGGCTATTTTGGGACGGACCTCGTCGTTTTGAGCCACGGTGAGATGACGAGGCAAACTGCTCAGGTGGCAACGTGCAAGAGACTCCCCCTTAAACGACGGCTTTTTGGTGGAATCGAGTCTCGAACCTGAAACCCTCTGCTTCCGAAGCCGAGACCTTACCATCAGGCCACCGCGAATTAGTTAGAATGAAGGAAAATTAATGTAAAATACCAGCATTACAATAGTTTTAAAGGTGTATTTTAGTATTACAGATATTGTTGTTTCATTGATGTGATGTTTCTATTGATGTATAAACTTTTTGTATGTATTCCTCATTAAAAAGGAATGTACCTCATAACTGCCATCCGTATTTTAGATTTATGATAAAAATCATTGTTTAATAATACCTTAAAAATACGATACTATGCACAATATATTGATGCGGTAAAAATTATTGGAGTTATGGCAAAATATAAACAATTCTGTGTCTTTTTATTTTTTCATTTTATTATCTTATTACGAATTACACGAAAAAGTATACATAGACAAAAAATATCTAATGCATTCCAGAAGCCAAGTTAATTAAAATTATATACGCACATGAGTCTTTAATCAGAACTTCAATTATCCGGACCTGCAAGTTTTTATCATAACTCTTTTGATTGTGACGATTAACTTTAATGATTACGAAATTAGACACATTTTCAGGAAACCATCAATTGTTTGCCAATACAATGATTCAAAAATACTTTAAATTGGACAGATAAAATTTGAAATGATATTTTTTCCCCATTGAATTTTCGGAATTTTATCATTTTGTGAATGTAATTTATTCATAGATAACAAACATATCTGTCCACTTGCTACATTAATAGGAAACATAGTAAATAAAAATATAAAGACATAACAGTTTTATCATCTAAAATGCAGATCTGAGTCAAATTTTCAACCAAACCATTCAAAACATTTATCATTTGAGAGTCTATATTTTCACATGCATGCAAACACGATGATTGAGAAACTTAAAGACTAATTAAATTTGGAAATTCATATTATTTTTAAAGTATTTCTGCATCGATTTTTGTTTACGATCAATTTGACAAAACATATCCATAATGCATATTCTTCTACCCTTACTACATTATGAAGCATAAAATTCTCATATTCGAACCTGAAAATAAAAATCTGAGCACATGAGGCATTCAAAACCGTGCCAGAAGTACATAACTTTTTGCGGAGATATGGAACTTTTGTTAGAAAATATCCTTGAAAGTTTCTTTTTTTTTCAAATGTTTCTAATATTCCATTTAAAGCAAAATAGGGTTGTCAGTGTCCTGGCATAGGGGTAGAGTGCCTTCCCCATGATTTGGGCGTCTCGAGTTCTAGTCCCAACTCGGGCATGACTGTTCTTTCTTTGTCCTATCTGTGAATACTGCGAATGTGCCATCCTGTAAAAAGGGGTTGTGCAAGCAAATGTGAAGCATGAAGTAATTAAGGTAACCGACTACGTTCGGAGGAAAAATTTTGAAACATTTGATTTTTTAAAACAATTTTTGGTTTTTGGGTGTATTATCAATTATAAACACTATAAATACAAAACCATCATTTGAGACTATAATATATTTATATAAATAAGAAAATTTGTGGTAAATTTTAGTGAAATTTAACCAAAACGGTTAACATTCTACACAAAATTGTAATGCAACAACCCTATATTTCTTTGCACACAAGTTATAGAATATAATGATGAATGAAATGAACCAAAATCTTAGAAACATTTTGTGATGCAAGGAAATGACGTGTAAAAATATGCGTATATATGCATTTTTTCCATAAATTTACAACTCAATTTTTCTAAAAACACCTATAAATAAAAAATGTAATTTGTCAACAATAAAACTTTTGGATCATTTCATTGCCTATATTATTTAAAACAAACCCGAAAATTTTTATATAAATACCTCTATTAGTTTTTGGGATATCATGTTAATGGTGGATAATTTGTATGAAAATTTAAAATCGAAGTTATAGAAACCTTTTAACTGAAAAATAAACTTTGCTTAAAATTCCTCTGGATAATAGGTTAGACCTTCTTTTTCTAAAAAAAGGCAAACTGTTTTGGAAAGGGGAAAGTCTGAATGACAAGAAATAAAACTTTTTTAAAAAATCGCCAATGTGGTGGAATACCAGTGCTTTTAACGTAGTCGGATACCTTAAGTCATACTCTTGGCCCTAGTTGGCGCTACTTCTTCTTCTTGTATACAGCCGACCACCCCGAAACCACTGAACGTAGCAGTATCGACAGGATTTGTTGTGGTCGATTTCTAGTTGGCGCTACTGAAAAACAAGGGGCACTAATTTAGGCTTAAATCGCTGAAAGCTTTCTGTCAGCGAGCTTATAAAGGGCCATAAGTAACAACAGCAACAAAGCAAAGTGGAATTTCGGAAAATTGAAGTTCTGATTAAAGAGTCATGTGCATTTATAATATTAATTTAATTCTATAAATATAAGGAACGCCTCTTAATGAACATGCTCATCTTAAAGTCATCTCCAGAAAAGGCTATCCACTTCCACTCCATCTTAAATTTTAGATAATTACGAGCGAAAATTGCTTAATGATCCATAACCGTACCTCGGATCTCTTGGCTTTATATGTTTTCGATGAGCTTTAACGGTCGGCTGTTATTGTAATAAACCTAATTATGATGGCAGGATTTCTGTCATAAAAAGAACATGAAAAGTGTCATTAGCAGATTATGTTTCGAGTGATTTACCGATTTTTAATCTGTGTTGTATTAATATTGGAATAAACTCGACTTTTTTCATTTTTTATTCTTTTGAATGATTTTTAATTTTTCTCTTAAAAACTGATGAATGAGATAAATGTGCTCATCTAATGATGCGATGTAGATTGGGCCGTTAGAACGTTTTTTTGGTTAAATAAAATATCATTTTTCAATATTGTACATTAAAGTAATCAATTAGTATTTTAGTCAATTAATTTATTTTAATGAATAGTGGTTTTTCAACAAGTCTGTTTTGTTAAAAAGACTATAATTATGGCCATCTAAAGTCGTCTTCCCAAACTTTCTAGCATACCTTCTAACAAAGGTGTAATTGGCATACAATACTGACGAAAACCTTTGTCATGATTTTATTATTTTTATTGAATCTATTTTGGCGAGTTTTCTTTTCTTTCGAGAGACGATTAATCTCTAGTATGGAGTTATCAGTCACCGAAGATCAAATTTGGGTTTTAGGCTCGTTTTCTCCAACAAATTGAAACCAAATTTTTATATATATCTGCACTTGTTAGAAAATTACATTCCACATTTAATATATTAAAATCTTTGCGTTTTTAATTTATCGTGTTTATGTGTTTTCAGAAAGTGTAGACCGATATATTGTTAAGTCCTTGTTAAATCTGTTTTAAAATTTTATAGGTGTCTATATGATAGATAAAATTCGATACATAAATTTAATATGTATCTAGCTTGCTTTGTTTTGTAGTTATCGATCTAACATACATTCGGACATCCAAATAGATTTATTCTGAATAGATATCACTGAAAATTTGACAGAATTCTACACATTTGATGTTGAATTTTTAACAAAATTTCATTCGTCTAGCTCAAAAAGTTTAATTTATTTTTGCTCCAGTCAGGTAAATAAGTGAACGGATAGACAGGTGGATATTTTTTTCAAAAATGTGGTTGTTTCAACTCGGGGAAACGTGGAAAATCGTCAAGATCCGGAGGTTTTTATGATTACAATATTTTACACTGTACTTCGTATACTAGAAAGCAAACAGATTTATAGTTTTCTTCAAGTTACAAAAATGCTTCATAATTATGAAAAAATTTAACTTAATAATTGCTGTTTGGATCCAAGAAGGGGAAATATTGTCGTTATATCTGTCTCATTATGAAGGTATTGACTATCTTACAGATATAAATTTGGTGTGCCATGCATACAATAAATTATAAAATATCTGAGAAGTTTTGAATGAAATCCTTTCTTTAAAGTCTACTTGTCTCTACACTGAAGTGACAAAAGTCATGGGATGACTGTTAATATCGTGCCGGTCCTCCTTTTGCCCGGCGAAGTGCAACAACTCGACGTGTCATGGAGTCCACAAGTCGTTGGAAGTCCTCTTCAGGAATATTGAGCCATGCTGTCTGTGTAGACGTCCATAATTGTGAAATTGTGGATGGTGCAGGAGTTTGGGCACGAACGGACCTTTCGATGATGTCCCATAAATGCTCGATGGAATTCATATCAGGCGATCTAAGTGGCCAGATCATGCGCTGGAATTGTCCGGAATGTTCTCCAAACCAATCGCGAATAGTTCTGGCCCGGTGACATGGCGCATTGTCATCCTTAAAAATCTCATCGTTGTGTGGGTACGTGAAGTCCATGAATGGCTGCAAGTGATCTGCAAGCAGCTGAACATAACCATTTCCAGTCAATGATCGGTTCAGTTGCACCAGAGGACCGAGTTCATGCCATGTAAAAACAGCCCACACCATTATGCAGCCACCACCAGCTTGAACAGTGCCTTGCTGACAGTTTGGGTCCATGGCTTCGTGGGGTCTGCGCCACAATCGAACTCTACCATCAGCTCGTAACAACTGAAATCGTGACTCATCTGACCACGCCACGGTTTTCCACTGGTCTAGGGACCAGTCGATATGCTCACGAACCCAGGAGAGTCGCTACAGGCGATGTCGTGCTGTCAGTAAAGGGACTCGAATCGGTCTTCTGCTGTCATAGCCCAAGGAAGACAAACTTCCCCGCACAGTCCTATCGAACACGTCCCTCGTACGTCCTACATTGATTCCTGCAGTTATTTGACGAAGTGTTGCGTGTCTATTAACACTGACCATTCTACACAGACGTCGGTGGTCTCGGTCGTTAAGTGCAGGTGGTCGCCCACTGTGCTGTCCATGATGGGATGTGATGCCTGAAATTTCATACTCTCGGCACACTCTTGATACTGTGGATCTCGGAATGTTGAATTTACTAACGATATCCGCAATGGAATGACCCATGCGTCTAGCTCCAACTAACATTCCACGTTCAAAGTCTGTTAATTCTCGTCGTGCCGCCAAAAATCACGAAAAACCTGTTCACATGAATAACTTGAACACAAATGAAAGCTCTGGAAAACGAACTGCGCATTTATACCTTTTCGCTGCGATACTACTGCCATCTATATATTTGCATATTGCTATCCCATGACTTTTGTTACTTCAATGTATATACATAATAACTGTAAACATAAGGAGTGTTTGAAATGAAATTGGACGTTCTTTCCATTTCTTGACCAAAATCCAATGAACTGACAACCAAACTGGTTATATTTTGGACTTTCTGCTTGTATATGCAAATCCACTGGGTGAAATGCCTGCAATAATGCGATTTATTAAATGACCTCGACACATAAGGCTTTCATTTATAATGTTTGCCATACTGGTGAAATTATCATTCCCTATTTTACGTCTCTAAATCAAAATGTCTCAAATGTGTATTACAGAAATCAAATGTCTCGAATGTATTACAGATTTTAGTTGGATTACTGAAAATGTTTCATTATATTAATTTTTCTGATAAAGCAACTTTCTTATAACATCTTCATGGAACATATTCCTCACATTGTTCGATGTGTGTTGGCGCGCGCGCGCGCGCGCGCGCGTGTGTGTGTGTGTGTGTGTGTGTATAATGATATTCTAATTTAAATCGAAATGAATTTCTAAGTTTCATCTTATCAAAATCATTCTAAGCCCATCAGCCCTTATCAAAATCATTCTAAAATATTCTCTTATTTCATGATCCGATTCCACGTTATCTACTAAATAAATGCTTTGTAAAGTTCTTTAGTCAATTATTCTCATGGTGGGAGTGATTGATAAAAGTTGCTGACCTAAACAAATAGTTTTACAAAATGATCCCTGTGTGTTCCCCTGCTTTGAAAGTCACATGTTCAGAAATCCTTATGAGAATCTTAATAACATATTGGAACAATAAAAAATCTTTTCCCTATCAAAATATGCTGTATAACAAGAGGGGAAATTAATTTCTCGTTTTTCCGTCATATCTGCTTGCCCACGCTGCTTTTAAATATGCTGCCTGCCTCCGGAAGAAGAATAAAGCGAACTTAAAAATGAAACGTCTTCGTCAATGTCTTCGAACATGCCATCTGCTTCCAATAACTTTTATATATATACACACACACGCACAGAGAGAGAGAAAGAGAGAGAAACAAATTAGCTGGCATAAAAAAATATGAAATATACCAATTTAAATTTAATCTTAATTTAAATTTAAATTTTTTCTTCAATTTTTAATGGAATATTTATTTATAAATATATATTTCATCATTATATTTTAACTGATTATTTTTATTGGTAATATTTTTATCCTTTATATATAAATTTTATAAATTATACTGAATTTATGTACATTTAATTGCATGTTTAAATTAATATTTAGTATATTTCGTCGTAAGTGATATATGTTTAAATAAATAAGATGTACAAAAATAACTGGGTCATCAAAGTAAAAAAAAAGAACTAAAATATTTATTAACAAGTTCATTAATTTAAAGTATTTTCGAAGTAGTTTATAGTCCGAAGTAGTTTTCGAAAAAGTATTTTCGAAGTTCATTAATTTTGTATGTTAGAAACTAGGCATGATAGGAAAGTTACCAGATCTGGTTACGTTTCACTATTTTTACCAATCATACTCCCCAAAATAGAAGAGAAAAATCCTTTATTAAAATTTTATCAATTACAAACTTACTATTTCCCCCTCTCTCCGTTTCTTTCACCCTCTCAGCAAATGCACTCGTCTGTCTGAGGCAAGAAGTCAGCCGCCAACTCATCAAAGCCACGCTATATCAACCATCCATTATGTCTATTTACATTCATTTTAGTATCAACAAATGTATCAGTGATATTTTTTTTCATTGTGTACCTTGCATTCGTGGAGCATATGTATTAAAAAGGAATGTTACTTGCATTCATTATTTAGGCATTTAGTATTTACATTATTTTCGGACACATTACAAAGTATTAATTACAATTTTTGTAAAAATAGAGACCTTTTAAGATTGAAGAATAATTGAAGAAAAATTCCATTCAAAGTAAACATCTTTTGTCAATAATTTATTCATGTTTAAATTTAGAAAATTCTTGGAACTGAAATTTCTATATTAAGGCATTCTTCATTAATTTCTTTATACTCTTTCAATGGAATCCGTTTTCATCGAAAAGATTTATCATATAGCATGTATAGATGTTTTAAGATTTTAATGAATTTTCACTTCATAGAATTTTGTTCTATTTTAATATAATTCACAATAGTTTCTTAAAAAGTAAATATAAGTATTTTCAACTAAGCAGTGGTAGATTTTCTTTCTTACATTTAATCGCAACTTTCTTAATTTAAATTTAAATTTTTTCTTCAATTTTTAATGGAATATTTACTTATAAATATATATTTCATCATTATATTTTAACTGATTATTTTTATTGGTAATATTTTTATCCTTTATATATAAATTTTATAAATTATACTGAATTTATGTACATTTAATTGCATGTTTAAATTAATATTTAGTATATTTCGTCGTAAGTGATATATGTTTAAATAAATAAGATGTACAAAAATAACTGGGTCATCAAAGTAAAAAAAAAGAACTAAAATATTTATTAACAAGTTCATTAATTTAAAGTATTTTCGAAGTAGTTTATAGTCCGAAGTAGTTTTCGAAAAAGTATTTTCGAAGTTCATTAATTTTGAATTGATCAATTATAGACCTTAAAATGTTTACTTTCTTAGAGCACAAAATGCCTAAATTCGATAATTTTTCTAATACACAAAGGTATCTTGGGCTGTGTTAAAAATACAAACACTTTCTGTGAGAAAAATTCTTGCATCTATTTCATTCTGGAGACTTATTTAAAGTTAATCTCGAATATTTAATTATTAATATATAGACCTACCTGTATACCTCTGTTTTGTTTTTTTAGAAATTAGATTTTTTTACGTTAAAAAGTGCAAACAATTTGGATCCTGAGAAGAATACTTACATTGATTTTATTCTCGAATAATATATATCTAAATGTAGATTTCAAATGGCCACAAAATGCCTAAATCCACCATTGTTTCTTATAAAGAAATTATATCATTCTACGCTGAGAAGTACAAAAAACCTGAATGCTGAGATTTCATGCATTGACCTTATTCCTCTGATATCGCTCAGTAATCTAGGATTCTTCAATCATTAGTACATTGGTCTTAATATTTGAACTGCAAAGGATCAGAAAATGCCACACACCACCACTGTTTTCTGTAATAGAAATTATATTGTTCAATTTAAAAAGTACAAAAAAAAATCGGAATGCTGTTAAAAATTCTTTTTTTCTATGAATTATCAATTTGGAGCTCGGAATCTTCAATCATTAATACGTTGTCCTCAAAATGTGAACTATATAGGATCACAAAATACCACAAACCACCACTGTTTTCTGTACTAGAAATTATATTCTACCTTAAAAACTAAAAAAATCAGAATGCTATTAAAAATTCTTTTTTCCTATGACTTATCAATGAGGAGCTCAGAATCTTCACTCATCAATATGTTGGCCTGAAAATGTGAACTGCAAAATCCACAAAATGCCACAGACCGCCACTGTTTTCTGTACTAGAAGTTATATTGTTCTACTTTAAAAAACCGGAATGCTGTTAAAAATTCTCTTTTTCTATGACTTATCAAAGTGGAGCTCGGAATCTTTAATTATATTGGCCTTAAATTGTGAATTGCAAAGGTCCACAAAATGCCTAAATCCACTATTATATCCTGTACAAGAGATTATATTGTTCTACGTTAAAATTTACAAAAAGATCTGAATTCCGTGAAAAATCCTAGCATTGATTTTATTTCGGAGAACTAACTCAGCAAAGTGGAGCTCGGAATCTAACTGGATATTGAGTGAGTGAAATTGTTTTTGAAAATGATCATCCTCCGGGGGATTTTAATCACGAAATGCGAAGAAAGAGAGTAAAAGCTTTCTCCGCTGCCGTTATTTTGGTTTGAATTACAATAACTGCGACGTCGCGTGTGCAAAATAAGCTTTCTGGGGATTGCACAGAGGAAATTGAACTTTTGATATCGAGTTTCGATTTGTCCAATGGATTTTGAAATAAAATATTTAAAGAAGCGATAAAAAATTTACTTGCTTTCCAAAGTGCGCTTTCTTTGATTTTTTGGAGAAGGAGAAAACACACTCCTTGAAAAGATGGATTTTTTCCAACTTTTTTTCTTTCTACTGATTTTTCTAAATTGATACGAGGAAAATGAGATTAAAAAATTGGTTTTTCAAAGGAATTCTTTTATTTTGGACGTGTGTATCCGTGTTTCATTTCGTAGCCGACGTGGTCTCTTTTCGTTTTTTGGGGGGATTTGTCTATGGAATTAAATTTATTAAATCACTTTTCATGATATCAATTGGATTAAAAGAAAGCGTTAAACTTTTTTTACTTACTGCTGAGGTACTTTCTCTATTGGTTAACTTCAAAATAGTAAGAACATTAGTTATTTATCTTTATGAATGTGTAAAATCTTCGGAATCATTTCTTTGCTTTCAAAGACAATTATTTCTTTAAATTATAATAGAATTACCATTATAAATATTTTTTTCATTAAAAGTTTAGAAACATAATCGGTTTTCTGTTTTAATACATTAGAATGCTTTCTCGGTTGATTTATTTTTAAAAAAGTATGAGATTTGTTTTCTGAAAATAAATATAAAATCTTATTAATGTGTTCTTGATTCTCAAGGATAGTTAACTTTTATACAAATTTAGATTTAACAAAAACAGTGTCAGTGTTTTTATGATTAAAATTATCCAAATGCAAGAGATGGAAATATAAATATCATTATGACTTATCATTTAATTTTTTTATATATTTTGACTGCTCAAATACCTAAAAATGGTAGGTATTATCTAGAATATTCAATTTAAAACAATTAACAATTATGCATATAAATTTAAAATAATAATAATGTATCTACAATAATGAATAATAATGCTACGGATTTCTTAGCTGTATTCAAAGAGTTGAGATATTGTGAAAATTATGTTTGTACTACATTTAACACGCATGCGGCCAATCATATATTTAATTGCGGGTGATCCGCCATATCCTTATGTTAAACCAGCTTAAATTGTGTATCGCATTCCTTAGCAAAGCCACCTGATATAAAATTGAAAGAACTATTCAATATAGTATGTGTAGTTCCACTTTTTTACTGTAACTCTATATTGTATATAAAATTGTCAAGAAAATAACCTTGATTTAAATTGTTAAACTGAAATTGATTAATACTTCATTTTAAAATGCTTTTAATTAATTACTTTCATTTTTCAATATTTATAGGTTATTTAGAAATTTGTATTTTCTATTCATTTACTGAAGTTTTTTGAGCTCGTTTATATGCGTCCTAATCCTAATTTTTATTAGCATAATTAAATTCGGATTTTTTTTAAAGTCTTTTCACATTCACTATTTTTGTTTAGATCTCTAGATTTTTCTTTTATTAAAAATTACATCCACCAAAATCCTATTTTACATTAACTTGATAATGAACTTAACTGTTGTCACAAACTTGGTGCTTGGGTACCGTTAAGTTATACACTGAAGTGACAAAAGTCATGGGATGACTGTTAATATCGTGTCGGTCCTCCTTTTGCCCGGTGAAATGCAACAACTCGACGTGTCATGGAGTCCACAAGTCGTTGGAAGTCCTCTGCAGGAATATTGAGCCATGCTGTCTGGTGAAAGTGTGGATGGTGCAGGAGTTTGGGCACGAACGGACCTTTCGATGATGTCTCATAAATGCTCGATGGGATTCATATCGGGCGATCTAGGTGGCCAGATCATGCGCTGGAATTGTCCGGAATGTTCTTCAAACCAATTGCGAACAGTTCTGGCCCAGTGACATGGAGCATTGTCATCCATAAAAATCCCATCGTTGTGTGGGTACGTGAAGTCCATGAATGGCTGCAAGTGATCTGCAAGCAGCTGAACATAACCAATCCAGAGGACCGAGTCCATGCCATGTAAAAACAGCCCACACCATTATGCAGCCACCACCAGCTTGAACAGTGCCTTGCTGACAGTTTGGGTCCATGGCTTCGTAGGGTCTGCGCCACACTCGAACTCTACCATCAGCTCGTAACAACTGAAATCGTGACTCATCTGACCACGCCATGGTTTTCCACTGGTCTAGGGACCAATCGATATGCTCATGAGCCCAGGAGAGTCGCTGCAGGCGATGTCGTGCTGTCAGTAAAGGCACTCGAGTCGGTCTTCTGCTGTCATAGCCCAAGGAAGACAAATTTCGCCGCACAGTCCTATCGGACACGTCCTTCGTACGTCCCACATTGATTTCTGCAGTTATTTGACGAAGTGTTGCGTGTCTATTAATATTGACCATTCTACACAGACGTCGGCGGTCTCGGTCGTTAAGTGCAGGTGGTCGCCCACTGCGCTGTCCATGATGGGATGTGATGCCTGAAATTTCATACTCTCGGCACACTCTTGATACTGTGGATCTCGGAATGTTGAATTCACTAACGATATCCGCAATGGAATGACCTATGCGTCTAGCTCCAACTAACATTCCACGTTCAAAGTCTGTTAATTCTCGTCGCGCCGCCATAAATCACGAAAAACCTGTTCACATGAATAACTTGAACACAAATGAAAGCTCTGGAAAATGAACTGCGCAATAATACTTTTTCGCAGCGATACTACTGCCATCTGTATATTTGCATATTGCTATCCCATGACTTTTGTCACTTCAGTGTATACGTTGCACTATGAGCTCGGAGACTGCAAACTATAAAGTTAACTTTCTTTTAAAAACGGTGCAAAATAAGATATTTCAAAATTATAGAGCTATGTAGTACAAGACACCCGATGCACATTTATTCTAAGAATAGTGTTTGAGGTAAAACTAAACTAGGGCTTGAATTTACATTATGGGCGACAGAAAGCAACTTAAATTCTTAAGATAAAAGTATCTCATAACAAATTAGGTTGTTTTTTCTTTTTGACCCTTTTTATACTATTATAATTTCGAAATCGGAACTTGACAAAGGAACATTTTACTTATATTTCTCCAAGTATTATTCCACTTAAAGTTTATTTTTGTACTAAATCGAAAACACTCTAAAATTTTGTAACAATTTTTTTCCTTTGAGCATTTTTCAAAATAAGAAAGTTAACTCTAAGTTGTAACCAATCTCAACATATAGCCAAGACACCAAGTTTGTGACAATAGTTGTCGCCAGACTTAAAATAATAGGACATAAACTATGTATATATTTAACTATACAATTCTTTTATAATTTCTTTTAGAAACTTTGCAAAATTATATTATTTAATATGGGTAGATAGTAGAATTTACATTTCTAGTATAAGATCGTTCCACGAAAACATTATCCTTTCAAGAAAAAGTGTATCAAATGGGAAAAAATTTACAAAGAAATATTTTACTTTCCTTGAACAACTTCTTTGGTGTATGTAAGGCCTCAAAAATAAACGTAGTGGAAAATATCAACACAGCCCACGTACATCCATCTATGCATTTTATGCAAAAATCATCTATTCAGAAATCTGGAACCTCCAAAGAATGTACTTAAACCCAGAAAAGCCAAGCGACTTCACTTTTCTTTCGTTGCAACCTCTCGTGACTGCTTGTCCTAGACCATTTTTTAGGGGCAGACCCCATCCCCTTTTGAATGCAAACAACCCTCTCCTCTGTTTTCGTTGAAATATTAGCTCGTGGGAGATAAAGTCATAGAGAAATGAAAAATAATCTCCATATCGGGAAAAGTTTTGCTGAACATCATTTTTCGTAACTTTTGAGTAATTTGTATCCGCAGAAGGGTGGAAAAAAAGAATGGGCCAGCCCTTGGAAAAGACCCAACAGCGGCGCCTGCCAAGTAGAGATCACAATTTTTCCTCACTTCATTCTGGAGACGCAGTTAATTAAGAAGCGTATACCGAAACTAATGTGTAATTCATTCCAAACATGAAGTTTGTTAGACAACTTTAATGGACTTTGTTTGTAGCCATGTCTTTTTTATTGGCGTTAATTACATTTGTAAAAAAAAACTGTCTCATCTCGACAAGATTGATGTTTAAAAAGCCTTCTTGAGGGGTTGCATTCTATCGGAGGATATTATTTTTAAAAGATTGGTTTTATTGCGCTCATTGGTAAAAATCACTTGACTAATGTTTTAATGAAAATTCTCCTCAGTTATGACTGTTAAAAACTCGTTAAAGTGAAATGAGTTATCTAGTTGAGAAATTTTGTTTCACTTTTCTCTAAAAATAGAAAGGAAGAGAAAGGGAAAAAAAGGAAAGCATTTTTAAGTTTAGAGTTTCTGGAATTCGTTTCTATATTAGAAAAGTGTCCAAGTCATTAGTCAAACGAAACATTGAATACCAAGCATTTCGTGTTAAGAAATTTAGAAAATCTTAAACTCTTCTGCAATGTTCATTTGTTTAACTTTGCAGATTTCTTTCCTTGGATTACATAGAGTCGCAAAAATACTCAATCGTAGTGATATACATTTTTTAATAAGTAACTAAACAAAACCTACAAATAAAGATGTTAACACTCTTCACTACCAAATTACAATAGAGTTTGGACATGTGTTTGGTTTGTTTTATTGGCACAAGAGCCAGAAAAGGTCGTACTGTGCCATATATATGTTCAAACAAGAAGATTAAGGTTGTATAAAAATGTCAGTAAGCTTACTATAAAACTAATGATGTAAAAAGTTATGCGACAAAATTATGATTCGATGATGAATTTAACAATAAAGACACATAGTTTGAGATAAAATGATAAATACCAATTTCTTTTAAAAACTTAAAGATATTTTTGTGTGGATTCCTTCAAAAGCGCTCTTATATCCAGAGATAAGGAGTTAAAAAAAGGTAAACGGTGGAGATTAAAATCGGGGCATTCAATAAAAACATGACGTATCCTTAAAATTACCTGACATTTTGAGAACAAAGAAGTTCGACTGCCGCATAAACGATACTTGGGGTTTAAGCGAATATGACCAATGCGGAGTCGAGTCAATTTGACATCGAGCTCCCACATTGAATAATAAGGCCAAAATGAAATTCTGAGTTTTATAGAATGGAGCTTGTTACTAGTTTAATGACTCCTGCCACTGAGTGTACAAAGGATGGGTAAATGAATTATTTGCTTCACAATATGGTATTCCTCTCGTCAAAGATAAACATGCTGTTTTTTTTGGACATGGGAAGAGCGTGAATACCAAAGGAATATAAATTTTTTACTTTCTTATACATAAAAAAGTATGTAATCATCAAAAAAACTTCGAATTCGATATTTCTGTGAACCTTCACTACTTCAGACCCTGTAACGTAGCCTCTGAATCCTCTCTCCTAAGAAAAAATATTCTTGACCTTATGTCTGTTTGTCAGTGAATACGAACCCTCAAAACTCTTTGAGCTAGAAGGCTGAAATTCGGTGCTTGGAATTATGATGAAATTTATAGATTTCTGTTATATTTTAGACGAAATACATTCCCAGGAAATCTATCTGTCTATATCTGCGAGATAAATACAACAAAGATAAAGGGCTAAGTGGATAAATTTTAGTAAAATTTAATGCAATGTGATTCCATTTAGTGCAAAATTAGTCTAAAATAAAATTGTTTATCAAATTTTGATACAAATTCGTTAAACGGCTGATAACCTATGGGTCTTTGTTTTTGCATGTCTATAAATGCAATAACTCATAAGCGAAATAATTTAAATCAATGAAATTCAGTATGCGTCCTTGTGATTTCAACAGTGTTTTATATCAATTTTTTTTATCAATTAGCCGGTAATAATCAATCGAAAATACATGTTTTTGCAATACATTTAGTAAAAATTAAAGTAACTTAAAGACACATATCTATATTTCGTAAATATATTTCATCAATGTCATTTAATTCTGAATGACTGACGTCTTTACTATTCCAGTCTTACTCTAGTTGGATAAAATCTGTTTGGAAATATGGAAAAAAATTTTGGCAAGATCACTAATGATGGTTATTTTTCGAGTTTCAATATGAAAATTTTGGTCCGCATATTTTTGACCAATTTAAAGCAAAATTGGTTGCAAAACTACGATCACATCTGAATTTCATTTACTTACTTTATTGCATCCCTATGTTATTGTATTTATATGCGCAGAATGGTAAATAGTGAATTTGGTGACGCATTTCATTGAAAATGCTGTACAAATACATATTTTAGACTCTTAAAGAATTTACCCAAATTTTATTTTATTTTTAGATACTTGGGTTTTGTTCTTATTTTGTTCGTTTGTATTCGAACAGCAAGAAAGATAACTTTCTGTTAATAAATTTCTCTCAATATTTGACAGAAATGTATAAATACGACATCAAAACACATATTAAATTTCATCCGGTTAACTCACAACGTGTCTGAATTATCGCCTTCACGGGCATATAGAATATATTTTTTGGAATCAGAAAAGTCTGAAATATGCAGCAAGTCTTCAAAATTCCTGTTTCATTTTTCTTGATGATTGGAATATTTTTTTACTTATTTATGTAGAAGAATATAAAAATGAAATGAAATAATAATATGAAGATGTGCCACCACTGAAATGGGGTGCAGTAGTTCTGAGAGTAAAGAACACTGAGCACCCAAGGGGAGAAGTCTGACTTCCATTTCATATGAAGATGACACTCACACACTCGCTTGCGCAATGCATTTTTACAAGGGATCTCTTTCACACCCCTCACAGATAGAACACAGGGTGAAGAACAACCAGGACTTGAACCCTGTACGCCCAGATTACGGAGAAGACACGCATTACCTAAGCTAGGAATCCGACAATGGAATAAAGAGTGATCATAGGAATAAGGCAATGGATAATTTTGATTACTAAGGGAAGAGATCAAAATTAAAGCTTTTTGTACGCCATATTGTATGCAAAGCTCATGCAAAATACAATATGGCTCGCTTCTTAATGTATTCATAAATGGATTTTGGATTCCTTCCTTTCAACATATTAAATTCAGTATTTGATACAGAGAAATTTTATAATTTCAGCGACAAATTACACATTAAATTTCATTTATCTTAAACTTATACCGCGATATACCATGTTCATATTGACAGAATATCAAATATGTTTTTACCTTAAATTTGAAATCTATACTTCCGGTAATCAACCAAATATTAATTTCTTATATGTAATTTTTTTAGTATGCTGTTCAAGAGAACGCAGATGAACAGCCAAATTGTGTTTTTAATAGGAACTTCATTCAAGATATCATGGAGGAGATTATTACTAAATTATAGACATCTGTCTTGTATATACGAATTGCAGATAGATAGACATGATTCCATGTATTCAAATTCAGTAAGGTCTGAAATGAAGACATTCGTTGAAATCCTAGTAGTCAAACCTTTTGATGACTGTGTAGTACTTTACTTCGTTCCTGCCCGATTGTCAATGGTATAGTCTTGATTTAGGAGTCATAAGGTTCTCGGATCGAATCCTGATTTCAGTTTAGTCACATCCTATTTGCATTTCCCATGCATCATAATATCCATGTCGTGGGCCAAATGTCCTTTAATTGGGGAAACATCCTCAAATGCCACAATTAACCGTAGGTTCAAACTTTCGAGGTCCGTCCTCAAATAGTTTTCGTATTTTTACTAAAATAGTTGCTCATATATAAACGAAATTTATGTTTCACAAATGAGAGAAGAAAGAAAAACGAGTTAAAAAAATTTTTTTAATGAAACATGAATAAAAAATGCATAGAAATAACCTTTTTTTACTTTATAGGGAAAAAGAATCAATAAGGAATAAATGTATAAACAGTAAGGAATAAAAAATTGTAAAAATTATTATTTATACTTTAGAGGTAAAAGAATCAGTAAGTTATAAAAAATGTATAGAAATTACTATTTATACTTTATAGGAAAAAGAATCAGAAAGGAATAAAAAATGTAAAGAACTTTCATTTTATTTAGAGGGAAAAAATCGATGAGGAATAAAAATGTATAAAAAAATTACCTTTATTTTTACTTTGTTTCCTGACATTATATTCATTAGTAAATATATTCTTTTTTATGACCATTGCCGTCACCTGCTTTATTTTTGTGCTGTTTAATATTCATTAATAATATGCTACTGAAAATAAAATATTATCCAATAATGATTGTAGCATGTTTTCTCTAAAATAGTTTCATCTACCTTTTCCCTTATTCATTATCGATTTTTTAAATTCATTTTTCCATTATTAAGTACACCCACTGATATTTGATATTCATATTATCATTTAGTTCTCTTCCAATAATTTGAGTAAATATACTTCAATTCTAACTCCTCTTTAGATTCCTTTAAAACAAAGTTTAATTAACTATTCTACACCTTTTAAAACTCGCACTGAAGAAACAAACCCAGATGGTCGGTTCATTGGAAATGCTCATTCCCTTTCACCTGCGTTTCTCCACCCACACGGCATGCCGATCCATTCATCCTCCTACCACGGTCTGGGCAACGATCCGTTTATTTTCCCAACCCATCCGATGATCGCGGCCTGCCAGCACAACAATTACTATTTTGAAGTACCTCGGAATAACTGCAGTTGGGATAATTCCTTGGGCGGCGATATCCTCCTCATTTTAAATTCTCTCTCGCATGCTTGGATCTGGACTGCGTGCGCGGATTATTCCGCTGCGAATCGGTGATTAGTCACTCCTGCTGCTAACATGCGGCTTTATAAACAGGACTGGGGAAACTCCAGGGAAGTCTTCGCTCTCAGAATTGAGTTCACTTGCGATGATGCATGTATGACGTGAGCGGAGGAGGATGGGAGTTGAAGATGCTGGTCCACCCTCCCACATGTGGGAAATTATGCATTGTTGAATGAGGTATTGGTGGTCCTTCCTTGAGATGAGATGGGAAAATCTTCTTATGACCTTCTACCAATCGTTTGGGTGCAGTGTTTTGTCGCAGATTGAGGATGAGGATTGGTCTAATATGGTTGGCTATAAACCTTGGATTTTATAAATGGTGTTAATAAATCATATTAAGATTCGGTTCTTGGGAATCATTCTTATCCTATTAATTGAAATCTTACACTTTAGTTTTATTGTTTAAGGATTGCTTACATTAATTACTCTTATTACGTTATTGTTACTATTATGTTAATAATTCCAGATACATAATTGTATTCAATAAAATGAAAGTATAAGAGTCCAATTAATGAAAGCATAATAATCCAGTTATCAACTTAATTACTCTTATTACGATATTGTTACTCTTATCCTAACATTTAATACATAATTCTGTCGAACAATAAAATGGAAGTATAAGAGCTCAGTCAACTGGATAAGATTTGTCCAATTAAAAGGATACACTTTTATTCTATTTATTTGATGTTTTTCATTATTTTATACTATCATTTTGATATTGAATATCATTACATATCTGAAATCGTCAGGATAAAATTTATAGTAATCTAATAGAATCTATAATAAAATAAAGATTACTTACATTGCTCTTATCCTAACAATTTCAAATACATAATACTATTAAACAATAAAATAAAAGGGTTCAATTAATTGTATAAGAATAAGTTCCAATTAATAGTATAGGTTCCAATTAATAGAATAAGAATAGTTCCGATTAATAGACTAAGAATATCTCCAATTAATGCAATAAGAAAGATCCAATTAATAATAATGATAAGTTCTTATCCCATTAATTGAACTCCTGTACTTTCATTTTATTATTTAATATCATTTATGAGTCTAAAATTGTTAAAACAAAAAGTTTTTGTAACATAGGTTAATATCTTTTATATTGTACGTCCTAGTAACTTCAATTTTTTAGGATAATACTGAAATTCTTGGTATTTTTGTTTATGAAGTTCTTAGTATGAATATTTCAGATAAGAATTGCTGCTACTTTAATATTGAGCTTCTTTGCCTGCAGTATTATGAAATTAATTATTTATTGTATCATCATGTATTTGAAATTATTCGAATAAATATTGTTAGAATTCGAATGACTTAATTAATTAAGAGTTATAAGCACATTGGCTTTCATGTTCATTATTTCAAATATCTAAGTAATTGAAAGGATTACTTTTAATGTTAAACTTTCTTGGGAGTCTGCTTTGAAATGACTTTATGTACATAATTTTGTAAGATGAAGAGTTTTATCAGTTAGTTGAACTGTTTGATCTTTTTTTTAACTTTTTAACCCGAGCATAAATCATTTAGAATAAGCATTATTGTACACAGCTGTGAGTTTTGCTAATATCTTTAAACAAACCAACATGCCTGAATTATTTGAATTAGAATTGTTGCGATTCCGTTTGATCACCTTCTTAACTTCTATATTAGTTCTTGAAAAATTTCACGAGCTTAAATTGATAAGATAAAGATTGTTGTAATTCTTTCTAAGATAAGTCTGGTTTAATGCAGTAATGTTGTCTAGACTTTATATCGTTTCATTTTTATCTTTGAGTTTGACTTCGGAAGCTAAATAATTATTAACGTTCTATTGAAGTATGGTTACTGAAAGGTTATATTTTACTCAATAGATCGCAATAGAAGAGAAGTTAAAGCCATTTCAAATTTATCGTGAAATTTTAAAATTTATATCCTTTGATCTCACACATTTTATATAAATATGACTTCATTCGTTGGGTATTTTGAAGTATTTATTTCAGCCTTCAACTGAATTTCGATATAGTACATATTTGGTACTTTTTTATGATTTGAAATTAAAAATTAAGTTATCTTTCAATGCAAAGATCAACTGCTGTCTTCAAATAAATACCAAAAAATAAATGCATTTTTCATATACATAAATTTGTATATATTTAGCTACCACTCATTTTAGAATTTTTCAGAAATAACACTTATTATTCTCTTTCATCAGTTGTTTTTATTCTTCTTGAAAGATAAAATATTATAAATTTCTAAATATTCGATGATGCCTCTTTAAATTCTTAAGAACGATTTATAAAGAATGTTCGTGTGCTTCCGTGCATGCGGGCGTCTGTACTCTGCGGGAGGGTTTCAGGTTCGAGACTCGATTCCACCGAAGAACCGTCGTGTGAGGGGGTCTCTTGTTTGTTAAATCTGTCAGGCCAAACGTTCTCTCGCTGGTGTAATATGGTGTGGAGAGGGGGGTGCTAGTTCAGGTGTCGTCCTCGTCGTCTGATCGTGGTTCAAAATGACGAGGTCCGTCCCAAAATAGCCCTTCTGTTGCTTTAAAACGGAACGTTAACATAACTAAACTAAACTGCATTCTACGGGTCAGACCATTTCTCTTAAGATAATTCTTTATTAAAAGCAAATCGATAATTATTTTCCTATTTATTATACAAAATTAGTCCGTGTTATTTTATTCTAGAATTTTTTCTTATTTCTGGATCCGAATCCCACTTTTTATATAAGACTCGCTTTAAACGGTTAATGGTCATCACATTTTCTACACTTAAAATTCTCTATTAGCCAAGCAATCCTTCCAAAAGTACCTACGATTCCCTTTTCTAAATCTATATATTAGAATTTCTTACTTTTCTTTGCTATCGTGATGTAAACAGACTCGCTTCCTTTATCCTCCTTGTTGCTGAATCACAAATAAATGATGTTCATTCCATATTTGTCTTCTTCACGGCTATGCACGTGTAAAATTATGTCAAGTCGGTGTAATGCCACTTGGTCATACCAAGTGAATGAGATTAACTCTTTCGAATTAAGGCAGAAGTGTGCGCCTTTCGTTGTTAACGAGCACCCGTTAAGGTGAAAATACGACTTTGCTCGAACACACACGACACAACCTTTTTTAGGGGGAAGTCGAATTCATTCATACACTCATTCATCCATCCGCCAGTCCGAATTTGGATCCAAATCAGAAACCGACTCATCCCTGATTCAGTACACCCCAGAGATATCGTTTTGTTATGTGAACCTGGAGGACTTTGCAGTCACGACATATCTAACGTACAACAACTGTCATTAGCCAACACGGCGGTTTTGGCCAAGAAAAGGACAGAACTCGGTTACTAGACTGACTTTTCTAAAATTGTTTATTTCTTCATCCAAATCCCACTTTCGGTTACGAGACTGACACTTTACCAACCAGGTTATCGCGGCCCGCAAAATTATGTTATTCACATATATCGGTATTTTTCCATGTGAATACCGTAATTTATTGAAATTAGTATTTCAAGATCTATACCGAAATTGGATGTTATTTATGAATTTTGGGAGAAGTTAAACAAGAAGTGTGCCGGCATTCTTGCATGTAAACACAATACAAAAGCGCAGCTAGTAAGATACAAAAAATATTGACTTTTCAATTTTTTCATCAATTATTACATTTTGGGGCCAGGTCCACCCAAAATTTTTATTGTTAATCGATCTATTATTTCATGTAATTGATGGCATGCTATATATATGAAATTTGATATGTAGTTTTCTCACAGAATTTAAAACGGTGCATCAAATATGGGACACAATCCGTTTTATAAATAGAAAATGCATGCTAGATTTATTTCACATTTGAAACTAACCTATCAATGACTACTGTGACTGCTACAATGCGGAAGTCGAAGATATAAAAACGATTTCAAAATTCACGAGGATTTTATAAAAATTCAATATAAAGAGTGTTCCAAAATTAACGCAAGATTAGAATTTGCATTCATTCATGCAATAAAGTGTTGGCAATTCTATTAAAAAACTGTTTTACCACTCATAGTTTAGAGTTTGTAAAATGGAACGTTACACGATTGAACAATGTGCCTCCATTGTTGAATAATATTTCAAAAATAAGAACAGTTTGGAGGCTATAATTGGAGAATTTGAAAAATGGCACCCTAGATCGCGCTCTTTAACACCACAATTTTTTGTCCTTATTTGATGTCAAAAATCTATGCCAACAAACCTCCAAACACACTGCATTGAAGGAGGATATTTAACTCTGAATTCACAAAATTCAGCTTCATTTCTGCTAAATGGAGATGTAAAAATTTGAACAAAAGACTGCGCATGTGCTAGCAAAGCCTTAGAGGCCATTTGATCTATTTGTTATTTTATCTATACTCCAATCCTGCGTATTTACGATTCAATAGAAATATAACAATTTTTTAGAATGTTTTTTTATTGAATCCAAATCTTGCGATAACATGTTATTCCCTCATGTAACGCTCCTTTTTCACTAATCAAAACTATCAGCTGTCAAGTTATTTTATTAATGGGGTTGCCAAAACTTAAGTGTAACTCCAACGTGTAACGCTTCTTTTTCACTAACCTAAACTATCAGCTGTCAAAGTATTTTTAATGGGGTTGCCAAAATTTACACATCACCCCAACGTATAACATTCCTTTTTTCTCTAACCTAAACTTTCAGCTGTTAAATATATTTTTAATGGGGTTGCCAACATTTACCTGTAATTCCAACGCGTAACGCTTCTTTTTCACTAACCTAAACTATCGGCTGTCAAATGATTTTTAAAATAGGGTTGCCAATACTTGCACGTAACTCCAACGTGTAACGCTCCTTTTTCACTAACCACAACTAACGGCTGTCAAATAAATTTTTTTTAATGGTCTTGCCAAAATTTACCCATAACTCCAACGTGTAACGCTACTTTTTCACTAACCTTAATTATTAGTTGTCAAATTATTTTTTCAATGGTGTTGCTAAAACATTACTACACGAAAGATGGTAAATTCAAATCTTGCATGAATTTTAGGATATATTTAATAATTAGTCAGGAAATGATTGCTTATAGATTTCAAAACAGAGGCAAGACAGAAAATAAACTTATTTCTCTTACTAGCTAGTTTTTGAAAATTCATTCAACATTACAGGATTTATTTAAGATCTTATATAGGTCCTTTTTTAAATGACAAAAAGAAGGGAAATTCTTCAAAGTTTACCAAAAAAAGAATGTACCCGAAGTAGAAAAATGTCTGTTCTGAAATGCTGAAAGCATGCATTACATCAACGTTGAACTGCAGTACTCACTAACCCATTTACAATAGAAAAGCAGCGTATTTTAACGGTGCAAAAATATTTCTTCTTTCTCGTCATTTAACTAGATGCAGCATGAATAAGTTGCTGAAGTTGGTAGATTCAAAGGTTTTCAGAACATGAATAAAACATTACGATCCATAATTCATGTATATTGAAAAACTGTCGTGCGCACGGTTATTTTTACATATTATAATTGAAAGCAATGACAACTATCGAAACGAAAGCAGGTTTGAAGTGATTGTTTAACTGCATTTCTTTTGATTTTTGCTTTCAATAACTCATAAATATATTTTCAGAATCTATTTTTAATAATAAATGTCATCGGTGAGAAAAAATATATGAATACTTCCCCCTCCTTAATTTAAATAAATACTATGACGCAGTTTTCGGAAATGAAATAAATAAATAATTGAACAAATTGGCGTTGTTCCGAAATACATATTTACATGTAACATAGCAGCTTGCCGTTATTCAAAAATTTATATTAATATATAATATATATTGGAAAAACATTTATTATATGTTAAATATAATTTTACTTGTTATTTTTTTTTACTAATTCTTTTCAGATACTTCTTTTACATATCGATTTATCTTAAATATTTTTCTGTTATATAATCTTTTATTTTTAAATGTTTTTTAAACCATTATAGAATAAAATTACAGAAGAAAGAAAAATAGTTTTCATTTTGGTAAAACAACTGGATTGTAAAAATCTCGTTTTTCAATAAAAGAAAAGGCATTCTTTTACTTCGAAATCTAAAATTAGTTTATTTTATTATATTTTTATTATTATATCCACTGTAATTTATTTTATATTTACTGCGTTAGTAGAATATTTAGATTTCCATACATTTCCCTTCAACATTTACATTCGAAAACGTAATTAAATGCTTTATTTATAGAAACTAAAAATAAAATATCCTTTTTAGGAATTGTAAGTTTGGAAACGCAAAAATTTTTATATATTTGTTCCAAAAATATATGTTATATATTATAATTCCTAAAATTATTGATATTTTTTTTGTTCTTGTATGACTTTTTAATATAATTATTACTATGTAACAAGTATGTGAAAAGAATGCATTCTTCAAAATTAGAGTCAGATTTGACCTAGGGAATTTAAAGGGTTAATATTTTTCATGTACGTTTCTAAACTTTCTATCGCAGTAATGAAAATATGAATATAGAATGCTTTGTCCTAAAAGGACATACTCTAAATGAAAAAAGTCTGTATTGCCTTTATTTAGCTTATTTCTTTTCATTTTTGTAAATATAGAATTCTAAAATGAATTTTTAACTAATTTGCTTAGAGTTTTGAAATTTTTTAAATATTTTTTTCTGGATGGCAATGCATTATTGTAATAGTTTTAGAAACTAATTATAAAAATTATTAATTGATTATAATTTTATTTCATGTGCGTGGGGCCATATGTAATTTTTTAATGTTAAGATTAATGTTATAACATGTATACCAAGGAATCACAAATTAAAGACTGAATAATAATTAATTAAAATAAAAGAACCCTGCCTTCTTGTATACAAAAAAAGGATTTTTTTTTAATGAGAACAAAGCACATCTGCTATTCTACCTTTTAGAATCTGCATATAATACCTCTTATTATTAAAGTTCTTGTCCAATGTATTATATTCATTTCTAGTGTAAAGCGGTAAAATAGAATACTAGATGTAATTAATTTCTGTTGTTAAAGGATACTTATATCTATGATTCCTTTTCTCAAAAAGAAATAATAAGGCAATCTGAAAAACAATCGTTTATTAAAGTAAACTTACAAAGTACACAATGTCATGAGAATGCCTCTATATTACTGGGAAATAAGAAGGAAGATAATCTTCGAAAGCAGAAAAATGCCTGGATTTATGCGTTTCAAAGTAAAAATGTGAAGTAAAATAGCAATGATATTTCAGATTCTGATTTGAATTTCATTCAATATGTATTCTAAATTCGACAATAATTACAATTGACTGTCCATCAATGAAAAATTTAAATTCATTGGAATTTCTGTCTTATGTGAGATAATATTTATTTTTATTTGTTGTTAGTTTAAAATTATTATCTAGTAAACTATAAATAGCCTCATTTATATTATGAACGTATTATCGTGTTCATAAACCATTGCTTAATATCATGGTTAAGAATCAGGTTAAATTCAAAACTAAAAGATGGCTTGCACTTGGTGTCCAACGATAAAAAAAATTCTCCCTTTTTATTATTATCTCAGAAAGTTCTAATAGTTGCTAATTAATGCTACAGTTTTTTCTGTGCATGATGCCGAGTTAAAACTCTACTAATTAATATTTATCTTAATATTAACTGTGATTTTTCAATTGTTAAGCTAATTAGTATTTATCTTAATATTGACTGTTATTTTTCAGTTGTTAAGCCAATTAGTATTTATCTTAATATTAACTGTTATTTTTCAATTGTTAAACTTGGTGCAAAAGCTGAATTTGAAATTCTATAGACTGAGATGGTATATCGCATAATATGACAGTCTTTTTATATTGGATTCATTTTTTTATTTAGAATGAATTAATATTCATGATAAAAGTGTTTCAACTTGTACCAGCTGCTCTGTCAGTCAGCTTCAACAGCTGCTGTTTAGCTTTTTACGGTTTGAAATCACAGATTATTTTTAACCTATTTTTATGCAATACTTGCATATGCCAGATTATTTTGTAATGAAAAGAACTTATATTTGTATGCAATACTATATACATTTATATATCTTTCTCTAATCTATGTGGCAGAAATAAGATGTAATTTCGATGTTAGCTCAGAAATTTTAATTTTATTTCCTAAAATTTTAAACCTTAATTTTAGTTTTTAAAAGGATACTCAGCTTATTAGTTGAATCTTGGCTTTAATTTATGCTTAATTTGTTTCAGTACAGTTCCCTACATATTTGTTATTTAAAAATTAAAATTCTGATTTAAATTATCTCAGTTTTTTCAAAATCCCATCATTTATTTAGACTGTTTTTTTCTAACTATTCAAATTAATTGTAATATAATATAAATGAATTTATCGATTTATTTTTAATTGTATTGCAATTAAGACTTTATCGTCTGTTGTTTTTATTTTTGCTAGAAATAACAGCTTATCCTATTTTTATAAATTACTTTTTTAAGCGCTCATAATTTCGATTTTAAAATTCACTATTTGCAGTTAGCAGTAATTTTAAAATACAAATTTAATATTGTTATATAGTTTAGAATTATAGGTCAATTTGCGGGGTTTTTTTCATTGTCATTTCATTTATCTTATTTCAGTACTGTTCTAAAACGAGAAAAATTGATTAAAGTCGAATATGATTAGTAATAATACAGTAAAAGCTCCTTATTCGCGCTTCCTTCATTCGCGTTTTCACTATTCGCAGATTTTTTAAAAAAAATTCTTTATACGCGGATCTGATAAGTGCATGCATAATAATAAAAGGATTCCAATCCACTATCCTTTGTAAATGCCGTCCAATGGACTAATAAAAAAGTAAAATGGATCTTATTACAATTTTCTCTAAAGTATGTTATTAAATGCAAGCTGCAAACATAGCCGAAATCGCGAATGGAATAGGACGAGAAAGGTTCGAACAGATAGAATGACTTGACATTGAGAAATTGCTTGAATCGCAAGATGAAAATCTGACTGAAAGCTACTAGGAGGAAATGTTCAATTCACTGCCCATTGAAGAAAATGCACTGGAAACGTGACATATCATTTAAAAATTCTTGGTGAAGGTTCAAGAATGGCAAATGAGCTTTGCGATTTCTTTATGAACGCCTATGGAACGAGAGAATTTTAAGAGGCAAACTGCTAATGCGACTGCTGCGTATCAGTCTCAATGGAAGGAGCTTTTTTAAACTTCCAAGCAAGAGAAAATGACAAAATTCCTCAAACCATTGCCTAAGCTTTAAGATAATGAATCAAAATGTTCAAAAACTTCAATTAAATTTATAATAATCACCTAGGAACGTATCCCCTATTATCCCGTATAAATTACCATTCCGTATTCACGGTTTCTGTATTCGCAGCGTATTTATGGAACATATACCCCACGAATAAAGAGCTTTTACTGTATAAAATGAGATTATAATTATAGCTATTAATATTTTGTTACTACTTAACGGAATTATATACGCATGTTTTATGTTTTTGAATGCATACAGTAGGAAATAATCGAATATTTCTTTGGTTTTGTTTTAATTACTTCCTACAACATTAAAATAACAAACTTGTATTAAAAATGCTTACTTCTTACTGTATTATATTTAAAATCAATCATGTATTCTTTTGTATTTAAAATTCTATAATTTTTAATATATATATATATTTTTTTAATTTTGAAAATTTGAACTCTCTAAACATCTTTATAATATTTGAGAACTGTTGTATGAAAATCTTAAAACTCTCGATGAAAAGAACCAGTTTTAATGGTGATAAGTTACCCAATAAATGTATAATTACTCTAACATCTTTCAACATTCGAAAATATAGTAATAATGCATATCCGTAATTAAGTTGAAGGTATTTTAAAAGAATACAAAGTTACATTATCGATTTAAGTGCATAATAGTGACGGCAAAGTTAATTACATTTAACAAACACAAATGCTTCTTGAATCTGTCGCAATTTCACATTTTATCTTGAAAAATAAGTATGTTATAATATAATTGCGTTTTGTTAATATTTGTTAAAGCTTCAAAATATAATCAAATAGCGTTTGCACTGTTTATTAAAAATTAAATTTCATGTTATGTTAAAATGATAGTTTTTCTATAAGAAATGTATTGAGTTTTCTTTAATTCGAATTTAAAATCAGGTCATCATCTCCAGATAATTAGAATGCTAGGATTTTTAATGTTACAAATTGTCAAAAGCGTTCAGATATGAAACGATTTTATAAAAAGTTTGTGACTAATTTAAATAATGCAAATCTAATTCATTTAATTAATGCGACGTTGAATAGAATATTTAAATAATATTTGTAACAAAATATTGATTACCTATTTTTCTAGAAAGAATTATTCCATTTTTATATATTTTGTGGCTGTAATGTATTATCACAATGGCGAAATATTTGATTAATTCAATAAACGAAGTCCTGAATTCTTTAATACAGATATGTTATGATATGATAATTGCAACGCATTATTGCGAGTAATGATTTTTATGTGATATCATTTTTCTATCTGGTAAGTTATCTAGAATATGCGTATTTTTAAAATCATTACGCATAAAATGGAATCTACATTTGGCTTAGAAATAATGCATTTGGCAAGTAGTTCATTCATGCGTAGTCAGTGTACACTTGGATAGAGTATCTCAAAAATACTTGTTAGATTTTTAACTTACTTAATATTAATGGATATTTTAGAGCTTCCCATCAATAACCCCAATATATACAATGGTATAAAAAATCTATTTTTTATACCACTATAAAAAATTTTAAAAACTCATTTTTATTTAAAAATAATTTTTGTGCAGTTATTTATTTTATTTTGAACACAGTTTTGCAACAATGTTTTTGTTGTTATAATAAAATTTAATTCAATTTCATAGTAATTCAATGACATGCTTTTACTCAATATTAATACTAGAAATTCCTCGATATTAATAATTCAATAAAAATTAAATAATATTTAATTTTCATTGAATATTAATTTCAAAGTAGAAATACTCGTTTGCTTTCAATGACTCAGTGATTTTTTTCACTGGTATTCTTCTTGAAAAGTGAGTGATGAAAAAATTTAGAACGCTTATTCTTATTCTTTGATCTTATCCTTGATTTTCACCCTATTTGATATTTTTCTCACCGTATTATTTTTATTCAGTCTGCCATGTTTACATAGTCACATCACCTCTTTTTTAACCCGCGAAGACGCGCGCTTCTGTTGGGACTCGAAGACGCGCATCGGGCTTCGCAGGCCCGGAAACGTTTTTCGTGAGAAAAACGCAAATAGAATTACATTTACATTACCGAAAATCTAAATTGCACAAAAGCATACTACTGAAAATATAAAATAATGTTTTTCATATAAATGCCACTTTTCAAATTACACAATTACAACGAGTTTTAGTACAAAATATTTAAAATAGTTTAAAGGTTCTTTTCTCTTTAAAACTGAAAATTACAAAACATACATGAGACATAAATTATTATTATTATTTTTATTAATAAAAATTGTTTCTACATTAGTAAATTAAAATAAAACTTACATTTTAGAGACATTTGCAGCAAACAACGCTGCTATGTTCCCCGCATACATTTTTTTTACACGTGGAACAACACATTTGGGATTTTCTGTCCTTTGTACTGGGACATACATGGCATCTTTTTCTAGAATTTTTTTGTTTTTTTTTGCGGGGGGGGTATCACAATTTTCATTACGATTACTATTCAATTGGTCACGCAATTGACGGGGGAGAGTAGCCTGCATACTTCTTTCTTGGAGGTGGTTCTTCAATAATTCTAATGAAAGATCTTTTATGAATAAACTTCTTTTTTTATACTGAACAGGTGGCGTATTGGATGAGAGTAATAGAATACGAGAATTTATAGTAGCAATATTCAGCATACTGAAAAATATGACCATAGGCCATCTTTTACTTATCCTGGCAGTAGAATATGTAGCTGACATTTCATCCACTACATCAACTGCGCCCTTTGTAAGGTTATAAAATGTGATAACCTCTGGTTTCTTTGCTTCTGCTGTAGAAACGTCAATTGCACTATCATTATGCATTGAGGATAAAAGAACAACACATTTGTTTTTTTTTCGGCACGTAAGAAACCAGTGTCAAATTTTTTTGGAATCCGAATAATGTTGAATATTGTTCTCGTTTTTTTCCAGAAATGAATTCCTTTGGAAGCTCTCTTTTATTTTTTCGAATTGTTCCCACAAGTGTAATTTTTTTCTTTAAGAGGTCTTTTGCTAAATCATAACTTGTGTACCAATTGTCAACAGTTAGGTTGCGTCCTGAATTGAAAAAAGGTTCTAGTAACCTCTTTACAATTTTGTCTGGGCCATTTTCAACATTATATGGTCCTTCTGGTTGAGTTCCTGCATAAATTTCTAGGTTCCATGTATAAAATGTTCTTGCATCTACCAGGGCAAAAATTTTTATTCCATACTTTGCTGGTTTATTTGGCATGTACTGTCGAAATGAATACCTTCCTCTGAACGGTTCTAACTTTTCGTCGATTGTCACATATTCTCCAAGGGTTTGCAATTTCTGACAATTTGCGACGAACATTTCAAAAATATTTTTGATTTGAGCAAGTTTATCCACTTTTCTTCTAGATGAACGATCTCTTATATCATCGAATCTGACACACCTCATCAGAAATAAAAAACGTTTATATGACATAGTACGGTGGAATATGTCAATTCCTGTTCCATCAGTAGCCCAGAGGTCCCTTATATTTACATGAGAAGATTTGTGCAGTCCACCAAAATAGAGAAGTCCTATAAATGCCTTTATTTCAGAATTTTTTGTGTGAAGAGCGTCTCTTTCTCTTCCAAATTTACATGCAATTGATTGAATATAAATATTCGTGCACTCGACAATAATTGATATCATACTTTCATCAATCAGAAATGTCCAGGCATTTATTGGTGAGGATACATATTTTGCTTCGCCAATATTTCCAGGCAGTTTTGAAATGATATTGTGAGCAGGAGTTCTCACATTTTTCCTTGGCTCCTTTTTATGCCATATCGTTATACCGTCTTTCCCAACGTAATCATCGGTGGATTCACAAACGCACACTTCACTGTCTAAATCTAGCTCCTCTTCAGAATTCGATTGATGATCACTAATTAATTCCTCATCAACAATTTCTTCATCTTCCACATTAAGAGATTCTTCATCTGTTGAAACTTCAGCTAATAATTTTTGCAATCTTTCGCATTCTTCTTTATAACTCAAGTATCGAGACATTATTGCGACCTTCTCCTCTGCTTACAAAAATAGCTATGCGAAAGCTCGCATCGGGCTTTCGAGGCCCTCGCAGCTGTTTCTGAGAGCAGGTGTTCTATTTTCCGAGAAAAGAGAGGGGTAAATTTTTTAGAATGACTCGGGTCAGGTGGCAAATGACCTTGGACGCAGCTACTGGGAAATTTGAGTTTCTCCGCTGAAAAAATGATTTCATACAGCGTTTTTTTCAAGCGCTCGGGCCTCTGAGGGCCGACGCGCGCGCTCGAGGGTTAATAAAATAAATTTGCCTCAATAAAATAAATTTGCAGATTGAATTAAAAAAGAGATGTGACTATGTAAACATGGCAGACTGAATTTAAAGAGATGTTAAAATGTAAACACCTCCCTTTTCTTCTTTCCTCCCACCCCTGTTTTTATGAATTAAACCTATCCTAACGCATGCGCAAACACTCGCAGAGTTTTAGAATCCGTTGTCAAACAATACACTGTTTATATTTGCAGTAAACTTTTTCAAATGAATTCCTGTTTTCTAGTCGTATCAAATAACAAGATAAAATGTTTAAAAAATGATTTCCAATTTTTTTTTCTTATTAAAAAAAATACATTTTATACATCATTTAACAGACTAAAATATCAACAATCTGGGCGAACAAATTGGTCTCCAAAGACAATTAGTTATACTATAATTGAATTAGTTATAATTTTTTTTAGCGAGTTGAAAAAAATGTGTTGTAATGGGAACTAAAACGCTATTTTTTGCAGACTGTATTTAAAGAGGAGATGTTAAAATGTAAAATGTCCTCTTTTCGTCTTTCCACCTACCCCTGTTTATATAAATTAAAACCCATCCGAACGCATGCGCAAACACGCAGAGTTTTAGAATCCGTTCTCTAACAATACATTTTGACAGAATCAATACGATGCAACACGATTGTTTATATTTGCAGTAAATTTATTCAAATGAATTCATGTTTTCCGGTCGTATCAAATAACAAGATAAAGTGTTTTAAAAACAATTTCAATTTTCTTTTCTTAATAAAAAACACATAAATTTTATAAATCATTTAACGGACTAAAATATCAACAATCTGGGAGAACAAATTGATCACCAAAGACAGCGAGTTATATTATAATTGAATTAGCTATAATTTTATTTAGTGAGTAAAAAAAAAATTGAGTTGCAAAGAGAACTAAAAGGCTATTTTTTGCTAATATTTTCCGCAATATTGTCCGATTCTAATTTGACGAACTACATTAAAACATTCTGCATTAAGATAATAATTACTGCCTTTGCTTTGAAACCAGTTAATTGTATTTGTGTGAACTCAATTTTTCGGTGCCTTTCGGCTTCTAATGGCACCGAACAAATTCACAAAACTGTTAGCGAAAAAAAAGGTCAAAGAATTACGTATTTGATGTTCCGTTTCGATGAAAACAATAAGAGAAACCGCTATCCTCATCCAAATTGCTTTATTCCATTTATCTATCTTTTTTTTTTCAAATTTTTATAGGAATGGCAACGAATTAAAAGTACGAGTGCATTCGAAAAGTTGTTCTGAAAATTCGTTGCCAAAAAAAAGTTCCCCTAAATGCTGTCATTCGATTAAGATTCGATTCTGTATTCGGCACAAATCTAATTGAGAATAAAGACAAAGAGGATGATATATTCCATTCTGTCATTCGAAATGGCAGGAAAAGGACCGTATTCCAACCTTTGTCAAATTAAGATAATTAACGCAATGCTCTTTTTCAGACTAAAAAAAAAGATTTGTTCTCTGTTTTAATTCGAATGTCATTCATTTCTTCCTTTGGATGTTTAGTCATATTGATAATGAAGTTATTTATCATATTTGCTAACTCATACTTTATAATGTTGGCGAAAAGTGAATATGTTTAATAATATCTTAGAATAAATATGTTAAAAACGATTTTCATCGATTTTCTTGTAATACAATGTCTGGTAGGGAAGTTCCTGTTTTGAACTAGATTTTACAATGGTATTGCGGTACCCTGGCATAGGATAGCGCGTCTTCCCCGTATTCTGGGCGTCCCGGGTTCGAGTCCCGGTTTGGACGTGGTTGTTCTTCCTTTGTTAGATGTGAATGTACCCTCCTGTAAAAAGAGGTAGCGCAAGGGAATGAACTATGCATGAGTGGCAAAATCATACTATTGGCCCTCGTTGACGCTGGTAAAAAACAAAACACACACCATATCGTCTTAAATCACTGTCTTAGTAACAGCGGGCTTGTCCAATGGCAAGTGCCAAAAGAAACAACAACACAACGGTATTAAACTTCTGGTTTTTAGCTACAATCTTAGTAGCTTGAAATCTAATTTTTCCGATAATTCATGGTATATGAGTGCCGGGCTCATGTTAAGTCAACTTGTATCTGGCAAATTACTTCACATTCGTGTGCATAAAAGTTTTGGAGATTAGTAGTTGTATTCAATCTGGTGATATGAAGGAAGTTTTAAAAAGTCCAACTGATCTAACATTGAAACGGGAAGTTAATATGACAAAAACCAGAGCCATAAACATTTATAAAAAACGATTTTTTTCCCATCTTAAAATTATTTTAGTTGAAGTATCTTAAAATACAGGGACTTCCTAGTTTTTCTTTTGAAGATGCAGAAATTTCCACTCACTTCTCAAAAGTAGCACTGATACCTTGTTATTTAGAGGTTATCATGCAACTGTGGTCTCTTCTTATCTAATATACAATGAGTATTACTTTTTGATTTAATCACCATAATAATTCAGAGATTTGCCATTGCGATTTAAAATTTTCTCTTTTAGAAAACTTTACCTCCAAAAGTATGAAATGGGCCATAACGATTCTTTAAAATTTCTGATTCATTTGGAAGTTCTTTGATTTTTATTTCTAGGAAAATATAAGGAGAAGAAACATCTAAACATTTACCCTTCCAAATTCGAAATTTTGATATGCCGATAATTTCTATCTCAATGTTTGGGTATCCAATATTCTTTGTGTCTTTTGAATCTAGAAATCAACTTGCTGAACAAGATACTCTACTGTGACAAACTTACGCCTATGACCCCTTTCTATAATACACTGTATGTCAATATATGATACACTGAGTCCAATAAATTTCTTATCTTATCTAAATTGAAGGATTGGATAGGACGTTGAATATTGGATATCTAGCCTTTTCTGTGTCTTTTGAACCTTGAATTCAACCTTGATGAACAAGATCATTCATTCTCTGACAAAATTACATCGTTGACTCCATTCGATGTGAACACGGTATAGAGTCTAATAATTTTCCTCTCTTATCTAAATTGAAGGACTGGGTAAAAGGCTAAGGCTTAGGTATCCAGCCTTCTCTGTGTCTTTTGAATCTTGAATTCATCTTGCTGAATAAGATATTCTTCGGTGACAAACTTACGTCTTTGACCTCATTCAATGAGAACATGGAGTCCAATAAATTTCCTCTCTATTCTAAATTGAAAGACTGGACAAGAGGTTAACGATTCTTGATTAATTATCGTAAAAGGAATGTTAAATCACATCTGAAATCACTGAATCATCTGAAATCACCTAATAAAAAAACTAAAAAAACTTAATCACTAATATGTATAAATGTCTGAATTCTCACAATGGTTATGTCGAAAAGTAATCTTGAGTGTTCCCTATTTTTGCTCATAAATGTCTTTCTTGTCTTTTTATGTTATACACAAACATTTGGTTCATTATTCCAGAAAAAAGAAAAAGCATTTTCATTTTTCCCCCTGGCTTACGCCATTATTCTTCTTATTCTTTCAAAAGTTTAAAAGAAAGCTAATATTGCACTTTAAATTGACAGATCTCTCTAAACATTTACAAACATTTATTTTTTTTTAACATATTATGGAATTTTCGATTTTGCCACGAATAATGAATGGCAAAACTTCCTTTCAAATTGTATTCGAGTTCCAAAAGTTCGCAGCTGTCTAAACGCATGTAAGTAAAACAAAATGTCACCCACTTTCAGAACTTTTTTTTGCCAATTTTTTTAACACAATTTCTTATCCGTCACCCTATTTTCTTTACAGTTTTCTTCGTTATTTTCTCACTCATGGAGGCACCCGTGACTATTGATTCACGATTTATAACCTCCACTTCTTTTGTTTCCGAAAACAATTTTCACCGAGTAGCTTCCAAAATGAACAGATTAAGGCGCCATTCATTTTGAAGACGCCATTTTGTAAGCAGACAATTCTCCCCGGTCTGGTGGATGGTACGTTTTCGAATCTTTGGCTGCACGCTGCTGGGAAGGTGGGAGTTATTTTGAAGTGAAAGCAATAACCATCAATGTTATGGAATCCTTCTTTTATTTTAGGGGAAGGCAGGACCGTGACCCAGGCTGCGCAATTTTCCAGAATTGCGTTTCGAGTTAATCTCACTTCTGCCGATTGTTTTGCAGAATGCTTAACTGTAGTTTATGGATGATTTTGGGGAACATTGCTATCAACAAATCACATTTTCTTCCTACTCTGAGAGCCCCATTAACTTTGATGACAAATTCCAGGGAAGTGCTGTCTGCATGCGAGATTCTGCATTTTAGATTGGCATAGTTTCCGCTAATAGTACTTTTGAATGCCGGAAGAGTTATCAAAACGATTTTTATTTCATCTTGAATAAGTGACTAATAACTATGGCGATGAAATAATCCCATTTCGCATGCAATAATGCTAAATGAATTCTTGAATATGTTTTATTTGAATATTTAGACTCGTCATTTTTAAAATAGATGGAATTAAACTTTACATTTTAGATTGCCCGGTAATCTCAAAATTTAGCTAAGCTGCTTTTTTTAATTTTATTTTATCTGTAAATTACATTCTTTTGAATTTCATTCAGTGAAATATTATGTATTTTTCTTTTTTTCATTTTCCGGTAAATAATAGAATATAAGCTTTTTAATATTGTTTTTCTAGATTTTGAGCTTCCAATATTTTAAATGATGATAAAATTTCACTTCCTTCTACAACTAGGTTTAATAAATATTATTTTGGAACAATCGACAAAAATTTTCTTCTCAGTAGAAAAACAAAGATTTTTTCCGCATTGGCTGCCAAAGTGTCAATTCAAGGAAAACTAAACTCAATAATTACTAACAATAATTATCGAATTAATTAGTAGTATAATTATCTATCCAATGCTTCAAGTGGTATTTTTTTTATCAGCAACTAATTATAACAAACATTTTTTGGAAGTATCGGCTGCGCTTCGTTTTTTACTTGAAAAAACGCAGATTTTCTTCATATCTACTGGCAATGAAAAAGTGAACTAAAAGAGGTAAAACCCTAAACAATTTGCCTCAAACCAAGAATTAGAGAATACATTTGCAACAATTTTCTATTTCTCACCTCTTGGCGATATTACTGTGCGATACCACTTACGTTGTTATAATTGAATTTTTCATTCCTATGGAATTTATATTTCTAAAAAAGCATATTCAAATCGATGTTTATTCAGGGTGGATTTGAGAAAAATTATTTCAATTTTTATAATAAAATTCTTGATTCATTTATTTTGCTATTGTTGAAAAATATTTTATCTAGAAAATGTTTCATAATTCAATGAAACAAAAAGACTGTCCCAATACATACTATATTCGTTGAAATATTGATTGAAATATAAATAAATATTTGTTAAAATATGAATATTCGTTTGAAATGAATAAATATTCCTTTAAGTACATTTTAAACTATGATTAAAAATCTGTTTGAATATGAATTTTATTCATTAAAATATTTCTTGGTGATTCCTATTATGTGAATTCAATTACTTATTAAATAATTTGATGCAGTTTTAATAAGATTTAAAATTAAAGTGAAAACAAATAATTTAAGATTCATTTTCATTATACCATTTTGACTATTGAGCTAGAAATGAAAATAGTTAAAAATTGAAATATTCAGATTCAGGTTTTTTTCTAGAAAAATTTTCATTTTTATTCATAATTTATTAGCTAATAAAATATTTACTGATAACTGATGACCAACTTTCTCCTCATAAAAAAAATTCACGCATTGGAAAATTCATGTTTTCGATGTGAATTTCTTAATGTTACAGTGATACTGAAAGATAATTCACTTTACAATAATTTAAACATTCCTTCCTTTCAAATGTAACAACTTACTTTTGAATATCTTCCAACTATCAGGTTCTCCATTAGTTACATGTAACTATAATCGATTTCTTGCAAATGTAGCAAACAAAATATCGTTTTGCTGTCAGTTAATTTTGCATGCATGTCAGAAAAACTAGTATAGTTAATCGATATTTTTTCATAAATAAATACGTTTCGACAAACCATAAAAATATCCAGTCAATAAATATACAGATTGGAAACGTTTTCGGTATTGAAGGGAAAAAAATAGGTATGTTTTTTTTTTACCTGATTGTATTTTTTTTTACATTAAAGGAATTTAAATAATTATCTTTCGTTACCTGAAATGAGTCGAAGTCGATAAATTTATAAGTTAATGAACATAAAAACAAATTATTCTTCCGTGATACATTGACATCATGTCAAAGGTATAAAATTTGCATCGGTTTAGTTGGAGAAGAATATTTTATATTATTTTTTATCTCTCAGTCAAACTAGCCAGATACTTTCACGCGTCTTTCTACGTTACTCGTGATAAAACGTACAAAAAGAAAAAGAAATTTTTGAACTACTTTTAACTGTATTAATATTCATAAATAAATGTACCTATTTCTGCATAAATAAATGTACCTATTTGTGCATAAATAAATGTACCTATTTGTGCATAAATAAATGTACCTATTTGTGCATAAATAAATGTACCTATTTGTGCATAAATAAATGTACCTATTTGTGCATAAATAAATGTACCTATTTGTGCATAAACAAATGACCTATTTGTGCTTAAACAAATGTACCTATTTGTGCATAAACAAATGTACCTGTTTGTGCATAAACAAATGTACCTGTTTGTGCATAAACAAATGTACCTGTTTGTGCATAAACAAATGTACCTATTTGTGCATAAATAAATGTACCTGTTTGTGCATAAACAAATGAACCTGTTTGTGCATAAATAAATGTACCTGTTTGTGCATAAATAAATGTACCTGTTTGTGCATAAATAAATGTACCTGTTTGTGCATAAATAAATGTACCTGTTTGCGCATAAACAAATGTACCTATTTGTGCTTAAATAAATGTACCTATTTTTGCTTAAATAAATGTACCTATTTGTGCATAAATAAATGTACCTATTGGAACATAACATGGATCTGTTAACCACATCTATTAACCAAGGATTAACCATCAAATAAATCGCCAAGGAGACACAACTGGTTCAGTAAAGGAGCTAAATTCAAGCTAAACGTTAATATTTCGTAGCTGTTGTACGTAAATGAAATTAAGTCTTTCTCTGAGGTAAGAGTTTTATCAGATAGTGTACGTGAAATTTTTAGGTGAACCAATCCTATAAGTTTGACATTTAACTAAACGTTTAGTTAAATTTTAGCGTTTTTTGCAGTAACTTCCGAAAATATTACAGTACAATTAATTTTGCTATCTTAGTTTTCAAAAAATTGTCACTTCAATTATATTAAGGATTTTGTAGTATAAATATATTTTCCATGTTTAATCAATTTTAGAGGAAAATATTTTAATCACATTTTTATCATTAAACTTGAGAATTCTGAACGAATATTAAGTGAATCTCGAGATGCAATAAATAGTTTCTTTCATTACTTCTGAAAGAACACCAACCTTTACAATTCTAAAAGAATACATAAATCTAATTTATGAAAATAAGTATTTATTTGTAGAATAGAATAAGAAAAATGGAATGAATACTATTTATACTTCACATTCATATATCATTCAATTTCAATGAAAATATTCATTGCCAACAAAAAAATTATCATTCTTCCTGTCATTCTGAATTAAACAAGAAATGTGTTTTAAATTCCAAACGATATTTCTAAAATTAATTCTTCTGCGGCAGCAACGCGTCTGGTACCAGCTAGTTATTTATAAATGTACTGATCATTTAAAAAGTAAACTATAAATATATTAAGCCTTAAAAGAATATATTCAAATCCTACTTTACTTAAAACTCACTAAAATATGCATGTTATTTTTATTTATTAAGCCTTCCATTCTGGCCTTTCAACCGCTACTCTTCGATGCAGTTATTTCCTTTCTAGCTTTCACGTAAACCTGTATTATCTCGAATTCACCCGACGAACCACGCTCTGAAAAATGTTTCAGAAGTTTTCCGAAAGAATGCGCGTTCGTTCGGTAAACCCTGGCTTGCAATTTTTCCCATCTCCTGACGCGGCAACTCTGCAGCTTTTGCTTACCTTCGCTTATTTTTAAACGCAATTTCCTATGCTGATCAAGCTACTGGTATAATATGGACTCGGAAACTATTTTGGAAAAGTTTTGAGAACTGGGAATCAAATTCTGAACCGGAAGAGTACTCGGATATTAAACTCTAACCACGCCCAAATTAGATTTTTAAAAGATTGCAGTTTTGAGTGTTTTAAAAATAACTTAACTCGGTTGTCAGTGGACTTAAGGCATTAATAATATTGTGGTATATAACCGTTGTAGAAATTGTGAGCCTCAATTTATATTTAATTAGTCGCTTTTAACTATTATTGGTTCACCGAGAGTATTGGTTTATTCTAGTGAGGTCGTTTAGAATTGAATTTACTTCAATCTTTCCACAAAACGTCAGATATTGAAACCTTTTTTAAATTTTAATTAAGTCGTATAAGTTTTGTTTTATGTGTGGTGGGTCTAATGCCACTTGGTCATACCAAGCATGAATGAGCGGAGCTCTTTCGAATTAAGGTAGAAGTGTGCGCCTTTCGTTGGGAACGAGCACCGTTAAGGTGAAAGTACGACTTTGCTCGAACACACACGACACAACCCTTTTCAGAGGGCGGTTGAACTCATTCATCCATGCGCAAGTCTGAATTTAGATCCAAATCAGAGCCCGACTCATCCCTAATTCAGTACCCCTAGAGGTATAATTTTTCATGGGAACTTGGAGGACTCTGCAGTCACGACATATTTAACGTGCCTGAACTGCCATTAGCCAACACGGCGGTCTTTAATTGAGACGAGGACAGAACCCATGACCTTTCGATTACGTGACTGACGCTTTACCACCCAGGCTACCGTGGCCCGTTTAATGTGTACATGAATCATTTAAGTAGGGGTCAGTCCCATGATGCCCTATTGCTATTTAAAATGTAAATATTGCCACATAAAGAAAAATTACCACGAGTTCAGTGGCCGAATGGTCAAAGCGCGCAATCCAAACCCAGAGTTTGCGCGTTCTATACTCGCCATGGCTGTTATATCCAAAGCATGGATCTTTAGTTTGTTTTCTTAGTTATCGTTTCCTGATTTTCTCTAACATTCTAGACTTTTCTTTGTTATGCAAATTAATTGTTTCTCGAATATTCTGTTCTTGTATAAAAGCTGATACCCACTAGTCGTGGGCAACTTCTCGACCTTGTAATGTTGCAAGTCCCTACTTTCCTTCAATAAACTTGTTAGTTAGTTTAAAGCTGACGGTGTGTTTATTTAAATCTTCGTGACAGTATATAATCCATCTAGTTTCTAAATTTTCTAGTATTTTGAAATTTTTATTCATTTTATAAATGGCTCAGACATGCCATTTTAAGAATATCACTTGCTTAATTATTTGTTGAAACGAAGAAAGCGATTTTAATTTCTGGATAAAAATATAACCGATCGCTTAAATTTACGCAAAAAGAAAATGATTTTAATAAGTTACCGATATTTTATAAAAATCTGCTTGTATGTTTAATTGGTATGATTAAGAAGCCAATTTTCAATTTTGGGGAACGTGTAAAACTTATTTATTTCCAATGATATTCTTATAAGTTATGCTTAGGAGGGTCTGGGAGAGGGATTCCAGCTCAAGTGTCGTCCTCGTCATCTGACCGTGGTTCAAAATGGCTAGACCCGTCCCGAAATAGCCGCATTATTCCTTTAAAACGCGACGTTACTATAACTAAACTAAACTAACCGACCCCTTAGTAGTAATCTTGAAATTTCTACATCAATATGAAGAATTTGGCCCCTAATAATTTAATCTGTATCACATTTCTTTCATATGTGAAATCAAATTTCAAATCTCGAACCCTAAATTCACATCATCTGAATCTGACCAACTTATCACATGGCTTCTTACGTTTTAATTTTATTGATATTTATATTAATTACATTATTTTACTAATAAAAATATATATATTTGTAATATTAATAAAATGTCTATGTTAATAAAAATATATCTATGCTTTATGACATTAAAAAAAAGATTTCATAATTATAGATGCTAACGTTTCCCGGTAATCTGAAGAGTTGAATGTTTTTCTTTTTGTTTTCATAGGAAATAATTTCTAATGAAATGCAAATTGTGTAATTTAGCATATATTCTATACTATTTAATTTAATCAAGCGTTAAGAATGCACATTCGAAAGCCCTTAAATATAGCTTAAACAGATATAATTCGAAGCATGCAATTAATAGACGTATTTATTAACTATTTATGTTTGTATCTTGCGAAATTGAAAGATATTCTTAATTTAATTAATAATTCGTCTTTCCAGTCTAAGAATTAGTCTTGGTAATCTTAGTTGTTTGAGATATATTAATTTTTTTCCTTGAAAATCGTGAATACTTAATTATGATAAATACGTATATTTCGAGCGTGTAATCACTGCGTCGAATATTTATATTATACGTATACTTAACTAATTGTATTAGATGCCAGATAAGTATTCGAAATATATGCATTAATTTGTAATGAATCTGGACGGAAATATCATAATTTCAGAGGTGCTCTCTGCTTTTAAATATGTTTAGGCTGAAAATTTAATTTTCTATCAATTAGCGTCATCCGAATGTTTTAAAGCATTGCTTTCTTAAGTACCTAATCTAATGATCTGAGTAATGCACTTTGTAATCGTAATTGGGAAGATTATTAGGGAGATTTTAATAGTTGTTGTTATTTATATTGACTGATTTTCCTAAGATTGCTTAGAATTAAAATACATCTTCGTGTTGAATGTTTTTGACGCCATAATCTGTTTTGTATAAAATATCATATAAAACAAAAACACATTATTTATCGTTTCAGATGATTTTTTTAACTAAAAAGAGATTAGCAATTGAACCAGACGATTTTTAAAAACCTCTGATATTAATTTTGCCAATAACTAATAGATATTTTTTTCTGATATACTTTGTTATTCTATGCTTTTAAGCTTTTCTTGTGTTCTTCTGCAATTATATTATTCTTGCAATTGTTCTTCTGCAATTATATTATTCTTGCAATTGT
>JAPMOQ010010593.1:1668551-1708719 GCA_026543055.1 Argiope trifasciata | reverse complement strand
TTATTCTTGCAATTGTTCTTCTGCAATTATATTATTCTTGCAATTGTACTTCTGCAATTACATTATTCTTGCAATTGTACTTCTGCAATTACATTATTCTTGCAATTGTTCTTCTGCAATTATATTATTCTTGCAATTGCTCTACAATTCTTGCAATTATTCGTTTACGATTCTGTTATTCTTACAATTGTTCTTCGCTTGAATTCTTTTAAAGCCAATAAAGCTGCTAAAAGATATAGAATATCTGCTAAACTTCTTTATTGAAGAGTATATAAAGAATTTCAGGACATCATTGCAGTTGGTTTTGTTATTGTGCCTACAGCTAGCAAGAACCCAAACGAATGGACCTTTATTGTTTTTCATTGACAACTGTTTTTTACCTACATTCTTTCTTACTTTATTTAATAGCAGACCCTAAAGGTTCCGAGGTCGAAGGTATTTAAAGGCAAACAAAGAAAAAAGAAATTTATAGTCATTTTGTTGATTTAGATTATAGTAAAACATATGTCAACGAAAGACAGCTCTCGTAATCAGCTCTTTCGTGAGTATTGTTCGCCAATAATAAGCAGTTAACTTCTTTATTGAAGAGTATATAAACAATCTCGGGTCATCATTGCCCCTGGTTTGTTATTGTCCCTACAGCTAGCAAGAATTCAAAGGACTGTTCCATTATTGAATTTTTTTCAGTAACTCTTTCTTTCCTACATTCTTTCTTAATTTATTTAATAGCAGACCCTAAAAATTCCGAGTCGAAGGTATATTAAGGTTAGCAAAGAAAGAAAGATGAAAGTTCTAGTCATTTTGTCAATTTTGATAATAGAAAAACAGATCTGTCAAGTTTGAATTTTATCGAAAACTTTGGTTTCCAACTTAGTACGTTTCTTGCGCTAACCGATTCAGTTTTTGTCGCAGCAATATCCAACAACAACAACAAAAAAAATGTTTTCGTTCTATTTTAGTACTAACGAAAGAAAAAAAAATTCTCCTATGCCTTATTTCTGAACCAATGACTGATTTATTTAAGATCCTAAACTTTCATTTTAAATTCAAAACAGCAAAAATTAGATTTCACCGCAAAAGCACTCCAAAACTCCGTTCTTCATCTAAATTCCAGACACTCTTAAAAACGCCTTACCACCGCGCGGACAGTAATGGCAACTTAGGTCAATTTTGGTCCCCGCTGGCTGCAAGCACTCAACAAACTTCATACGACCTCCCTAACGAAATGATCCCTGCCATTTTATCGAGTTTTGCGTCGACTTTTAAAAGGATTTCACTATGCCACGGAATGAAAAAAAAGTCGGCATATATTTTGGAAAAGCGTTCGAAACCATTTTCATTAATTTTCCATCCTGGTTCCAAGTGACGTCGCAGCAGTGAAGCCAGCTCTCGCAGGCTGACAATAGCGCAGGAAAGCCGCCTTCCGGGCCTTAACTAACGGATCGGAAATGACCTTCAATAACAGTCATTTCCGCCTTTTGACAATCGGCTCGTTTCGGAAGAGATGAAGATTTCGGCGCCAGGAATTTTAAAGGCGATTTAGAAATCCCCCCGTTTAAGCTCCCTGCTTAACTTCTTATTCATAGATTCAGGCTTAGGATCCCACGAACTCTCAATGGCTCTTTAGGTTATGTGAATTATGCATAAGATTCGAATGCATCATTATACGGATAATTTTTTTCTTCTTGTTGTTGTTGTGCTTCAAATATTTCATGAAACGAAATAAATATTTATATGAAGAAGCTCAATATTTATGATTATCACGTAATAGGATGAGGTAGGCTGGTCAAGAAGGTTTTAAGTTCGGATGACTGTTTTGAAATGTCTGGTCCAGTTGATGCTCCTCCTGGCATTTGGACTGGACACATTTTGAATATTGTATCATCAATCAAAGTGGTATCAAATTCTAAGACTATGGGATTGCAGATTCAATGTGGTATGAAATTCTAAGACTATGGAATTGCAGATTCAAAGTGGTATGAAATTCTAAGACTATGGAATTGCAGATTCAAAGTGGTATGAAATTCTAAGACTATGGAATTGCAGATTCATAGTGGTATCAAATTCTAAGACTGTGGAATTGCAGATTCCAAAGCGTTTTCACAAACGTTCGATATTGTCTCTGTCCTCCTTGTTGCTTGTTAAATATTATGTCTTGTTCTTAAGTCGTGCTAAAAGTGGACCCACAGAATCTAAGTTTTGAATTTTTTTTTAAAGTCATATCTTGTTTGTCAGACTGGTACAAATGAAATACTGGATAAAAATGGTAACTCATTCTTTTTCACAGGATTATTGATTTTATACCCGTTCCTTCAAATATTTCACTTCATTTGTGGGACCGTTGCACAATAAACATTTTTTCAAGAATAATTTTTTATTATTTCTAACAATGACTTTGGAGATTGTATAGATCCATTTCCAAAGAAGCCGTGGGAAGGGACATTTTACAGATCCATTTGTAAAAAAGCCGCGAGATTAGAGATTTTATGGATCCATTTCCAAAAGATCCACCATATTGGATATTTCACAGATCCATTTCCAAAAGAGTCTTGGGAATGGAGATTTTATTGATGCATGTCCAAACGAGCCATGACTTTGGAGATTTTGCTGATCCATTTCCAAAAAAAGATATTGACTTCGTCTGAGGGTCTGCTTTACTGTAAATTTACTACCATATTCCAAAAATATCAACTTGTCTTAGTAATGGACGAAGGGGCCGCGGTGGCCTGGTGGTAAGGTCTCGGCTTTGGAACCGGAGGGTTTCAGGTTCGAGATTCAATTCCACCGATGAACCATCGTGTGTGGGGGCTCTTGCACGTTAAATCTGTCAGGCCAAACGTCCTCCCACTGGTGTGGTGTGGTGTGGAGAGGGGAGTGCCAGTTCTGGTGTCATCTCATCTTGATTCAAAATGACGAGGTCCGTTCCAAAATAGCCCTCGTGTTGCTTTAAACGGGACGTAAATATAACTAAACTAAACTAGTAATGGACGAAACAAGAATTGTTGGGCCAGTTATGGTTCTAATAATCTTATAACGATTCAAAATTGTGAAGTTCCCTTTTTAAAAAAGAAATAATGCATATCCAAAAGCGGAGTATAAATCTAACGAAATAATATTATCGAATGCACAAAACACTTTCTGTAATAGACGTGTAATTTTCAAAATCCTAAATAAATTTCAGTTCAACTTATTACATCACCACAAGTATATGCATCTAATAAATATGTTAGATTTAGTAAAAACATAGTTATCGTTAAACTAATATACTTTAACGTTGACGATGGCTCTATATTATCCTAAGTAATAGCATATATTGTCTTATCTATAAAGTAAGGATTGATGAATAACAGGAACTAATACATCTTCTGTGATATCAAACATCTTGGTGAATCTGAAGTTTGACTTAAGTTTTTAGAAAAATTAGAACTAGGTTGCCTTTCTTGCGAACTTCTAGGGAAAATATAATCACATTAATGTAAAAATTAGAAAACTTCAATCCCAGTCACAGTGAATAGCTCACTTACCAATAATTTTGAATAATACTTGTAAAAAATATATATGATTAATTTTTTCGTGTATTCACATTCCTCAGCAGTGTCATCCATTAGACTGTCAAATGGACAAATCCTGCCAGCTACATCCTTAGCCATATGCTTAGAGCAGAATGGCTAAGGATGGTTCTTGAGTCAGAAAAGTAAACGTAAGCTAATCGGAAATAGTTTCCCACAGATAAAAAGAAAATTTCTTTTCAATCTTAATATTGCTTATAAATAAAAAATCTCCTATGGAAATCGAATCTTCGAAAATTCAATTTAAATGCATAATTTAGTTTTCTGTAAATTTATCGATAAAAAATAAACGAAACTTATACCTAAACTTTTCAAGTTTGAGAGTTTCGAATTAGAACAGAGCTCTTTTAAAAGAAATCAATCAAAAAAAGAAGAGGGAACGTCTGCTGAATTTGAAGATCAGAGTCACAATCAAAATCTTCTTCATGCAATTGAATGAGTCGGCTTTCATTTTTGCGTCCATCAAATCTTAATCAAAGAGAAAGCTCCCGAATAGACTTGAATGGGAGAACCTTTTCATGTTTATTCCTTCTGGCCGAGGCAAAAAAGGAGGCCTTCCAGCCCAAGAGACCGATTAAATCCGGATTTGTGAAGGGCAGAATAAATCCTTGAATGGGATGGGATTTTTCAGACTTCGCTGAGATTTCTGATGGAATTTCCCTCTGGAGGATGCGAACATCAGGCATTTGCTTTTAATTTCCAGCAGAGAAATAAATGCATTTTTATAGCGTTTTCGTCCATCAAGGCTTAACTTCCAATTATTGAGAAGACAATTTTCCGCCGTCTTTTATCGTTTCTGGAAGTGTTAGCTTTCTCGCGTAGAGACTTGTGGGATTTTAAAAGTTCCTTTCAAATAATTCAGTTGATTTTGTGAAAAGGAAATAAATGTGGTTTAGAATTTCTTAGGACCGCTATAAAATTTAGTTGGATACAGGTCCGTTAAAGTTATGAGCTGAACTAGAAAATATATCCCAAATATTGTTGATTTAAAAGCAGGACTTTAAACTTGAGAATTCCGAGAGAATATTAAACATATCAAGGGATTTAATCACTAGTTTCTTTCATTACCATTCTGAAAGAACACCAGCTTAACAATTCTAAAAGAATACACAAATCTTATATATAAAACTGAATATTTGTTTGTTGTATTTTATGTACTGTCGCACCGTTCTTCCTATTTCGATAAAACATTGCCAAATTATTGATTGATTGCACTTAATATTATTTTTTGGCGGCAGCAAGTGCGGGGCAATATGTATTTCTAAATAAAATTCATTATTTTTGTATGTGAATAAGAATTCATACTATTCCCTATCTTGAATCCTACTCTGGGCATCATTGCTTACAGTCTATTTTATAACAAGCGTGGACAATATTTATGTATCTAAATATGTGAACACCTCCAAATATTGTCCCTCAGAAATATACAGCAAGCGAACTCAAGATAAGTCTTCTTTTTTAAGTCGAACTTACGCTATGACGACTGGAGCTGTTTATCTTACTGAAAGGGGGGATGTTGAGAGGGGTTGAGCAAGCCGAAAACGAAGGAAATGGTTCTTTCTTCGCTGCTCTTGGAAAATGTTTGAATTTAATGAACCCAGTAAAACTCTTTTTCGCAAACTAAGTTTCGGTTGGATTTGCTTCAAATATTATTCTGCAACTACTGAATGTTGCGAGTTATTTTTTTCTTCATCCTATTTACTTTTTTAACGTTCCACCTTCCATGTCTATTACAGTAAGAAAGTTTTTTTCGGAAATAAAATGAAAATTTTTTTCTTCTTTTATCTTTTTATTATTTTTTTCTTTTTGCTTCAACGGTGAAAGGTACCCGTTAAAACTGAGTAAAGGAATGCAACGAGGAATATTTAGTTTTTCTTCATTGGTTGCACAATTATTTTGCGTATGCCCCTTGTAGAAAGATTTGGGTAAAAAAAAAATCGAATAATTCCCTTGGTACGAAATATTCTGGCAATCTCATATTTAGAAAGCTGAAAAAATAATAAGTCTTTCACGTTTTCTTTTCTTCTAAAGTTTCTTTTGTCCTTAATGGAGCTTTGAATGTATTTTTATGGCAGGTATTTTGATGAATTCGACCTTAAAATTTTTATGTGATTATTAGTTTTTTTACAGCAAGAAAGGTAAAATATGTAAAATGAGAGTCACCAGAGTATCACTATAAACTTTTTTAATAAGCTAAATCCACGTCGCACAATTAGAAATGCACTTTTCATTTCAAATCATTGACCCTCGACTCTAATGAAAAAATTATGGCATTGATTTTAGAATAAAATATCCTAGCTAAGTGCCCAAACTTTAATTCTTATCGCATGGTATGTTTTAACTCAACTTCACTTAACTTGCGAGAATAGTGAGACCTCCTCACCAGTATATTTTTAACTTTTTAAAGGCAATTGGATTTTATCCTTTTATATAGCTGTTCTTCAACAATGGACTTGCTTTGCCTGACTGATCTCTCATTTTGATTGCTGCTGTTTTACCGACTTGATTTTTTAATATACCTTAAATATTTTAACTTCTTTGTTGGTACCATTTTATACCATAGGATTGGAGCAGTATAGCCTACTATTGGCTCTTGTGCCATTAAAATTAAGTTAATAAACCATTTAGAATTTAAAAAAACTAAAAAGAAAACTAGTGAATTTGAAAATGTGTTCTTCTATAAAATAAAGTGAGGACATTCTGTGAGTTGCTAAATATCTATCAAATGTTTAGATGTTTGGATAATAAGAATGTTTTAGTTTAAGATATGTGATATAGATAATTATTATTTCGTTTAGCAATAACTGAAAGAACTTTTGATTCATGTTTAAATGACTTAAACAACACTTGTTTGATACCCAATTAATCAACTTTTACCCTAGAGTTACTTGAAATAGATGTAAGGGAATAGATATAACATGTATATGAAACAAAGAAACTTTTGTAAATTTCACAAATATTTTATTTCTTGTAAAGAAGATAAGTAGATATAATAAAGATATATATATAAAACTTCCAAAATTATATTTCAGCACTAGAGAGTTGTAGCCTCTCAGCATATTTAGAGTGCTTAGAACTTGAGGTTCGCAAGAAAAGGTTATATTCACGCGATATATCCTTGTTAGCTAGTTGTATTTTAATCTAGAGGAAACCCATGCTACAATTTTACAGTGCTGAGCGCTTGTGGTTCGTAAGAAAGGATTGCATTCACGCAATATATCCTTATTCGCTTATTATATTTTAATCTAGAGAACAACCTGCATCGTATTTCCAGTTCAAATCGCGCTTGTGCTTTGCTGGAAACTTTTATATTCACTTACTATATCCTTGTTGGCTTGTATTTTAATCTAGAGAAAAAAACGTACATTTTTAGTGAATAACACTCTCGAGGTTCGGAAGAAACGCTTAGATTCAGGTGATATATCCCTGTTCTCCAGTTGTATTATGTAAAAAACCATAAGCATATTTCTAGTGCTTATGTCTGGTGGTTCACAAGAATCGAAACGCCTCAGGCAAAATGTACTTGCTCATTAGTTGTATTTTAATCTGGAGAAAAGTCAATCAGTATATTTCTCGTTCTTTGCGTCTGAGGTTCGCAAGAAACAGTTAGATTCACATGATATATCCTTGTTCGCTAGTAATATTTTAACCTAACGGAAAATCACGAAAGATATTTCTAGTGCTTAGCACTTTGAGATTAGTAAACAATATTCGATTCATATGATATAACTGCGTTCTGTTATTGTATTTTAATCAAGGGGAGAGGGAATCACACAGTATATTTCTAGAAATTAAATGTTCGAAATTCGTAGGTAACAGTTAAAATCATATAATACAGCGATGTTTGCCAATTATATTAGTGAAAAATTGCATATTCTTAGCATTTTAATTACTTGATATTAGAGATTGATTCTCATGATACAATTTTTTTCGCCAAGTGTATTTCAAACCAAGTAAAACCACGCAACTAATTTCTAGCACTTAGTGCTTTAGGTTCGCAAGAAACTCTTAGATTCCCTCAATACAACAATATTCTCCAATTGTATTTTAAACTAGCTGGAAATCACGCAAAATATTTTTAATTTTTAGCACTGGAGCTCCGTAAGTAAGATTCTATTTATATATTTCGATATTCGATACAACAATGTCCTAATTATATTTTAAATTAAGAAGAAAACCACACGGCCTTGTCTAGAGTTTAAACGCAAAAGATTCGTAAGTACCAGATTTATATGGTATAACTTGATTTCCTAGATGTATTTCAACTTTCACAACATATTTCAAGTACTTAAACTCTCGAGATTCTTTATTAATGGTTAGATGCACAGGATTTAAGGATGTTCACCAGTTGTATTTTAAACTAGAGAAAATCTCTCAGCATATTTCTAATATTTAGTGCATAATCTAAGATTAATTTTCCATGATACATTCATACACGTTGGTTGTATTTTAAGTTAGATAAAAAACCTCAAAACCTATTTCTAGCACTTCATAATAAACTCCTGAAAATCCTCATTATCTAGAATACCCTCGAATGCTTTTAGCTTTTCATTGACATAAATTGTTTTCGTTTAAAACGATGTTAACAAGCTTAAATATCGTTACATATTAAATTTTATTAAAATAGTTACAAAACATTCTACTGTATTTATATCATTTCCCCTCTTTTGATGTTTACAAGAAATTTTGAAAACGCATTTAACAATGTAACTGCTTAGAAATAATCGTTTGTTTGTATGAAGTTTAACAATTTTGAAGTGTTTACAAGTAAAGTGATTTTCTGAAAGAAAAGGTATGTCTTAAAAATATCTTCCAATAGATTGTACTTTGAAGTATCTTGTTAATAATCATAACCTTCTGAATTTAATTATAAATGTCAGTTAATCGAATTTTTCTTTAAGTTTTACGAAAATGAATTAAATATTTGACTTACAATCTGTATTGACTTTTCTTTCAATTAATATAGAAAAAAAACTTCAAAATATTGTTGACCTTATTATTTGACCTTCTTTCAAAAAAGTTTCTCAAATATTTAAGCGTTAAATATTTAAGTATTTGATTTTGAAATTATATTGTTCCTTATCTTATCATCAACTTTAAATATTAATTTTGATCAAGATATTTTTCAGCAAATGTTTATTCAGATTAATTTAAAAATTTGACATTCAATTAAGAACATTTTATAGAACTGTTGCTGAAATTTCGTAGAGAAATTAAAAAAGAATTATTATAAAAAGGTGCAAATCAGTTTCATTATTATTGAATTAAATCTTAATGAAATAGATAAATTGTAAAAATGTGTTCTTAATCACGTTAAATTTATGCGGCTCCTTGAAATAGAAAATTTAATTAATTCAAATTCTATTACTGTGTTACAAAATTTATTTCAACAATTTAATTTTTGGTGAAAAATTTGATCGGTATATTAATAGATATTAATAAATTTCTTATTAAATTTTGAACAGAATTCAAAATGGAATTTAATCATTTGATTGGCCGTTGCTTAAATTGTGTTTTTCAAAGACATTTGAGTGTGAAACCAAGTTGCTTTTTTAAATTAAAATTTAGTTTAAACACATGAACAATTCCTATATTTCTCTGATAATTTTGTCACTATAACTAATTTATTGCAGAAACTGACTAAAGAGGAATATTTTTTTTTATTTTCAATAAATATAAGTATTGTAAAAATTAATTTTACACCACAGGACTTTAATTCAGAGACTATTCGCTAAGCTTAATTTTTTTTTATTGAGGTTGATAACTAGGAGTTAATACTGGACATAGTTATTGCACTTTATATTTATACAAATTTCTTGCAGTAGGAAATTTAATTCATTCAAATTCTATTAGTGCATTATAAATTTATTTCAACAATTTATCCCCTTAAGGGAGGGAGGGAGGCACCTTCGAAGGAGGATGAGATGAATGGTAGTGGAATTCACCATTCTGGAGGGTACACGGAAAATGTAGAGGGCTGACTCCTCCCATCGATGATGGAACTTACCTCCTTAAGGAAGAGTTGTACCTTGGTCAGTGATGGCCCTTATGCATCAACCATAATTCTAGATAGTGTTGCTGTTGCAGTGATCCGATCATTCAGTAATATTTATAAGTGTGCCTTCAGGCGTGTTGGAGAGACAGTGGTACAACTTAATTTTTGATGGATGATTTGATTATTCGGCTTCAAATTTATGTACATATATATGTAGGAATTGGGTGGGACAGAATGCCCATCCAACCACATTTAGTTCAGTGTCTAGGGTCACTGAATGAAGAAAAAAGAAGCTTTTGAACATGAAAGAAATTTATTTACAGTAAAGAAAAAGACATTTACAATTACGACAGGACTATTTACAATAGAGAAAAGAAAAAAAGTAAAAAGGAATTACTTATAGATGCCGCTAAGAGTTGTTTCATGGCGTTTCGTTTTCTAAAGATACTTGACCGAACGACGATGACATCCTCTCTAGTCCCCGTCCGGCGAGCGAATGCGCAGTTCGCCTTTTCTCGAATTCTTACGTCACGCGTTTTGGACTTTGGTTCAGCCATATCTAGCAATACCCGTGGCGACATCTATTGCAACAAATTGGAAAAATATTTAACAGCAAAACTAAATATTTAACAGCAATGGCCGCTGATCAAATCTCTACATATATATAAATATATAATATTAAATTTTCAAAAAAAGTTTATTCTGAAACTACTCTTTGAAATTTAACATTTAATTTCAACTTATGTGCGATTCTTTTAATTTATTTTATTTTTATTTATTTATTTTGTTAATCTTATAGAAATAATTAACTCTTTAAGAATTGATAAAAGATATTCCTTCCTCATTATTCTCATAAAATTTATCACAGTATTGAAAAAATTAATTTCATAATTCAGGGACTGCGCGCTAAGTTTTATTGTTTTGGATAGGTTAATAACTACATATTAAATAAGAGTTATTGCTTGTTGTCCTTATACAAATTTCTTGAAATAGAAAACTTAATAATTCCAAATTCTGTTAATGTTTGTAAAAATTATTTCAATAATTTAATTTCTGCTGAATGATTTGATTATTCAGCTTCAAATTTATTTAAAGGTACATTAATAGTAATTAATAAATTTCTCATTAGATTTTTTGAACATTGGTTATAGTCAAATTACACTTTGAAATTTAACATATAATTTCCACACATGTATAATTCCTTTTTTGTGCGTGTTAATTTTATATCGATAATGAACTCATTCAAGGAATTGGCAAGATAGATTTTTTTCTTAAAAAAAGGATAACTTTATTGTAAAAATTAATTTATATAATGGAAGTTCCATTCAAAAAGTTAGGCACTAATTTTATTTTATTTTTTGCGCAATTAATACCTAGGAATTAGTGCAGATCATATTTATTGTGTGTTATATTTATACAAATTTCTTGAAATAGATTTAATTAATTGGAATTATGTTATTGTTTTACAAAATTTATTTCAATAATTAAATTTCTGTTGAATGATTTGGTTATTCAGCTTCAAATTTATTTACAGGTATATTAATTATAGGTAATATATTAATTATAGGTAATATTATTAAATTTTTAAACAGGGTTTATAACAAATTACTCTTTGAAAATATTTCGTTTCAATAATGCACAATTCCTTTATTTTTCTGTTCGCTTTATAAAGATAATAAATTCATCGCAAGAATTGACACGAGAGATTTTTTTTAAATTTTCATATTGCAAAAATTAATTTTATGTAAAGAGACTTTAATAAAGAGGCTGTGCGTTGAATTTTTTACTTTTACGAGGTTAATAACTAGAAATTAATTCAGAGTTATAGCACATTATGTCGATGTGAATTTCTTGAAACAGAAAATTTAATGAATTAAAATTTTATTAGTGTATTAAAAATTATTTCAACAATTAATTTCTGGTGAAGGATTTGATTATTCAAGTTCATTTGTATACAAGTGCATAAATAGATATTTTTTTCGATTTTTGAACAGAGTTTGTAAGAGAATTTGATCATTTAATTAACTCTTTGAGAATTTGATTATTTAATTAATTTTGTTAATTTACTCTTTGAATCAACATTTAGTTTAAACGCATGAACGTTTCCTATATTTTTCTATTAAGGTACTCACGATAATCAATTCAATGTAGGAATTCACAAGATATTTTTTTATTTTCGTAAAAAAATATCGCTGTATTACAAAAAATAATTTTATATTATGGGACTTTAATACAGTACTTTGCATAAAATTTTATCGTTTTGGGGAGGATAGTAATTAAATTATTTTTAACACTTGTACAATTCCATCATTTTTCTGTTAATTGTATAACGATAATTAATTCCTTGAATATAACGTATTGTAAAAATTAATATTTTATTACAGGACTTTAAACTTAACTCAGTCTTTGAATGAGTTTTTGCCAGTTTAATAACCAGAAATTAATTCAGAAAAGTCTTATTGCCCGTCATACTTACGCAAATTTCTTAAAATAAAAAAAAAATAAAAAATGAATTCAAACTCTATTAATGTATTAAAAAATTTATTTCAACTATTTAATTTCTGGTGAATGATTTAACACTTCAGATTCAAATTTATATACAGGTATATTAATAGATATAATTAAATTTCTTTTGAGATTTTTGTTCAAAGTTTATTATCAAATTACTCATTGAAATTTGAAATTTAATTTCAACACATGTACGATTCCTATAAATTTCCTTTAATTTTATAAAGATAATTTATTCATCACAAAAACTGACAAAAAGTAGATTTTTATTTTCATAAAAATTAACACTGTGTTACAAAAATTTATTTTACAGATAGAGATTTTAAATTCAGAGACTATGAGTTGAATTTTATTGTTTAGGAAGGAGGAGGGTACTAAATAGTTTAATTTAATTCAGAACAGAATTTTTGTACGTTATATTTATACAAATTCCTTGAAATAAAAATAATTAATTAATTCAAAGTATTACAAAATTAATTTCAACACATTTATTTCTAATAAATGATTTGATTATTCAGCTTCAAATTTATATACAGGTATATTAATAGATATTATTAGATTTCTGATGAGATTTTTGAAAAGAGTTCATAATCAAATTTTTCCTTGAAATTTAACATTTAATTTCAGCACATGTACAATTCTATTATTTTTATGTGAATTTTATAACAGTAATTGCAATAACTAAAAATTTTTTTTTCATCAAAAATATCACTATATATCTAGAATTAATTTTAAATAATTGGGCTTTATTTTAATTTTCATAACAAATTCATTGCAAGAATTAACGATAGAATTTTTCCATTTTATTAGAATAATTAATTTATATAATGGTCTTTCATTCAGAATGAAATTCATTTTGATTTTATTATTTTCACAAGATTAATAACCTGAAATTAATTCATAACAGAATTATTGAATATACATGCTATCTATATAGAAGGAAGTATAGTAAATTATTCTAATAATTAATTATAACTGCGCCACTGGAATACATTGCCATGAAGCACGGACAGCATTGTTTGGCATTCATATATCTCAGGACAATATCCTGGCATCGAAAACCGATTACAGAATTGTATGAACATGCAATTACAGATACTAGATGCTTTGTTGTTAACTTAATGCAGTTTGAATTCAATAATATTGCGATTTCTAGTATACATAAATTTGTGGCTGTGCTTTTGGGTTGAATTCTATGGTTGGATAAATGCCCAAAAAGTACGCATGACTATTTCACAAACTGAGACCATAAGCGATTTATGGACCATTTATCAACAACATCCAGTTATTTGGAAGCAGATGTTGATAAAATATATAAATGTTATTCACTAATAAAGTTGATTAACACTATTGTTTCAACTTATTCGATTTTTGTTTATTATTTAAATTATTTCCATTTTGCGATATTTTAGATCAGTAATTTATGATAGATAGATATGAAACATATTTTTATTTTCTCATATACATCAATGTTTTTCTGAAAATGATAATTCAAATTCTTTGATTTAAATCAATGAAATTTGTTATTAGTTTTTTGTTTTAGTTTCTTAGTAAATTTATGCCAAATTTTAAACGAATTTCATTAGAGAGGATACATGATCTCAAATGTTCAAATACAAATCAAAATGACGAAACTTAAACAACTAAATCAATAAAATTTGGAATAAATGTCAATGTGCTTTTGTACATACTAATAAATAAAAATGTAGTTTTGAATAAATGTAAACTCATTGACTTAAACCCAATTTTCGATATATTTCTGTCAAATTTTGAACAAAATCCATAAGAGGAAATACGTCTGGTCAAATACAAATGAAAACTCTTACTACGAAATGTTAACAACTAAATGAATAAAATTTGATAAATAGTTTTACCATCTGAAGTAAATTTCCGTGGTAGGTTTTTAATAAAACATGTGAAAATAAACGGTCTATATTTCGATTAAATTTAAATTCATTAACTCAAAAATTGCGTAGATAAATTTGGCACATAGTTTTTTTTAGCATGTAACCATAACTTGGGCCGAATACATCCAATTGTTGAATATCCACCGATGGGTATTTCTACACACATGCAAATGCAATGAATCAAAACAGCAGCAACCTAGATAACTACAAAATGTAACAACCCAGATAATAACGACAAAATACAATAATTTAGATTATTTCTAAAAAGGTTTTGATGCTAAAATTGTCTTTCTGTGTCGTATTTTAGTGTTAATCGTTCAAAAGAAAGTCCGAAATATCTGCTCCATTTTCTGCACTCTATTTCGGAGCAGAGTGTTTATGTGCAGTGTTATGTTATAGATAAATATGGCACACTGTTGTTTTGGCATGTGACCATAGTTTGAACCAAATGCGCCCAATTGTTGAATATCCACCGATGGGCATTTCTACACAGATGCAAATGCAATGAATCAAAACAGCAACAACCTAGATAATAATTACAAAATGTAACAATCTAGATAATAACGACAAAATACAACAACCTAGATAATAACGATAAATATTCGATAATTTTTCCTTTAGAATATGCACAATTTTATTTTTATTTTTCAGGAAATGTCTGTTATTATCAGTTGTCGTAACGTTCCTCTTTAATTATATAATTGGGAATTGAATCTATAATCTTAACGGTAATTTGCTTGCGAATTTTTAAACGGCGTTGAGTAAAATGTCTTCTACATTATAATCGCATTTCCATTTATTGAAATGAAGTCATGAAGTCAAGTATCTTATTAATGGGGTTTCAATTTCTTTGGAATGTAATATTTATCATTTATATTATTCTATCTTCTCTTTTGGATAATAGATGGCGATGTTTTATTAAATGCGCTTCCCACAGTGCATTGTGATTATAAATAGTGAGATGAGAGACTGTTTTTCTAAGATTACGCTTGTTAATGTCTTGTCTTTCCTTTTTCTGTTTGGTTTGAGTGAAATGTGATCGTCAAAGAAATGACCCCGAAAACATACGTTCTGCCACTTTCATTGCACGGATCATAATGATCCTCTTTCCACCTATAGTCACCACCTTCATATCTCATTTCCTATATTATTAGGAAATTCATTTAGTGATAAGCAAAGCAAGAATTACAATAAGCGATAGCGATATATTCCAAAAGAAAACACGAAAAACAAGTATCAAAATACAATCAAAGCATATTCACAAACAGCAAAAAAAATCAAAACACAAAATCAAGCAGCAAATAATTATTGGCTAATCACAAAATCACAAGACTGCCACAAACAATTGCTCCAAATGCACTTAGAAAGTTCAATCTACAATTAACACTCCAAATAGAAAATAAACTTTTCCTGTGAACAATTCTTCAACTTTTATAGGTTAATACCGGATATAGAGTTTTCTAGAAGGATCTGTGGATCTCAGTTCCTAAAAGAAAGATACATTGTATTTTTTGTGAAACCCTTATTTTTATCGACAAAGTAATAGATATTTTTGTGAAGTCGCTAAAAACATACCGTTTTTAGCCTAGATACAAGAATGATTGACGTACCTTTATTAAAATATGTAAAAACCTCGTTTTCTTGCTAATCTTATACACAGTTTAGTACACAGTTTCTTGCTAATTCAATACACAGTATTAAATATTTATAACACCGTGTATCACGTTACAAATAGTTTAAGCTATGAATTTGAATCTACACAAATAACCTAAACTTATAAAATAAGTCTATATTAACTTACGCGTTTTTTAGATAAGACAAATGCTAACTAGATCCGATGACAACATTTATATAAAAGAAAAAATGTATATATAAACAAAAGATTCTGTTAAAAAAATTTTCCTTTAATAATTGCTGCAGATAGTTAAAGCTACAGACTGTAATGATAACTATCAGAAACAGATGTTGCCATTTTGCGAAAAACAAAGAATAGTTTTAATAATTAAGTAGGCAAAGAACAGGAAATGCAGATGACTGGAAGTTTTATCTCGAAAGAGACTATCATAAGTCGTTTCACCAAAAAGTCTTTTTTTGGTCAAAACATCATTAATCTTTCCTTTTCTCATTTCTACAACGGAAATAAAAAATAATTATTAAATAATGAGATGATGAAAAAAAGGATAAAAGAAGAAATGTTATCATAAGTTGTTCATCCGTCCTTACTTATTTTTATGAAAAATAAGCAATTAATCTTTTTCGTCCCGTATCTGCACGGCTAGGTACGAGAAAGATTGTTCTTTTAAATGTCAGTTGACGTGAGAAGTGAAATTTTTGGTCGACTCGTGCAGTTTGGGTGGCGATATAAAAAATTATTTTTTTTATATCTAAAATATCTCTGTTTTTAAGAAGAGTTTTATCTAATACTTGCTGGTACCTGGCACGTTGCTGCAGCAGAAGAAATAATTTAGGAAATATCGTTTGAATTTGAAATTGTTATCTTGTTTCATTAAGAATAATAAGAAGAATGATATTTATTTTCTTGTTGGAAATGAATACATTTATTGAAATTGAAGGATATATAAAGGAGAGGCATAAACAGTATTTATTCTATTTTTATTATTCTATTCTACAAACAAATATTCATTTTTATGAATTAGATTCTTGTATTATTTTAGAATAATGCTTGTGTGTGTTTCCAGAATGGTAATGAAAGAAACTATTTATTGTTTCACCTGATTAGTTGAATATTCGTCCAGAATTCTGAAGTTTAGTGTTAAATATGTGATTAAAATGTTTTTCTTTAAAATTGATTAAACATAGAAAATATATTTACTCTATAAAATCTTTAATATAGTTGAAAAGATAATTTTTTAAAAACTAAGATGGCACAAAAATTTTTTCATTTTATTTGTAAAAAAATTTTACGTACAGTCTTTACACCAAATATTCAGATTTATATTAAATTTTGAGTAAATTTTCAAGAGTTAATGCGAAAAACGCTAAAATTTTATTAAACGTTTAGTTAAAATTTCAATCCTATAGAATTGCTTCCCCGAAAACTTTCTCTAATAAAAATTATTACCTCAGGAAAAGACTTACATTGCATGTACGTACAATAACTGTGAAATACTCACATCGAGCTTGAATTTAACATCAATAGTCAATCTGTTGTGTCTCTTGGCGAGTTATTTGATTATTAACTTATGGACAACAGATGTGGAAAATATATCTGAAAATATTTTTTATACTTTGGATGATTGTATTGTGCCTATGACCACCTTCACGTCAGTGCAAGCAATATGTTGTTGAAATTTTATCGGAATCGGATGAATGGTACTCCAGCGCATTAGAGACATATAGTAAAACATTCTTTTTTATTTTTATAAATAAATAGTAATTAATGCATGTACGTGCAATACCTGATAAAAATACATTTTATTGTTAATTATTATAAATTAAAATTGAATGTTTAATTTGAAATAATTTATAACTATACTTACATGAATTTATCTCTGAATGGTTTAAAGAAAAAGATTTCTTATATAACATAAACATGTCAATTGTTACTTCACCGTATACATAATGTACAAAATTTAGTGGTCAAAATATTCGATCTTGAAATTATGATGAATCTCCTCGTTTTATACCTTCATGAATTAAAAAAACACATTTTTGTAAAAATCGTGTCTTTTTTTGACGAAGATAAATGTATTGCTTTGAGCGAAATGATTGAAATTTCATGTACAGTCTTTACACCAAATTTGCAAATTTATTTTAAATTTAGAGTAAAATCTCTTTAAAAAAAGTCCGTCTATCTCTTCGATTGTAAGTTAACGCTATAACTACAAAAGAAAGATAGCTAGATAGAAAAGATACAGACATCTAAATTTTGGGTCAAAACCAAGATAGGGTTGACTGTCTTTTGGTCTGTATTTTCAGAAACATGTAAGCAAAATTAGGTATTGGATTTTAGAATTATGAGTGTACTTTCGTTTTAAATCTATATTATAATCGATTATGAAAAATGTGCCCACAGTATAAATTCAATTTTCGAATATTTTTAACCTCACATACCATGGATTACTTCCTAAAACATTGCCCAAGGATGACAGGATTGATTCAATAAATATTTAATTTGCGCTAAAAGCTAATATTTCGTAACTATCGTACGTCAATGTCATGGAAAGTGTTCTCTGGCATGACAGATTTATCCCAGAGTATGTGAGAAAGTTTTGTGGAGACTACTCCCTTTGGTTTATTATATTATTGGGCTAAAACATTTCAAGAACCTCTTTTATCGAGAAAAAATTAGCAGACAGAGAGATTAGATTTAGAGCCTATTCATTCAGTATTCTCTTGAGCAAACAATGCATTATTCTTATTCTGTTAATTATTTGAGTGCAATTATACATTATTCGTACTGTATGAAATGTTGAATGGGAGCTTCCTTCTGCCACATCCTTTAATATCTTCCTGTATTTCCTCTGCACTTTTTCGGAGCTTGAGAATTGTTGTCTTATAAGAAAATTATAAAAAGTGTGAAAAGTATACACTATAAGATGTCCTAAAAGATATTTTTTATTGAAATATAAAAATCTGAATATTCGCATCTTATTGCGAGGTTAAAAGTTGAAAAGCTTTCTCAATTGCGCAATGCCACATAAAGAAAAAAAATTAAAAGACCGATTCTTTTTTCAGTATTTGACCATAACTATACAGATGACTGCTCGTATTTTTTATTGATCAAGTATTTGTTCTTCATTAAAATAATTTTCTTCATAGTTTCAGTCAGTCTCATTTCCTCACGAATATTTAAACATCTGCTTTAGAAATCTATCATCTGTCAGCCTCTTTTTTCGTTGGAACTCGTATTTCTCACCACACCATTATTTAACAGCAAGAGAGAAATCATGTGTTTCGCTGAAAGACTCCAAAACAGTTACTGCATTTGATTGAGTCCAAATGTAAAGCTGCGTTGGAATGGATTCAAAACATCTTTTATTTTGCTATCTTTCATTGCACGATTTCTGTTATCACACTCTTTCTGTGTCTGCAATTTGGAGATCTGCCCAGCTAAAGGGAAGATATTTAATATTATAAATAGGCTTAACTTGTGTATGTCATCATGAATCTTATTTTGTATCTTCATGGTCACAAGCGTGTTTTTTTATTGGAAATACAATTTTTCTTATTATTGTTTTAGAATTTTTACATCTAAGCATCTTTGCTCTAGTTGTATGAGGGTTGGTACTTTTATAGTGCCAACTATATATTTACATGGAATAAAAAAATGATTCATATACCCATGTTTTACAGTCCTTCAATATAGTCGTCAGCGTTGTGTACAGCCCATTTCCAATGATGTGAAAGTCGAAGAACACTTGTAGCTGCGTCTGTTCTGTTGATAGCTCGAATGGATCGGTCTACCACCGCAAAAATCTCTGGATGGTCTGCTATGGGGAAAAGCTCTGCTTTAGGATGACACCATCACAAGCGTACCAGAGAATCAGCATAACTTTCACATTGGTGGAGTTCTGAAGAAATTTCGAACATTTTGTTGACCCGTAATGACACCATTCGATGGACTGGTGTTTCAGTTTTGATTGGTACGATCTGGCCCAAATTTCATCCAGTTTAATGATTCTGCTGTATGAACTCCACTGCTGCAGTTCAATTTTTATTCAACTTCGTTGTTCTTGGTTCGAAAACATCCCAACAACACTTACGTTAGACCACAAGCTAATACAAGGATCAGTTATTTTTTGGTTTGGTTGCATGGCGTTTTTACAACAGCGTTGGTACTATTAAAGTTCCAGCCCCCGCCTTATTTAAAACTAATATACAGAAACCTTGTAAATATAGTAATGGAGTATTTTGTGAGTACTGTAGAAATCAGTTAACATTATTTAATTTGGTTAATCAGTTTTATTTAAGGCAACTATGGTTCAATATGTACATCTACTATAGTTGGCGCTCGAAAGTTAATTTGTAAACCTTTAGTATCAGACAAAGATCTGCTAACAAAACGGTCTAAATAAAGTAAATAATTATATTTTTATTTAATTTGAGTCAATAAATGCTCTGATTAATTAGGAATTTTAAATTTTTGCATATATTTTCTGCTCTGTGAATAATTTTTGACAAAATATTCTTGAGACGATAATATCTTGAAAGTCAAACTGCAATCAATTTAATCAATCATGGATGCTAACCAATTTATAAAAATTTCAGTATCACTATTCTATAAAAACAGGAGATTATGGACCAAATTAATCGGCTGTCTTAAAAAAGTCAATAATCTCCCAGAATTTCTCAAGAGTGATTGGCTTAGATTATGAAAATATCAATTGTTCTAATATTGTAATATTCAAAAAATAATAAATCGGTCTGATTTGAATGCAAAAGATAGATACGTTTATATATTTGTTTAAAAGTTCTAGTATCAAGAATATTTCGAAAAATACGATTCCTTAGGACCAAAGGATGGTCTAAAATTTGAATTTCATAATTTTTGAAATATATTTATAAACTGAAGAATATAAAATATTATTATTAACAGCCTTTATATTATTTAAAATTAAAGCTTAAAACTGAATTTTTCATTGAGTCCGTGAAATTTTTGTTATATAATTCTTTGAGATATTATAAATTATTAAAATTATTCAATAGTTTACATCAGACTTCAATGGCAAGCAACTCTCCATTTAGTTCTCATATTTTTTATATAAATAGATAATACCTGATTCAGCAAAAAAGTCTTTACATTAATTGCAGTTTTATTTTTTCCTCTTTGATTTAAAACTGAATTTTAAAGGTTCTGATTGAAAATTAGCCATGCATAGAACAATGATCAGAAAGACTTTAGGCTTATAATAGTATATGTGACTATCAAAATTTGAATCATAAAAAATATTTTGTTTAATAAACTTATTACGAGTTATTAAACAAATAACTCGTAATAAGTTACATAATATATTAATAATAATAATAATATAAGTTACATAATATATTAATTGAACATATTAGCGAGCATTAATATAGGTTAACCGGCTAGTCGCCACAGGCTGCTAGGGCAATAATTAATATTTTTTCTCGCAAAACCTTTCTGTTCCTTGAAATATACATCATAGAAGAAATGGGCTGTTCGATTTTACGAAAATTCAATGCACCGTAGATTAAATAGGGCTGAATACAAATTCATTTTTTAAAAAGTGCATCCCAATATTTGAAAATCCAGGTACATTTGCATTTAAAAATATTTAACATAAAGAATTGGTATCTTATATCTCTTTCTTATTTATAAAGTTTTTACTAAAATAAAATTCCAAAATAAATTGCTTTTCTTAGTATATAGTTTATATAATAATTTCGGCTCTGTATTTTAGGAAATGAAACAATTTCTGAAACTGGGTCATTCAAAGAACTATAAAATTTCCCAAATTATTTTATCAAAACTATTTTCTACGGAAAATTTCTCGTTTCTTCATTCATTTCGTTTTTCCTCTTTCAAAGTCCTCTTTCAATTTGAAAGCTATGGAATAAAACCAGGAAAAACAATTCCTTGATACATTTGTCAACATTATAACGGAAGACTGTTTCTTTTTTATCCCTATAAACACGCACATATACATTGTATCTTTAGCATTGGCTCATAGATGGTGTATTTCAATCATTTCGGATATAGGATGTTCATTTAAATTCATGATACATCAGCAATTCACAATTTTCTCAAATGACTTGAATTATCATTTCAACAATTTATTTATAAACTTATAACTAGAATAAATTACATAATATAATAATTGAACATATTAGAGAGCATTAATACGGACGAACTGGCTGGTTGCCGAAACTTAAAAACTTTCAAAATAGTGTTAAAATTTTATAATTTGTTTATTTTTTTCTGTATGTCTAGTCTCATTGTTAAAAAAAGAGAGATTTACTGATATTTTAATGCTGCATAGACGTCAGGTCAGTAACTGCCTGCCTTCGAGACAAAAGTAAAGGTTCTAGAAAATATTAGAATTATGGTAATGTCTCTCTCAAAAATTAAGTTCAAGATTTTTCAAGATTATTCGATGTGAAGTTGGATAATATAGGTAAAGCGAAGAGCTTATGGGAATGAATCAGTCAAGTGTTTTTTTTAGAATGATGATCAGGTATCGAATTCTATAATTGTATTCTGTTAATTGGAAACTGCTAAGAATTGGGTAGGTAAAATTTGGTACTTAATTTTAGCATCTAAAATATAAATACTTCTTGCTTATAGAACAAAATCTGTCAAACTGTTGACCGTTTATCATTCTGCAGTTTTGCATGAAGGTAAACGCAATGACTTAAACGAGGAAATAATATATGTTATGTTGGGACTACAACTGTTCTTTTTTTGTCTCATTTAGGTATCACTAGCCGATGAAATAGTTTCAGTAATACATATTTCCGCGATAGATTATGTAAAAAAAAAATAATAAATTCAAGCGAAAGTTCTATATTTCATAACTACTTTTCGCTAATGTCATGCAAGGTATTCGCGGCCTAACACAAATTCTACTATTTTATGCGGTGGTAAGACTTTTGTGAGAGAATATGCTTGAAAGTATCCTGGAAACTATCCCATAGATTTTCTTCCTTTGCCAGATAACTAAAGAGTGTCCAAAAAATAAAAAAATAAATTTTCTATCATTCGAGCATTAAAGTATTGACAAACCTATTTAAAAAGACCATTTGACAGCTAATAGTTTAGGGTTAATAAAACTGGAGAATTACACGATAAAAAAGCGTGTTCTTATTATTTAACATTTCAAAGATAATGTAAGTCTGGCTGCTACATTTCGTAAATTTGAAAACTGGACCCATAGATCGCGTTCTTTAGCACCATTGGATTTCTTTTTATGGGTTATTTGAAGTTAAAGGTTTCCAGCATGCCCTGCAATCACGCGTGAATTGGAGGAGAAATTCTACGCTGTGTCAACAAATTTCAGCCATAATTATACAAAATGGTTATTGAAAATTTTAAGAAAAGAGTGTGTATGTACTTGAAAAGTCTTGGATGCCTGCGTGTTATTGCATACATTACCCGATTCAATGTACTTTACGAATCAATAAAAATATAACAGCTTAAAGAGAAAAATGCGAGTGTGTTTTATTTAATTCAAATTTTGCTTCAACTCATTATTTTATTGAACAATTCTCTATTTTTGCTAACCCAAAGCTATCAGTTGTCAAATGATTTTTTAATAGGACTGACAACTTTTTACTTAACGAATGGTGATAAATTCTATTATTCCGTTAATGCTGATACACTATTTATCTTAAACTATTCACCTATTTCTACCAAAAAAAAATCTTATTGAAAACTAATCTATTCTAAATAAATACGACAAAAGAAGAAATAACCACACCTCACCAATTAAATTCCATGTCTTAGCATTGCATAAATTATCTTTCTATTCAAATTTAATAATTTACACTTTTCACATTTAAGTTATAACTAATTTCAACGATCCTCAAGCGCTGACGAGACGAAATTATTCTTCTAAATTAGCCGAAACGGATGCCTTATATGCTGCAATTTTACAGCCAACCCCTCCTACCCCCTCCTTTCTTCAAAGATTTCCGATAGTGGAACACCCTTCCTTTAGTTCGCAAAATCCTTGGTGGTATCTGTTTCCCGTAATTATGAATTAATGAATAATATTAATTTGTACACTAGTTCAGAGGATGAAAGGATGCCTGGAACGATCAGGTCGGTAGGTTAAGTTTGCCTAGATTAGCATTTTCTTTTCTAGTCCGTCAATAAACGGGTATGAATATTTAAAAATTGCTCTGGAGAGTTTCAGGTGAAGCGGCATTGCTGCGTTTGTTGAATTTCATCTCCAAGATCATGACTGGAACTCGGAAAAATGTTTGATCCGAAATTTTATCAATAATCTTCACTTGGAAGGGTTAATATGCGATGATTAAAATGGAAAATGCACCTTTGTGTTAGAAAATTTCTTTTTATCAAGAGCGTAATATTTAGTGTGATTACTTAAAGGTTTTGAAAGAAGGAGTTTTATTCCTCAAAGATTGGAGTGGATTCCACCAGGAATGTCGTGTGATTATTTGAATTTTTGAAAGAAACTTTTTATTTCTCGAAGACTAAAATGTATTGAATTTTCGGAGTAATTCGGTTTAATAGTACAGCGGTGAAGTTAAAATTAATGTTGAAATTATTAACTTAATGAATTAAGGTTAATAGATTGAACGATGGAAGCTGCGTTTGTTGAATTGCAGCTCCAAGATGATGATTGGATCTCGAAAAATGTTTTATCCGAAATTTTATCAATAATCTTCTCGGGAAAAGGTTAATATGCGATGATTTAAATGAAAAATGCACCTTTGTGGTAGATAATTTTTTTTATATATAAAGAGTGTAATATTTAGTGTGATTACTTCAATGTTTTGAAAGAAGGAGTTTTATTCCTCAAAGATTGCAGTGGACTTCAGCAGGAATGTCGAGTGATTATTTGAATTTTTGGAAGAATGTTTTTTTTTTATTATTATTTCTGGAAGATTAAATTGTATTGAATGTTCGTTGTAATTCGGTTTACTAGTACAGCGATGAAATTAAAATTAATATTGAAATTATTAACTTAATAAGTTGAGGTTGATAAATTGAACGACGGAAGCTGCGTTTAATGAATTTCATCTCCAAGATCTTGATTAGATCTCGAAAAATATTTTATCCGAAATTTTATCAATAATCATCACGGGGAAGAGTTAATATGCTATGATTAAAATTGAAAATGCACCTTTGTGTTAGATAATTTCTTTTTTTTAAATCTAGAGCGTAATATTTAGTGTGATTATTTCAATTTTGGAAGAATATTTTGAAAGAAGGAGTTTTATTCCTCAAAGATTGGAAAGGATTCCACCAAGAATGTCGTGTTAAGTAAAATTATTTAAATTTTTGAAAAAAGTTTTTTTTTCTAATTTTTTAAAGATATTGATATTTTGAAGTAATTCGGTTTAATATTACAAGGGCAAAATTAAAAATTAATACTGAAATTATTATCTTAATGAATTGAGGTTAATACATTTTGATTAGTTGTTCAACTATAATATTTATCTCTGCTTTTTGTTTTAATTTTAAAGATGTCTATTTGTAAGAAAATTAATGAATTTATAATATGCTTTGAAAGAGGAGTTATAATTTTAGAGGACTGAAATGCACTAAATAAATAAGATAAACTTATAAAATATTTTAGAAATATAATAATTAATATTATATATATATAATTAATGATAAAATTAATTTAAGGGAGCTGATTTTAATAACATATTAAAGAGAACTATTTATCTTTTCAATTTATTTTTACTTTCTAGTCTATTAATAAAGCAATGAACATATTAAACTTTTTCCCTAATTTGTTTTTAAATCGATTAAAGAATTTTAATGAAAGTGTTTTAATATTTAAATAGTTTATTCTATATTAACATATTGTGCTATATGGTTTTTTAGATAAAATATTAAATTCAATTCATTTTAGTGTATTGATAATATATTTTTGTTATTGTTTGAATAAAAGATGGGTTTTTAACTGGTTATCTTTTTTTTTTTTTGACACATTAAACGCGGGGGATCTTGACGAAAGTATGCTAGGTAACGCGGATCAAATCGTAAGACTACGACAGCCGCCTTTAATGTGTTAATTATTTGAAACGATAAGAGTTAGTTATCGATTTTCCACTTGTTTCTTGATGTACTATAATTCCAAGCTTATTACCCCAGTATGTTAAGGATGACCATGAAATATTTTCAGATAATTATTTTTTACTTATTATGCTGATTTTAATTTAATTTTCCTTCAATTTACGACTAATATTGAATTTGAAAAGAATAAAAAGTTTTTTTAAAATTAAAAATGTATGGAAACGGTTAAAAAGGAAGAAAATAATTATGTAAATATATTTTAGGCATATTTTTATTTATATAAAATGAAAATATCTTAGGCGTATCTTTATTTATATTATATGAAAATATTTTAGGCAAACCTTTATTTATGTTAGATAAAAATATTTTTGGCATATTTTTATTTAGGTTAAAATATTTTAGGCATAGATTTATTTATATTAAATATCTATAATTTTAATAAATATTTATAATAAATTTATATTAATGAAAATAATTAAAAAATAAATTATGAAATACATTTATATCTGCAATTCATGTTTTTATTTTTCTTAATTTCCCGTTCTTCATTAAAAAATATTATTTTATACTACGTCACTCTTTTATTACAGTAATATAAGAGTATAATATTTTTTGAAAATTCTCATTTCAGGAGTTATTAATGCATGAGTATTTTCAAATAGTATATAATATTTAAGTACAAATCTACGATCATTTTAAAACTACTTTGGAACAAAGTAATAAAACATAACATTTTATAATTACTTACAAACTGTCAGAGTGGTATCATGTTAAGATTCAGAAATATTATGGATCGAAAATTATAAAAGGTTTAGGGCTTAGTTTATATAAAGGCGCTCTCCTGTAATCAACGGGAATATTATACATGTGATGATGAATGGTTTAAGCAGTAGTTCTATAAATTTGAAACACATTAATTATCCGTTACCTGTATAGAATATTATAGATTATTTGGGTAGGAACTTTCTAGTATAATTAACTGTTTTGTAATGAATATTATTTCAGGTACGTTTGCCTGAACTAAATATACTTAACCCTATGCCTTTCAAATTATTATTTGCTAGCTAAAATATAAATTATTAATTAAATATAATTAATTAATTAAATATAACTATTAATTAATTAATTAATAGATATATGTGTATACTTAGATATTCATGCCATTTCGTTTATGGTGATCCCATTTTCATCTGGGGATACTCAAATACAATTTAAAGGCCGCGATGTCCTGGTGGTAAGGTTCTGGCATTGGAACCCGAGGGTTACAGATTAGAGACCCTATTCCATGAAAGTAGTATAAGTAGTTCTATACTTATAAGTATAACTTTTCAGTATAATTAACTGTTTTATAAGGAATATTATTTCAGGTACTTTTGCCTGAACTAAATATACGTAATCCTGTGCCTTTCAAATTATTATTTGTTAGCTAAAATATAAATTAATAATTAATAAATTAATTGATTAATTAATTAATAGATATGTGTGCATACTTAAATATTTGTGCCATTTCGTTTATGGTGATCGCATTCTCATCTGGGGATATTTAACGACAGTATAAAGGCCGCGGTGTCCTGGTGGTAAGGTTTCGACTTTGGAACCCGAGGGTTTCAGGTTCGGGACCTGATTCCATCGAAGAACCATTGTTTAAGCGGGGGGGGGGGGGTGCAGGTTAAATTTGTCATTGTCAAACGTTCTCTCAGTAGTGTGGTGTGGAGAGATGGTTGCTATCTCAGGTAACGTCCTCGTCATGTGACGTCATGTGTGTCCTCGTCATGTGACATTTTGAATATTGCGAGGTCAGTCCCAAAATAGCCCTAGAGTTGCTTTAAAACGGGCCGTTAATATAACTAAACTAAACTGAACTCAATGACATTATAAAAACCACTGATGTCAGGAATTAAGTACTAAAAACAAATTAGGCTAATTACCAAAAGATATTTCTGAACCAGAAAGCTATTACAATATCTAACAAGAATCATTCCACCGTTCAATACAAATAATTCTCTTTCTATTATCAAAACTGATAAGTTAGTGTTTCTTATTCATCCTTACCTCTTTATTCATTTGGTATTCATTGCAATCGAAAAGCAATTCCGCGTCAGATTAACAGCAACAATTCCCATACAATCGGACTTCATCACCGAATTCTAATTAATACTGCAACTATTGCATGTTTTATTACATTAATGCTACAATCCTAACTGTTTCCTTTTCTCTTTTTCAGGTAAGAAACCACCCTATTACATTCTCTTTTGATTAATCCCTAACTGTTTCTTCAAGGGATTCTCTTTCATTATCGTCTATGGGTAAGTGTCTATGCTATGCATACTCTCACACAATTGGTATATTTATTACGAAGAAGGTCAACAACTTATACAATGCGGGCTTTCTCCTTGATCTTGATCTTTAACATAATTCATTTTCCACGATGACCTATCCTGGATTGCGGACTCTTTCACAACAAACAATGGTAACCCACAATCCTATTGTTTGTAGATCGCACCTGCTTCAAGACTGAATGAAGATGTGGGAAAAAAGACCAACAATAACAATGCACCTTGTGGTGGATATAAATATATATTATAGTCAGGCGATTGATTTCTAAACCTAATGTAACCACCGACGCAAGTTATGCGAGTGAATTGTTGATCTGCAGATCTCAAGCCGCGCTCTTTGTTCACCTGGTTTACGTGATAGTTGGTCACGCTTTGGTTACCAATTTGAGTTGCTTGGAGGCATTGATTAAAGTAGCAGGTGTCTTCAGTAGCAACTGATTTTGGAGTTGCTATCGTGTTCTTTTTTTACCATTTTGGCGCCCATTTTTTGCCTTTTTGCATTTTGAGTTGATATGATTAAGATGTATTGAACAGAAGTGGTATTTTGAGATTGTAATAATAACAATTTTTTTTTTTTTGTATTTTCCCGCTGTAGGCAAAACATTTTTTTTTTCTTCCCGATTACTGATTCATATCGACAAGCTATAAATATTCTGAGAAAATTTACACTTTATTATCGAGATAAAAATCTTTTCCATGACGAGATTCCCTTGTATGATTTAGGTGCATGGGAAAATGTTTCTCAATATCTCTTCATTGGGATTTGATTTTTGATTAAAGTGATATTTTTTTAACAACTATGAAAATATTTGATGCTTATTTTAAATTTTCTACATTAAACAGTCGAAATACAGATTTCTCAATGCCATTCGTCATCAAAAAATTATATATTGATAGCCAGTGATGAATAACTTCTTTCATAATTAATGAATTCAGCTGTTTTTGTTTAGATGGTGTTCGTGTTTGTTTATTTTTATAAATTATCATACTGCTACATAACTACCAAATAACAAATAAAAAATTCATGCAATTTAATGACAAGAAACTAATTTTCTATCGTAACAAATACAATCACAGGATTAGATAGACACCTTTATTGACTTTTGACGACAGAAACTCCAACTGAAAAAATTTCATTGACGACATGGCTTGCGCTAATCCGTTGAGATCCGTTTAATCTAACGCCGGAAAAAAAGGTCAATTATTTAGACACAGTCAAGTGTTTTCCTAGCGGATGAGTGGCCCGAGTTTGTAATGCATCGCAAATATAACTTCATATTTCCTCTGGTCGGTCGCTTTCGCCTAGCCAATTAGCGCACTTCCTCGGGGAGGGCCGAGACGTTGATTGTCTCAAGTGGTTAAGTGGTGGCAACCACTTGAACTAAGTGACCTTTTAGATGCGAATAACGTGTTCTTTTGAAGAGGAGGGTGGATCCTCCTTTAATAGGTTCGCGGTTAGCCCTCTCATTTGCGGTTTTCGATTCAGTATTTCCAATTTGTGGACAATTTTTTGACGTTCTTTGTATTACCACTTCGAAGTGATTGATTATTATCAATGCAAATTGATTATCGAACTATCACTAATGGATTCTCATTTTCTGTTTTCGTTTGCTTTCTTATTTTATACCGTGATGTCTTTTAGACATTCTTTATATTACCAATTCGAAGTGATACGGTATTATCAGAGAAAAATGATTATCCAGCTATCACTATTGGATTCTCTATTGCGGTTTTCGCTTGCTTTCTTCTTATTTTATTCTGTGACGACGTTTTGACGTTTTCTGTATTACCAATTCGAAGTGACTACTTATTACCAGTGCAAAATGATTATTGAGACAAACACTATTGGATTCTCATTTGTTGTTTTCTTTTGCTTTCCTCTTGTTTTATTCTGTGACTATTTTTTAACGTTCTTTTTTTACCAATTCGAAATGACTGATTATTATCAATGCAAAATGACTATCGAACTATCACTAGTGGATTCTCATTTGCTGTTTTTGCTTGCTTTCTTCTTATTTTATTCTGTGAATGGTGATATTTTTTAACAGTTTGTGTGAGCTACCGAATCAAAATAAAATGTTTGATAAATATTATAAAACATTAGATATTAGAAATAAAAATTTTATAATAATCGGAACTTTTAGTAGATTGTATAAATTATATCGTAACTCATAAAAGTATTTCGCATATACATACATTATATATTGTATGTCAGATTATTGAAAGTTTTTGAGTATGCATTGCATTACAAAAGTCAAGCATATGTCCAATTGAAAAAAAACATTCATTCTCTCTCATTAGATTCTAAATTTAAAGCGGAACTACGCCTTTTTTTGTACAATGAACTGGCACTGGTATACTTGATTACTTAAAGCAATATATGTAATATAATATATTGCTTAATCAAGTGACGTGATGAAGTATTAATATTTTATATTAAATAGTATGCGATATATTTTCGATTTCAGACTATTACAGTTTTTTATGGAGACCCTATTGTTCGAGAGCTTCTTTGCATTTACCGGGAGTTGGCCAATGGCAATAGCAAAAGCGAGCTACTCCTGCCTTATTGCAGAGTCTGAGATAATTGAATGCAAGTCTTCGAGACAATTCTTCGACATATTGACTCTTAATGATCATCGTCGACCCCGATGCAACCCTTCATGTAGAAAAAATGGCGCATCTTGAGAGTAGAAATCTCAACCTTTCTTTATTCTACAGGAAAACCACCAGAGAGTATGATACTAATACCTATTTTTAAGATGCTTTTGTATTGGGAGGTTGCCTACATAGTAGTTAGTAGGCTAATAGTCAAATGATAAATGTGTGAACTCTTAGCAATCTAAGTGTGAATGACCATTGTCTGTCGCGATGGAAATACTCCCGTTGGCGAAACTTCCAATCATTGGCAAAACAGCATGTAAGCGGCAAGTAAGAAACAAATAATACAAACATGTAATTAGAATTTTCTATCAAATTAGGGATAAGTTATATCTGTATCTAATAAATTAGGGAAGGGATCATTTAATTAGATTGAAGGTGTATGAACTTCAAGCAGTCAACTTGAACAACAGAATTTCAGCATTAAAGTCAATTCTCGATCACAACTTCTCTTCGGAGATGTATCCAATCATTGGAGTCTAAGTAAATGGATACCCTAGTATTGTTACATCAGGAAGGCATTTACGAGCTACTGAAGAGGTGTTTCGTTCTTAAATTTGGAGTCCTCACCCAAAGTGAAGAGGTGCACTGGGAAGTAAGACGCAATGCAATACCAAAAATAAACTTTTGGACCACATAAAGTAAACGAAAGTAATTGTAATCGTTATGCTATACATGTCTTACATAATGCTAATCATGATCTATTATTGGGGTCATTGTTAATTTATATTCCAATTTATGTAACCATCACTTTTATTTAATTCACTAAAAAAAGGGACTTGTTGCGTTTGCGGCCTTTGTTCTATTTTAAAATGATTTATTTCTGTGTGTCTGGAGTGGTTTTCATGTTTGTCCTATAATTTTAAAATTACCCTGGAATATTTGACACAAATTAAAGAGGTACAATGGACAGTAGGATGCAGTGTCAAAAACAAATCTTTAAATAAAGTAAATAATTTGCCATCGTTTGCTATACATATTTTGTTTAACATATTGTTAACTACAAACTGCTGTTGGTTATTGTTAATTTATATTTCATCTCGTGTATCTTTTCATTTATTTAAGTTACAAACAAGGAGTTGCTTTTGAAATGACTCGTTGCTCTATTGGAGAAATGCCTTCTATGTCATTTCTGTAATAGGTGTTATTCAGCAATATGTCATTTCTGCGCTAGAGATGATTGTATGTCATCTCTAGCATTATATTTGTCCTATGATTTTAAATCTTTCTTGTGTAACTTTACAAAACGTAATCAACTTAACTATTTTACACAATTATATTCTTTCAGGATTAGAGTACGAATAATACTTCTGTTCTCATATTTTACCTGCACCATATTATTATCTAAAATTAATTTTCAGATAATAATCTTCAATCGAGATAGTTACAATAGCTACTAATATATTATCAAATAAATCTGTATATGATGTGTGCCCACCAAATCACGCATATGTCCAACCTATGCCATTTGTCAGGACAGCAAAAGATCAATGCGTCATAAATTTATGACAAACAAGACTAACATTATTTCCCAATGTTATTTGTCCACCCACTCCAATATTGAGCATTAATTCCAAGTTCAGCAGAAGTCAAACAGTACCGTCAGTACGGAGCTAATACACCTCGATTTAATATGTGAATCAAGTGACAGTAAATAAACATTCGATGTTGAATGCATTCGATGAACTGAGGAATGTCCAGCATGCTTCAATTGGATTTGAATGAACATGCCAAAACACGTCTGTATTGCGAGTCAATCGGCTGAGATTTGTGTAGTGCTCGTAATGAGTTGACAAAACGACGTTATTTAAACTTCTGGATTATTGAATGGTTGCAATTAACGATTTTAATCTGTTTTAAACATGTTTGCAGAGCAGGTGATTCCCTATGTTTGGTTATAGTTTATTTGTTTAAGTATGAAACATTCGTGAGAATTTGTATATGTAAAGTAATTGTTTGTTTAATCTTTGCATTTGAGGACGATACTATAGCAATTATATTATTTATTCAATATACGTTATATATATCCTACTACGTCCGATTGAAAATTTTGGAAAAATTGAACTTGTTTCAAAACTATGTATGATTGTTAGATGTAAAGACAATTATAAACATTATAAATACAAAAAATATTTGAAATATGATATATTTTGAGAAATAGTAAAATTTGTAGTAAATTTTAACGATATTTAACCAAAACGGTTAACACTCTAAACAAAATTGTAATGTAGAAATTCTTTATTTCTTTGCATACAATTTATAGAATATAATAATGAATGAAATGAACCAAAAACAAAGAAAAATTTTGAGATGCAAAGAATTTACGGGTTCAAATATGCGTATATATGCAATACCAACTTAATTTTTCTAAAAATACCTATATATGAAAGTATTTTATCAACAATAAAAATTGTGGTTCATTTCATAGTCCATATTATTTAAAACACACGTTAATTTTTTTATATAAATCTATCAGTTTTTGAGATATGTTAACGGCGGAGAATTTTTATCAGAATTAACGTTTTGAGAAAACTGACGAAAAATGTGTTTTGTTTAAAATTCTCTTAGATGATAGGTTAGGTCTTCTTTTTCCCAGTAAGAATGAACGGTTATGGAAAGAGGGAAGTCTCAATTACAAGAACTAACAAAAAAATTACCAATGTGGTCGAAAAGCAGTTTTTAACGTAGTCGGGATACCTAAAAAACTGTAGGATGAGAGATCTACATCTATTAAGTGACATTATTTACTTTGGAACATGATTTTAATCTCTATCTTTACTAATAATAAGAGCAAATGTGTCTGACTGGCTGTGTGTATTGGCGTATCGTTCTGACCTAATTCAATAATGCCATTATTTTATAATCAATTCATAAATATAATATTATGCCATTTATCCAACGATGAGAAAATTGGTTATGTAAGTTATATCACTGAGATCCGACCCGCCACTAAGGCACACGGATTAACCTCGCAAGCCTAAATGACCAAACCGCCTCTACAGCAACACTGGTGGGAACTATGGTTGAGTCCTTAAGGGGGCCATCAACGGCCACAGTACAATCCACCCCGTAGGGTGTAAGTCCCGTCATCGATGGGAGGGCCAAATGCCCCCACCTATTATTGTACCCACCGAGATCCAACCACCATACCGGAAGCATCTCATCTTCATTTCGAGGTGCCTCCCGGAGGCCAAATTGGTTACGTAAGCAGTTTTCTAGTGATGTGTGACCGGAATGTGCGCCGTGACCACTTGGTGTGTCCCTGCTTGCACCCACTGGATGATGTCTCACTCAAATCAACTAGTGTTAGAGTCTTGTCCTCTGTTATTATCCAATATTTGTATACTTGTATGAGAAAGTAATTATCCAATATTTTTATACTTGTATGAGAAAGTATTTATCCATTATTTATATACTTGTATGAGAAAGTATTTATCCACTTTTTGTATACTTGTATGAGAAAGTATCTATCCACTATTTGTATACTTGTATGAGAAAGTAATTATTCAATATTTATATACTTGTATGAGGCATTATTTAAAACGATATATTTTAACATTAATGTTATTATACCATCCATTATTAGAATATATTTACTTCCTAACAAGTGATTTAACCGAACTAGAAACATTGTCATCATGGGATCCACCTGCTTACCAATTTCGCTTTCTTGGATCGCTTTCGCTGGAATCCATACGCATTAATTGTTTCCAGACTTGTCCTTCGTTAGAATGTTTTGATACTGGATATAGAAAGCTGCTAATCACTGAAACATGTCCAGCTAAAATTGGATATCGGATTCCACGCTGGTTACATTCTCCTCGCATTAAGAAAGTTCTTCTCTCTCCAGGAAGTTACTTAATGCCATCTCCTTAATCCTCTCTGGCACTGCTTAAATCGGGCGTAAATGTAATTTGTTGTGCCGTCCCAGCGCTAAGCTTTTTTCACCTGCTTTTAAACGTCCTCCTCTTCTCGGAGCCCAGCATTCCTGGGAGATTGTGACTCTTTTGATTAGATTTGTGCCCAGGTTTTGCTTGTCGTTCCATTCCGTGATTTCTTTTGCTTCTTGTTTGTCTCCGCTTTCGCTCTGTCTCTCGGCAAGCAATCAACCAAAGGGAAATATTCCGACTGGAATGCTTGTTTTTGTTGGCTTGGGCGGAGTTTGTAGCCTTTGTTTGTTTGTTTTTTGTCGAAGATTCAAAGCAAATAAACATTTGAACTGTCTGGTATGAGCAGTGTCTATTTGTCTTTTCATAGGCACTATTAAGGGGGGGTATAACTCAATTGTAGAGTATTTAGAATGATAAATGCTTATTTACGCTCGAAATAAACTGATTTAGTTACTTCCTTTTTTCCGAGTGGTTGAAAATTGGTTTTTGTAGCTTGCGTTTCCCATAATAAATAACAGTTTAGTCAAATACTGAGTTTGAATAAAATGTTCCAAAAGGGTTTCGTTCAATTCAAAAGAACATAGGTGCATATTTGGAATAGTGTAGCAATCACCGAGTGAAACAAAACTTTTTTCAACAACTGTCTAATTAATATATTCCATAATCACGTATGTTGCTGTTGTTGTTGCTTCTTATGGTACAAGGGTGTCGCGGTGGCCTGGTGGTAAGGTCTCGGCTTCGGAACCGGAGGGTTTCAGGTTCGAGTCTCGATCCCACCGAAGAACTGTCGTGGGAGGGGGTCTCTTGCACGTCAAATCTGTCAGGCCAAACGTCCTTCCGCTGGTGTGGCGTGGTGTGGAGAGGGGAATGCCAGTTCAGGTGTCGTCCTCGTCATCTGACCATGGCTCAAAATAATGAGCTCCGTACCAAAACAGCCCTCGTGTTGCTTTAAATTGGGACGTTATTATAACTAAACTAAATCTTATGGTACAAATCCGCTGACAAAATCAGCGATTTTAAGCCGGGAGAGCGTCTCTTTTTTGGTCTCTTGTTTCCATCTTAGGCCAGGAATACATCTCAGCTACTCATGCTTCACTTGTACAAAGCCTTTTTACAGGGGAGCGGGGCACATTCACAAATTGAACATAGAAGAAGAACTACGCTCGAACCGGAGCTTGATTCCGAGACGCGTAGATCATGGGGAAGACAGGCTACCTCTACACCAGGATGTCGGCGTCATTATGCATCAATGAACTAAAGATTTACGATTGTAAACAAATAATTTGTGTCAAATTTTATGGAAATTATTATTTAGCTTTGTGGATATTATGTTACTACAAAATTACTAACTTAACAAAAATTACATTTAACTTACTCAACTTTTTACATTTTCGTATGCACTCTATGTAAAAATAAATGAATTATAATCGTCTGAAAATTTAATCAATAATTTGATGGATCTACAAGTTTCTAGAAATCAGTCACATTTTCCCTCCTCCCCCCCCCACAACACTGGAGGGGAGGAAGGAAAATATCTGTCTCATAAATATCTGTCTGGGAACATGGTCACTCAAAAATACATTGAGCTCAAGAAATGAAACATTGTATTTATTTTAACTGTGTAATGTATTTAAAATGCCTGTCTGGGAACATGGTAACCTAAAAATGCATTGAGGTCAAGAAATGAAACGTATTTATTTTAACTTTAAATTTACAAATTTCTATATAAATTTGGGCAAAATCTGTTGAACGGAAATCTTACTGTCCGCATGCGTGTGAATACTATAAATTCAGAAATACGGAATAAAATAGAGCTATAATAAAATTAGAGCTAGTTAGAGCTATATTAGAGCTTAGTAAGAGGATTTTAGTGACACCATTATTTTCCTTAAATCTGTTGCCATCAATTGAAAAAGAAAAAACATCACAGTAATGCTGTGTTTATAAGAAAAATTCCTAATTTAAATCTTTACCATAAATATAGATACATAATCATTACTTAAATATGTAAATAAAAATAAATAATCTAAAATACAAAACTACATAAGCAAGTACAAAAATTCATAAATGCATAATATTTATTTCCGTAGCATGCATTTATATTAATAAATTCAAAATTTAAACTTAAATTAATTTATTACGAAACGAATACATGGCTTTTTAATAAATTAATTTTCATTAATTCCAAAAATTTTAAACAAAGTATTAGTTTACAGTTATAACGGAGCCTATGCATGGGAAAAACAATCTCTAACGACGATACATATCGATCTAGAGTTACAAATTAATTAATTCAATTAATAATAAATCGTGAAACATTATACATAGCAGAATTAAAAATTAAAGGGGATTCCATGAAATTCCTCAAGCCTTAATGTCGGATCAAAATTTAATACTTCGCTTATGTCGACGTATATGTATCTTGATACCTAACTGAACGGTAGATACTTAATTATTCGAAAGTATCATTTAGCGAATGTTTCTACCTGGAATGATATAGCGCGATACTTTTTTTATTTCGGTTATTGGATATAATGAATGTCGCTATGGTTGCTATTAAATAATGATTTGATTAAGGAAACTATTTAATGAATAATATTCATTTAAACGGTGTTTTGGAGGTTGCAAGAGCAAAGTGCTTCGCTGAAATGATATTGATAATCCTATTTAAAGATTGCTTTGTATGATATATAATTTTAAATATAGTATTCGGTTTAGTTGGCATGTGAATTTTGATTCTTGAATGAAAATAAATGTTCAAATATTTAGAAATTTTAACCGTAGATAAATATGAAATTAAATGCAAAAAAACCGAGTTCATATTTTGTCTTTTTATTTGAATACGAGTTATTTATTATAATAAAATGCATTTCAATTAATAAGTCAGATCCTTGAAAATGCCATGTTAAAATGATATTTACGATATTGTAGTTGCGAGAACAATCTTCTTTTCGGATAAATTAAATAAAATTTTTATCAATTATTTAAAACAAAACATATTTAGTTAAATCACAATAAATTTTATGCAAGGTTAAAAGTATGACAAATATTTTTTTTTGTAATTTTCATTTTTTATTGAATTTAACTATTAGCAGAAGAAATAAAAGTGTTTAAATGCTATTTAATATCTATATAAGATTATAAAAACTGTATACTTCATAAAAACATTATCATTTAGTTAAGACTTTTAAGTATCCACAATATACTTCCAGAGCTCTATTCCTTCTTCTAAAACAGTAGAATCACCAAAAAAGCATATATTTTTTGCATCAAACTCCAATTATCTTCAGCTACTTACCAGATCTTTATTCTTTCGTCTGGTCCCTTAATATCAACGCAAAAAATATCTCAGAAACTTTTTTAAGTTCTAAATATTGCCTTCTAAACTCATAGAAATGCCAGAAAACTGCATATTTTTATGTACATAAAGTTCTAAATATCACCAATCATTTACTAAAGCTTTATTTTTTCATCTGAGCCCATAATATAACCAAAAGATCTCAGATTTCTTATATTAAATTTCAGATACAGTCAGTGACTTATTAGAGTTCTATCCTTTTATCTGAAAAGGTTGATTTGCCATAAGATTGAACTTATATTAAATTCTAAATATCTTCTGGGATTTTCCAGAACTTTATTCCTTCCTGTGACTCCAATTTACCATCGGAAGACCTCAAATTACCTCAGAAGACCTCATTATAATCCAAATACATCTAATAAGATCTTTGTACCTTATCCTCATAAAGTCATAATAAATGCTCACATTTCCGACATTCTATTCGAAATGCAGTCAATGATCTCTGGATTCTTATCCTTTCCGCAGAAAAACTCATATTTCGTGCATTAAATTTTAAACTCAGCCAATGATTTATTAGAACTTTATCTCCTCTTCTGAATGGATTTTATTATAATATCCTATATTATTCTTAATTAGAATACAAATTTACATAATCAGAAATTTGATCAAAACTTTAAATCTTCATTGAACAAATTATCTCAACAAAAACAGTCATCTCTTACATTAAATCCTAAATACCAACAATGAATCTCCAGAATTTTAACTTAAGGTGGAAGACCTAATATTTCTAACAAGGAATTTCATATACAGCCAATAATTCATTAGAATTTATCTCTTCTTCTGAATAATAGAATGAATCATCAAAATATTATAATATCTTATATTTCTTACATTAAAATCCAAATGCACCTATCTAGAAATGTAATCAGAACTTTATATCCTCATTTAACCCCAAACTATCATTGCAAAAATTTACATTTCTTATGTTAAAGTCGAAACACTGCCAATGACTTTCCTATCATCGAAGACCTCATTTTTCTTTCATTAGATTACAGGTACATCTAATTAGAATTGTATACTTTTATTTAACCCTATAATGTAACCATAAATCTCTTCTTATATTAAATTATAAATCCCATTGGCTCTCCAGAATTTTATTCATTCTTCTGGCGCCATAATATAAACGGAAAATCTCCTACATTAAATTAAAATTCCGCCTACCAAATGCAGAAATTTATCTGTTCATTTAATCCAATAGTATATCACTGATATTCTTTGGACTTATTTAAGTTTTTTATTGAAATAAATGTTGTTATATAGATGACAATTCATATGTATGAAATGTATCACCAAACTGAAAAGTGTCAATATCATATGTTAAAACTGAATATCCCGAGTTCACTTCTAAAATAATTCGGGAAAAAAATTGAGTTGATTTCTCTAAGTGCCAATATCATATGTTAAAACTGAATATCCCGAGTTCACTTCTAAAACAATGCGGGAAAAAATTGAGTTGATTTCTACTAATAAACATTTAACTAAATTCTAACCACCGCCAATGACTCACCATACTCATTCAAGCTTCACGATTCAAAACCAAACATAGCTTAACCTTGACAAACTAGAATTAATTATCATGGGAAAAACGTCAAATTTTCTACTTCACTAGGATTTTAACTCAGCGTTCCATTCGAGTTAATCCCAACTCTCAGTATTTGATTCTTTCCCCCTCCCCCCATCTTTTAACTATGCTAACTTTACATAACAAAATCCATCGATAAAACTTCGACGCCGACCAGAGAAACAACTAAACGAAAAATATATCACACTTTTCAAAGCGACCATAACGCACGTGGGAAAAAAAAATGCCGGATTGAAGTGTGGAAGAAGAAACTTGGAAGAGGCTTTCTACTAAGGCATTAAGTAGGATTTCCGTTCATTGCTTTTACCTCAGCGATTTCCCTAGAGAATAAAAATATCAAGGGAAGTAAATGAAAAAAAAACCCTACAAACTTCAACAACAAAAAAAGCAATTTCGTTTCAAATTTAGTCATTTATTTTGATCGCTAATTGTGAATCTCTTTCTCCTGTGCCGATCAATTAGAGTAAACAATTAAGAACGATTAACGCTCGCAGTTTTTGGTGTAATAAACTTTTTTTAGACTTGAAGAAGATACCTCGTGAAAAGTGCAAGTGAATTCGCCGAAGAGGAAGTCTTAAGTGTTTAATCCCCTTTGGGATTTATTCCGAATCGCAGTTACCGTTAAGTTGATTTTCGAACCCTCCCCCCTTTGCTCTTTAGTTATCGA